>OY288286.1:62611993-63006916 GCA_958450335.1 Hibiscus tridactylites | reverse complement strand
TGCAGCGTCGGTTGACATGCCAACCAAAACTTTGCGGAGATATCATTTTCATCGTTTTATTTTTATTTTTTCATTACTTGAGGAAAAACAATCAGCTAGGTTTGGGGGAGTGTTGACACTCCAAAAGTATTAATTTTTTATGCTTATTTCACATGCTTTGCATAAAGAGTTAGGATTTAGTGTTATGTTAGCGTGAAGGGTTTTTTTGGCACCTTTTTGCAGGTTGGCATAGCTGATGGCACATAATCTGGAAGAGCAGGTTAGCCAAGGAGACGACGCCAAGAAGGATGCTGAGTAGTCGTTGACATAGAAGAACCTTTAATGCCAAGCATCGGTTGGAAAAAGAAGAACATTTGATGTCATGCTAAGAAGATGTTGACCTCGAAAAAATAGGACCAGATCAGGCTATGAGAAAATATGGATTGAATCAATCTCCCAAAAAATAACAGACAAGCAGTGCCAAGCACGTTTGACAGTACCATGCCGAGCTGCGATGGCAGAGAGAGCAATGACACGATGACTTTAGCCCTAATCTGAGCAGCCCTTAGTATTCGAACGCCTAATAAGATGACCACCTTCTTTATCCGTGCACGTTTAAAATTCAAATCCAAGATAATTCTAGGCGATCCATGGAGTCCTATTTAAATTCGATCAAAGAAAAATTGACGAGAGAGCGGAACGAGGAAGGAGAGTGATCAGAGATAAGGTTCAACATCTGACCAAGAGCCTAGTTGTGAGGAGTTGCATCGAGAGACCCCTCTTCTAGCCCATCCTCTTTGTTTTTTATTTTCATTTAGTTTTAATGATGATGGATGTTAAAAATGATTATGGTTGTTTTGGTTGATACCCTCACCATGTACCACTGAGCTTTGTAAGCTCAACGATTAGAATCGTTGTTTTCGTACGTAGGTTGGCCGTTGGATCATGAGATCAAGAAGCACTATCAATATGAGATTCTAGCATGCGGAGGCTTTTAGAGTACGATAATCGGGTTTAGTGGGCCTATGTATGCATATGACCTTACGTGGTGGAGTCTTTAATTAGTATTTTTGTATTGTATTTATCAAATCGGATGTACCAAATGTTTTAATTCAATTGAAGCTCACTTGTAATGTTTTAATATTATATATACTATATATATTAAATCGTGGGCTTTAAATGTTTTTGGAATGTATTTTATTTGGTATAAAACAATTTTGAGAACTTTCATGGTTTTTTGGTTGGGTTTGAGACCCAATTGTTACATTTAGGTCGAAGGTGTTACATTTAGTGGTCTCAAAGCTTAGATTTAGGCGGTTTTAGAAAACCCCAGGGTGGTATAGGTGTTTCACTAAGGTGTCTAGTGAATACTAGCCCTTAAATTACGTCTGTACTCCTTAGACTGGAATCTTGATGGTGCAACCAGTGTTGCAACGATATGATTGTTACAATTGTGGCTGAGAGGGCCGAGTTAAGTGTTGAGCCGCTCGTACGAGCAATTTTGAGGAGAGGTCACCCCTGGGTTGTTACGATGTGAGTTAGTTGAGATGACGCTGGAGTCGAGGATGTGTCCTCCTCCCTCCATTTGAATAGTGTCTTCGTTGTGTGTTGAAGACGTTCTGAAGCCTTCGGAATGCGTTATGAGAGCTTGTGGTAAAGAATCTTCATCGTTGTACGTGAATAATGTTTATGAAACAGGTATGGATATCTCACTTTTGAATCGATTAGTGGATGTGCATTGGTTAGAGAGTTGTTGATTCGAGATAGTGGATTCGAGATCCATTAGTTCGTTAGAGTGTGACCGACGTCAGTCGTTCTAATAGGTTTGATGGAGCTACCTTATTGAGAGTTGTTACATTTTAGATATTGATTTGGTCAATCAAGTGCGACGCTAGCCTATAATATTGAGAGTTGTACTCGAGGTTTGGAGACCTCGATGGAATCTAACCTTCAAAAATGAGAATGTGGGACCGTTGCCCTTCTACCGTGATTTTATAGTGGTTAATTAGATAATGACACAACGATATTGAGGAGTATGTTTAATTGTTTGGTAGATGCCAACGTGTGTTGTTCAACGTTTAAGAGCTTTCAAGCTGGCAGATTGTTTGTTTATGCTTCTTGGAGGACTCGCTAGGACTTCCTCGCTGTCAAAGACGTGAGAAGATGATGACGTAAAGCCGAGTAAGATGTCGATGCCCATTTCCCTTATTGGAGGAAACTGACCCAGTTGAGAAATTCAGAGGTTCTGTTGCGAAGGCGCAACCCGAACGAGGTTTCTTTTTTCTAAGTGTTTCGACCAAAGGAGAGACGAGCTTGTTCGCTAGTAAGAAGTTGGTTCGTTGAGGTGGTGCTTAAACCGTTGACAGCTTATTAAGTAACAATGGAAGAAAATTACATGTCTCATATGATGGATGACTCGTTTAGCCGATTGTGAAGTACCCATGTGTTTTTCTAGGATTGATTCGAGTATGAGATTGTTACGGTTAACTGTTGGAGGCTTGTAGTTTCAAAATGATTTCCAGAATGCAGATTTCTCCTCTTAGGACGTGTCGTGGTAACGTTTGATGTCTGCAGTGATGCTTGAGGTGTTTTAGAAATGATAGGGTAGGGGGCCACCATATTTCCTATCGAATATAAGTTTGATGCTTCGCATGACACATGTGGATGGATAAAGAATATGGAAAGATGAATGTTGGCAAGATAATTATTGTAATGAACTTGTGTATGGGAAAGTATAGTTACTGTGTAATCAGTTAAGGAATCAAGGGTTTGAGACTTCATAAATGCTTTTGATTTGTATTATAGTTTCCTTGGAAGGAGCCGGGGAACGTTGGTGGAGATTGAGGTGCGTGAGACCGTTTTTGTTGTGATAGTGGTGCTGATCCAATTAAAGTTGAATATGATTTCAAGATCTTCGAGAAATGTTTTGTTGTTTTGTCAAGGCTGTATTTTTGTGCAATAAGAAGGAAATGTGTGCCTACTCCAACAGTGTGAAGTTTTGGGTACTTAATCTTTAAGGAATTTGAGATATTTGACAACTTCGTGAGTCAAAGTAATTGAGAACTGTTGATCGTGTAACCGATCACCACCTAAGTAAATTGAACTTGATAAGTGATGGATTGTACGGAGTTAGTTTAGGTTAGAGTATCATGCTACCCTTGTGGGGCGATCAAGGATCGCAAGTGATGGTCATGTATGAGAGTACCGATGCTAGCTCAATACAGTACTGGTACACAAATCATCTGATGTCAGTAGTGATTAGTTTGTACCGATACACAAGCGATTTGGGAGTTAAGTTTTGTTACCTCCTCAAAAGTACTAAATTTTATACATATTTTACAATATCTTTGCTTGTCTCTGAGCATATTTAGATGTATTTAATTGTTAATTGCATGCATTTGCATAAGGAGTTTGGAATCTGGCTATGCCAGTGTGAAGGGTGGTTTGTTGGCATGATTGCAGACACAATAGAGCAGATCAGCACATGAAGAACGATGAGACTGCTGATGGTTGTTGGCAGCGAATAACCAAAAATTACCGAAGAACCAGTTGGCAGAGAAGAGATGTTTGATGTCAGGTCGAGTGGACGGTGAACCATTGATGACTGCTGACTCAAACGAGGGATAAGATGAGCACATCCCTTATCCTCGAGCGTTCAAATTCAAGTTCAAAACTTATCCTAGGTCATCCTCACACACCTATTTAAAGGAACTCAAGCAAACACTTGAGGGGAGATCGACAATCAATTTTAGGAGGTTGCACCAAGGATACTTTCGACCAAACTTGACCGAACGCCTGGATTTTGAAGGGTTACATCGAGAGACCCCCTTCTCACCCATTCTCTTCGTTTAAGTTATTTTTATTTTTATTTAAGATAGTGATGTTGAGATACAATTATAGTTTTTGATTGGAAACCCTCACCATTAACTAATTTGATAGTTTGTGAGGGATGGTTGCGTTGAACGCTATTTTCTATGTTTAGCTTTTGATAATTAGAAATTTGATGGCCTTGTTTCTCCTATATGGCATGATCTTAATTGTTTTCACAAATACAATGTCAAGCGAGAGCTAGCTTTTTGGCTTATTGAACCTTAATATCTTAACCGATTTATGGAACAACAAACAAATGCTAGATACTAAGGTGAGATGCTTCAAGAGACGATGTTCAGGTAGATGAACTCATTTCAAGGGTGAAATCTACCCCTTAGGAGAAAGATTGTGACTTAATCAAATTAATTTATGAAAAAGTTGTTTTATAGAGATATAAAGGTTTTTGCATTGTTAATTCAACGCATTACCATTGAGATAGGCAATGTTACTTTTGAATCTGCTCGGCAAACAATGCCACGACAGGATTTATTAAAAGCTGGCATGGCATGAATAACATGAAAACCATGCATCCATTGCCAACACACATTATACATTTTAAAACTCTCATTGACAATGATGTTGTCTTTTATTTCCTTCTTTTCAACTTGCTTTAAAAACCAACTTTAAAACAAACATACTTCCCTTTAACAAGTAAAACGAGTAAGCAATTAAACTCTTGACCAATCCTTATGGGATCGATAACTCAGCTTATTGTTGTATTACTTGGAAGACTGTGTATACTTGCACGCAAAAGAATCTTTCTTGGCACTATTTATTTATTACCAACACATTTTCACCCCTTTTACCAAGCGCTCTCACGAGCCCAACAAGTTTCGAGTTAAGGATTGTTTTGCCTCGAAAACTACAAGAAGAAGTATATGATCGTTTTTCAATGGGTACAATGTTATGATTCTATATAAGGTCAATGGCTATTGATGACCTCGATATCTTCTTATGTGCTTCGAAGAATGATATATCAGTTAAACGGTTCCCCGATGTTGTATAGTGGTCAGTACATGATGAATTGCTGAGAGCAACAGTTTGTACCAAACTTTGGCCGCGTGTTTTGGTAGATAGTGTGGAGTCGTGTGTTTAAGATATAGTGATGAGTGGTTGACTCGCCATCAGTTGGGAGTTGAACATAGAGTTCTTCAGAGTTGTTGTGATGCTTTGATATTCCACAGTGGAAGTTGAATAGATGACCATGGATCTTATAAAGGATTGAAAGCGCACAGTTTCGATGAGATTTCTTTGAGTAATGATATAGTTCTTGGTGTGTACCATTTGATATTATCGGCAAAGGTGAGGGCGAGATAGAATGTTTGCTTGGTCTGGTTGTGGATTGATTTTACGACACTTCGGTGTGCCTTCCAGACACGTGATAGTTTAGAGTGTAAGAATCTTGAGTGAACCGAGTTTTGGGGGCTACTTAGTTACTGGTATAAGTTATCATGCCGAGGTTAAGGTAAGTGATTAGGGCGAGTTGAGATGTCGTTAGTTTCAGAAGTCTTGCACCGAGCAAGCAATGATAATGATAAAGGGTGAAATTAGAGTTAGAGTCTCCTTCAAGAGTCGTTATGATAAGAAATCGTTTTGTTTTATTGTAACGGTTTTCCAACCTCATATTCCTTTAGATCATACGGAGTTTTGGAAGGATTTTGTTGTACAACAATCTTTTTGGATCTACATAAGTTAAGTTTCTTTGATGACATATTTGTGTGACGATTTGGTCAAGGTCCCGTTGGGTTTGTTCTATGGCTTTGCTTATGCACCAAAAAGTGATGGATCTCTTTAAAGGAAATAGTCAGTTGAATTGGGTTGTACCGAGCGAGGATAGATTTCTTTTAAGGGAAAGGATCAATTCAGTTTATGTTTGTGTCATTTGAAGACAATTGTTATATTTGATAAGTGTTGTACAAGATCAAAGTAGCGCAGCGGGAAATCTTTGGAAAAAATCGAATAGCTGTAAAAGTTTAAGCATCTTCTTTGAGTTATGGATACAAATTTCGAGGACAAAATTTATTTTAAGGTAGGGAGAGTTTTAACGACCCAAATATCGGGTTAGTAAATCGGGTCTTGGACCCAGGCTTAAGGCCTAGTGGAAAAAGAAAAAGAAAAAGAGGGTAGTTTGAATTAAAGGGGTGTGGTAGAAAGAGAAAATTCAGATTTTTAGATTCTCCCCACTCTCCCTTATCCATCTTTCATTTCTTTCTTTTCTCCTTATTTTTCCTTTTTCTCCCACAAGTTTCATGTCCGATTCACCGCCATCAGAGTGTTCGTGCCATGGTGTTCACCTCATCGAGACGAGTCGGTCGGTAGTCACGATGTCGTCGTCGAAGTTGCCGTTGGAGGGGTGAGAGAGATAGAGTTTTAGGGTTCATGTTGAGAAGGTTCGAGTACTCAAAACCAAAATCTGAGGCATCCATTGGTATCAGAGTGGCCAAAAATGGTAGCTTGGAGCTCGCTGGCTGATTTCGACCACCGGGCACCGCCGCATGTGCCGCCAACCGCGCGTGGGCTTCGTCTTGCAGCAGTTGAAGCCTTCTGAGCTGAGCAGTGTGAAGCTAAGCCACCGAGCCAAGCTACGTTGACAAGCCATTGATTCGAGCCAAATGAGTCATTGACCTGAGCCGTTGACCGTGCAGCCAGCTGTCGTTGACCGCGCAGCCGCCGCCACTGACCGTTTACCGATGTTGACTTTTTCTGGAGAACCCTACCGAGGGTTTCTCGACGTTCCGGATCCATTGGCACAATCTATTTTGCCAAATTCAAACCCGATAAGCTGTTACTACGCTTTTGACCTTGTGAGTTGAATAGGGGATCGAATATCAGATCAAGGGGGATATTTGGGAAGCTTAGATGAGGATTTAAGAGATATCGGCTTAAGGTTAGTACACCTTGAACTCTTATTACTTCATGAGCATCATAAATGTAATTGCTTTACCTGTTATTGTCTGCAAAATAGGTAGACGATAATTAAGCATGTTTAGAGATCGGTAATTATGATACTCAATTTTTATGAGATGCATGATGAGGATGTGAATATGATGAGACTTTTGTAGGATTTAGAGACCTTATAGGGTTGTTTGAGATGCTCGTATGATTATTTGATAATTATTTGACTTATTAAAATAATTGTGATGCCTTGTATGCTTATTCGTATAGATCGATGAGATTCGACGAAAATTATGCTTAAGGGTTAAATATTCAAATAAATGGTCTTGAAGTCGGTAATTATTATAAATCAATTTAATGTGTTAGTAAACCAACTCTAATATAGGAAATGGTACGAACTCGTGAATATGGTACCGGTACGAGCTTGGGCAACACTGGTACGTGATTGGGGTTTCGTATTGGTACGGGTCGGCCTGTATCGACACTTGTAGGAATCTAAGATTTCTAATAAGCTATTTTGTACCGGTATGCGTGTGAGTACCCATACTCGAGAGTATCGTATCGATACTCATGTTTAAGTACCGGTACCCGACATGTTAAATAATTCATAAATGTAAATTAAGGGTGGAAACTGATGTGAATATTAATAATTGAATTATGCCTTGATAAGTGAGATAACGAGGATTAATAGAGGCAATAAATGAGATTAATCACATACTTCTCCTTAATGTATTAATAATTTTGTAATGTAAAATAAATGATGTGATGAGGTTTATCAACGATAAGGAGATACTTGAGATCACATTACTTGTATGTCGAGTAGGAATTTAATTGGTTGAGTCTTCTTGATTGATGGGATTCAAATGCCCAGTGGAAGAGTGTTGCAACACCATGGTTAGAGATACCGAGTGTGGGTGTATGTTCCGATGCTATGTGACCCGGCCTCACCCAAGTTGTATCTTCTGATGCTAGCTGAGCCGGCCTCACCCAGAATGTAGATGCTCGTGGGGGGATTCTGAGAAAGGGTGTATATTCTGATGCTACATGACCTGAACTCACTTGGAGTGTATGTATCTGTGCCATGTGAATCGGTCTCACTCTAGAGTTGTTGTTGATATGTGTTAACCTAGATGATCTGTTGAGATCTCGAACTTGGTTGAGCCTTATGTGTCATGTATAATATTTTGATATGATGAGAGCATGTATTTAGACGACTAGTGATAGTGCCACATGTTTATTTATCTCTCCTTATTGCTAGTACTAGCATGCATGCTTATGTTTATGATTAGCATGAAGTATAGTAGAGTAGATGTGTACCATTAAACTTTGTAAGCTCAACGCTCAGAATCGTTGTTTTCATACATAGGTTGGTCATTGGATCATGGGATCGAGGGGCGTTATCAGTACAGGATTCCAGCATGTGGAGAATTTCAGAGTACGATACTCGGGTTTAGTGGGCTATGTATGCATATGACCTTGCGTGGTGGAGTCTTTAATTCATATTTTTGTATTGTATTAATCAAATCGAATGTTCAAATATTTTAATTCAATTGGAGCTCCCTTGTAACGTTTTAATTATATCTATATATAATCGAATGTTCAAAGATTTTATGTATCACACAATAGTACCAAACTAGTAGCAAACATAAACAATTGACTTTCCATTTAACCTTCTTCCCTTAAAACATTTACCAAATATTAATTAGGTTCATTTCATGCTTTCAAGACATCATATATATCAAAATGAAAACATTGGTTAGGACACTAGTCCTAAACCTAAGGGTTAACTACACTCACAATACTTCAAGCTTAGCTAGTCTCGATCATTGATGATTATTCCCTTATTCTTCTTACAAGTTGGACCAACTCTTGACTCCTCCAAGGTTTCCTAAAATTATTGGTCTTAAAATTCATATACAAACATATATGAAACATAATAGAAGTCAATTCAAACATATAAGCTCATTTACACAAATGCAAACAATAACATTCAAAACCGTTTTTCTTATTGGCAGATTGAGTACTATTTACTAATCTAGGCATATCTTTTTACACACATATCCAAATTTCGATTATTTTACCATTCTAGAAAGTTTATTTACACAGATTTACAAACATGTATGGTACATATTTTTCTTATTTCTCAATCAATACAGTTTATTATTTAAACATATGTCATTTTGCAGTTCTGGGCAGTTTGTAACACCTCCACAATTTCGGTTCCAGATTTTTCTATAGAGATCAATTTTTAGTGTCGTTTGTTTCTAGTTAAATTAGACATCTCCAAGTATTTTTCTATCAAAATTTCAGGTCCAAATCCCATGTATTTTATTTTTGGTGAATTTTTGAAGGTCACTGTCCAAAACAGGGCAATGTTGGGCAGATTACACTAATTTCTAACTTAAGCTCTATACAACTTATTTTCATGGTTTCACCCTCCAATCTTATTATCAGCTAATTCTATAATTCCTCATAACCATTTCTAACACTTTAAAACATAAATTTCCAGATTTATTATGAATCAATTTAGGCTTTTCCTTTTCAACTTCTCCAAAACAATCCCTTAACTATCTTGTCTTTGCATGTAGGGACGAAGCCAAGATTTGGGATTGGGGGGGGGGGACTATAAATATTTGAAATTGGGGGGGGAGAAAATTTATAAATAAACCAATTTTTAAAAAATTTAAATAGGGGGACAAAGGTGAAAAAAAAAATTCTTCGGGGGTAGGGGCGATTGTCCCTCCCGAAGCCTTAATGGCTCCGTCCCTGTTTGCATGTGACTGATTTTTTATTCTTATCAAACAATACAACTAAATACATGTTTCTTATCATCTTAGAACCAATTTCCAGAATCAGAATCATCATTTACCTCAAGCAAATGTAACATTTCAGAACATACAAACAACTTAACGTGATACTTTGATGAACTAGTTGAGTATAGACACTTACCTAGATTTCTATTTTGATTTCTATGGCAATGTAACACCCGAGTTTAGGGGTTAGGTGAAAATAATATTTTAATATTATCTTGGGCTCGGGTTTGTTTTTGAAATAATCCTTTTAAATTTTGAGTTTCAAAAATTAACATTTTGAAATGGGACCAAATTGTTTAGTTTCAAAATTGAAGAGCTACTTTAAAAACAAGGATAGCCATTCATTAATGGCCTTTTGGGTAATTTACCCACCACCAAATTTAAACCCCCTTTTCATAACATCTTTCTACTATTCATCCCCTTCTTCATTTTCCTCCAACGTAAAAGAGAAGAGCTCTTCACCAAGCCACTAACCCATCCCATTTCTCACTCATTTCAACCCCAAATCGAAAGGTAATTGCATTTTTGATTTTTCCTCATCTTCCCCTCCACAAAAGTACTCTTCATTTTCATTTTCATGAAGATTTTGGAAAATGGAAGTTTTGAATGTTTTGATTAAAAATGAAATCTTTATGTAGTTAAGTGAAGTATTTTGATTTCTTATGCTTAGTTATGGTATATAGAAGTCAAAGGGTGTGTCATATGTGAATTTCAAATGATTTCGAACAATTTTCGGATTTGGGTAAACTTGGGGTTTTTGGAGGGTTTTGGGTGAGTTTTGGGGGTTGTTTTAGGTGGGTTTTGATAGGATTTTGATAGTGCTATGGATAGGGGTTGAATTGGGATCAATTGTGGGTGTAATGGAAGTTGAAAACATGGTTTTTGGACAAGGTTTTGGGGCCATCCGAATTGGTGAAAAATGGATATTGTTCATGCTCGCAACATAGTAGTTTGTGGTTGAATTGCATTCCGGTTAGTTTCGATGATAAGATATTGATTGTGGATGTTTTGTTTGTGTTTGGGATTGATTAGAATCAAGTTTGGGCACCGGTGAAGCATCGGAAGTAAATCTGGGGATTTGAAGACGGTTGTGTGCTTGGTCTTGAGCTTGGAAGCTTAGGTGAGTGGTTAATTGTTTTAAATGGTCTTAAAATAAGTGGTTCGAGTATATAGACTAGGTTGGGCTTGGTAGACCCGCCTAGAGTTAGGATTAGGGTGGTAGCCTAATCCTAAGCTTGATCTAGAGCCTTTGGATGAACTCATTTGTGTGGTTGTGTATGTCTCGTATGAAATGTGATATGTATGCTATGTATATTGTATTATACATGTGGAATGAGATATGAATGGTGATGCTTGAGTCATGCATAATGATGGTTGTTGATGAGTACGTGCTAAGCACGGAATTGGTTGAAATGAGTAATGTGAAATGAGTAAAATGTTGGCACTAGTATGCTTGAGTACAAATGATCGATCATTAGGATGTTAGTGTGTACACATGAGTCAAAAGTCGCGCGTGGCCTTGGTGGCGTTGAGTCACCAAGGAGGAGTACGGGGTCGCCCGGAAATTGTATTTAAATATAGTCGGCGATGAGTGGAATCCCATCGACGGGGCGTGAGGATGAGTGGAATCCCCTCCGCGAGGCCGGTGATGAGTGAAATCACACCGTGAGGTAATTTGGTTGTTGGATGTGAGTTCCAACATGTCTATCCGTGTATTCGGGTCATAGCTAGGTGCCAATGTTGTTTGATATGTGTATCAACGTATTGAGGTTTATAATCTTTAATGGAATGCTTGAATGTGATTACATGTATTGTGGAGTTGAGCTTATGATCATGGCATTTATCTTGTACATTGCTCATGCATCTTTATCTTATGGCTCTTGTGGACCCTTGGTATGGTTGTGTTTTACCTTGGCTAGATCGTGCTCGGACCCTGCAATGTTGAGGTTTGTTTTTAGAGCTTACCCTCACTAAGCATCCTTGCTTATGCTCTCTTTGTTCAACATTGCAGATCCTTAGTTTGTGGGTTGCTTGAGCAAGTGGAGGGCCTCCAAGTGTGGTTGTTGACTTGAGTACATCAAGTATGGCTTTTAAATGCTAAACATGTAATAGTTTAAGCAATGGGACATGTGTCTTTTGATGGGTGATTGTTGGTTGTTTAGGAGCTTGTTTAGACTCCATGCTATGTTGCTTTTGTATGGCTTGTGATGCCATGTTTGAGTTGTAATCCATGCCTAAATTGCTTATCTTGAATGTTGGTTGAGTGCCCTTGAGTTTGCCTTATGTTGAATGTTGAAGTATGAGCTTTTGGATGTTTAAGTGTCATCTTCGATTCAATTGCATGTTCCCTTGATGTATGTAAATGTTGGGTGCTTGTATGGCTATATAGTAGTATGTAAATGTTGTATGAATGCTTGTTGGGGTCTAGGAAAGTCCTAAATTGCATTTAGATTCGAGTATTGATCGTTTTTGCTGAGTTTGGAGGTTTTTGCTGTGCAGGGGTACCGATACGGTTGGTACGGTATCGATACCGCCTTCTTGGTCAGGCTTCATGTATCGATACACTTGAGAGGTGTATCGATACTATTTTGGCCACTGGAGCTACTGTCCAGTTCGGTATCGATACCGGTCTCTGGTGTATCGATACCGTTATCTTAGCTTTGACCGTGGGAAGTCAAACGTTGGGGAGGGTATCGATACACTCCATGGGTGTATCGATACGGCCTCTACGGGTTGACTCTGACCAGTTGACCTAGTCAAGGGGTATCGATACCGTCTGCAGTTTAAGGTTAAAATTGGGCTGTAACATGATTGTTTGAGTTCGTTCGATTATTTCGTGTATGTTGTTCCGCTGTATGATCACTTAGGGTTTAATATCCATTTAGACAAGATTTTAAAAATGAAAAAAAATAGGGTTGCTAACCGAGGGGGAATCCTTAGGGGTTTTCACTCGGTTTTCCCCGTGTGGCCCACTCGGACCGGTCATTCAGCCAGACCGGGACGAGGGGGTTACACTTGTTGGTATCAGAGCCTAAGGTTACCGAGACCTTGGGCAGGTAAGTGAGGTAAGCTTAAGTTTTTGGAATTGAATTGCACGGTGTTTGCTTGTTTTGCAAGAATGATTGCTTGTGTGACAAGTATGTTGATTGTTTTATTTTAAAGCATGTGTGTAAGAGTCTCATTGCTACTATTACATTGGAAAAATGATTTTAAGTGAGGGAACGTACTTGAACACTTGGAAGCCTTGCCTTGCTAACCCAGCTTGTATGTTTTGTTGTTGTGGTTGTAGTTGGTATCCGTGAGAGCGATGTCTAGACCGAGAGGTAGACCGAGGGTGGTTCGTCAGGAACCACGAGTTGCGGCTCCTGTTGAGCCGGCAGCTAGTGTGGAGGCTCACCTTGAAGGGCCGGTGGCCGCGAGAGTTGGCGCTCCTCCACCACCTCCACCACCACCACCTCCTCCACCTGGAGTTGGGGGCGAGGATGGAGCCGGAGGAGATGGACCTCAAGGTGGCCAAGGTCCAGCTGGAATTGACATGACTCCGCTTGTGCAAGCAATAGCGGGAGCATTCCAGGCCGCAGTTGCGGGAGCTCAGGCTGCAGCTCAGCCTAGGTGTGACGATGCCAGTCTACCTTTGGAGAGGCTCCGTAGCTTGGGGGCCGAGGAGTTTAGAGGATCTACTCCGGAGAGATCGGAGTTATGGTTGGAGAAGACAGTTCGTATCTTGGCTCAGATGGGTTGTGCGGGCGCACGTAGGTTGGGATGTGTGATCTCGTTGCTTCAGGGTGATGCCTACACCTGGTGGGTCACCATTACTACCGGGGTTCCAGAGATAGAGATTGATTGGGAATTCTTTGAGTCCGCTTTCAGGAAGAGGTACTTGGGACCGAGGTACTTAGATGAGAAGAAGCGAGAGTTTATGGTTCTTACTCAGGGAGATGCTTCCGTGACTGATTATGAGATCCGCTTTGTTCGCTTGAGTCAGTATGCCCCAGAGTTGGTTCCTACTGAAGTAGAACGTTGTAACCGATTCCGCTACGGATTGAATGAAGAGGTTAAGAGGTATACGTTAGCTTCAGACTACTCGAACTTTGATGTGTTGGTCGCGAGGGCCAAGGATTTAGAGCATAGTTTGGGTGCGGCCAAACGATCTGGTGGTTCCAGTTCTGGTAAGAGGCATAACCACTTTGATGGTAGAGATGCTAAGAGGCACAGAGGTGGCGGACATCAGTTTGACCATAGGTGTGGCTGTGGCCACCATGGTAGGGGCTATCAGGGCCATAGAGGAGGAGGGCGTTTGCCCGAGTGTACCCGTTGTGGGAGACAGCACGCTGGTGAGTGTTGGGGTAACTTCCATGCTTGTTGGAACTGTGGTTCGAGGGACCACTTTAGGAGGGATTGTCTGCATTAGGCGGCTCAAGCACCGAACATTGCTCAGGCTCCTGCGAGAGCGAACGATTTTCAGAGGGGCCGTGGGCGCGGTCGTGGCTACTTCCAGCCTAGGGCTGATGCACCTAGGGTAGATGCTCAGAGGAACCTTGCTCATGTTGTGGCTGTGCAGCCTGAGGCGGGAGGACCAGCAAGAGTCTATGCTCAGAGAGAGGCCGGGAACGACACCGATGTGATAGCATGTAATTTTGAGTTACAGTCCATGTCTTTGCTTTCTTTGGTTGATTCGGGTTCTACGCATTCCTATATCTTGAGTGAACATGCACAGAAGTTAGATATTCCTGTTGAGATCTTAGATGTAGGTATGCATGTTACTAGTTCTTTTGGTGAGACAGTCGTGGTTAGACGTATGTATAGGAGGTGTCCACTGAAGATTCAGGGTCATGTGTTCTCAGTTGATATGATGGAACTTCCTTTCTATGGTTTTGATATTATTTTGGGTATGGACTGGTTGGTTGAGCATCGGGATAGTGTGGATTTTGAGACGAAGAGAATTTCTTTGAAGCTTTTTGATGACTACGAGGTAGTAGTGGTAGGCGAGAACATTAAGTTCTTGTCTAATGTGGTGTCAGCTTTAGAGGCTCATAGGTTGATGGACTCTGGATGTGGGGCTTATTTAGCTTATGTTATGAATCCGGATATGAGTGAAGCTAGACCGAAAGATATCAGAACAATGTGTGACTTTCCAGATGTGTTTCCTAAAGAGTTGCCGGGTTTGCCTCCTGACAGAGATGTTGAGTTTGTGATTGAGACAGTTTCAGGGTCTAATCCACTTTCGATAGCTCCGTACCGCATGGCTCCGAAAGAGTTGAAAGAATTGAAGAGTCAGTTGCAAGAATTATTAGACCGTGGTTTCATTAGGCCTAGTAGTTCTCCGTGGGGTGCTCCAGTGTTGTTTGTGAAAAAGAAAGATTGTAGCATGCGCATGTGTATAGACTATAGACAGTTGAATCAGTTGACTGTGAAGAACAAGTATCCGTTGCCTCGTATAGATGATTTGTTTGATCAGTTGAGAGGTGCCTTAGTGTTCTCGAAGATAGATTTGAGATCCGGGTATTATCAGTTGAAAGTAAAGGAGTGTGATGTTCCGAAGACAGCTTTTAGGTCTAGATATGGTCACTATGAGTTTCTTGTGATGCCATTTGGGCTCACGAATGCACCGGCAGCATTCATGGACATGATGAACAGAATTTTTAGAGACTATCTAGACCGGTTCGTAGTTGTCTTCATTGATGATATACTTGTGTACTCGAAGACAGAAGAAGAGCATGATGAGCACTTGAGATTTGTTTTACAGAGATTGTTGAGCAACTAGTTGTATGCGAAGCTTAGTAAATGTGAGTTCTGGATTCGAGAGGTTGTATTTCTTGGCCATGTTTTTTCGGCCGAAGGCATCCGAGTTGATCCATCAAAGATTGAGGCAATTGTTGAGTGGAAACAACCTAAGTCCGTGACCGAGATTAGGAGTTTCCTAGGATTAGCCGGTTACTATAGGAGATTTGTTGATGGTTTCTCTAGAGTAGCTGCTCCTTTGACTAAGTTGTTGCAAAAAGGAGTCAAATTTGAATGGTCAGATACAAGACAGAAGGCCTTTGAGAAATTGAAAGAAGCTTTGACGAATGCTCCAGTGTTAGTGCAACCTGTTTCAGGTAAGAAATTTGTGATTTACAGTGATGCTTCCTACGTAGGATTAGGATGTGTTTTGATGCAAGATAGGAGAGTTGTTGCTTATGCTTCTAGACAGTTGAAGATTCATAAGAAGAACTATCCTACTCATGACATAGAGCTAGTCGCAGTTGTGTTTGCATTGAAGATTTGGCGTCACTACTTGTATGGTGAGAAGTGTATAGTTTACACCGATCACAAGAGCTTGAAGTATCTGATGACACAGAAAGAGTTGAACTTGAGACAGAGAAGATGGCTAGAGTTGCTAAAAGACTATGATTTGACCATTGAGTACCATCCGGGTAAAGCAAATGTAGTAGCCGATGCGTTGAGTAGAAAAGTGGCCGTTGAGCTGAGAGCTATGTTTGCTAGATTGAGTGTGTCCGATGATGGTGGTTTGATCACCGAGTTGCAAGTGAAGCCTTCTTTGATTCAGTTGATTAGAGAGAAGCAGTTGCAAGATGCGAGCCTATTTCCTCATGTTCAGGACATAGCCGAAGGAAGACCGACTGAGTATAGTTTCAGTGGTGAGAGCTTGTTGTGCTTTAGAGATAGAATTGTTGTGCCAGAAGATGTTGAGTTGAGACGTCGGATTTTGAGTGAAGTACATTCGAGTCCCTTTTCTATGCATCCGGGTAGTACCAAAATGTACCGAGATTTGAAAAATGATTACTTATGGGTTGGTTTGAAGAGAGATGTAGCCGAGTATGTGAGCCGTTGTATGGTTTGTCAGAGAGTGAAGGCAGAACATCAGGTTCCTTCAGGTTTGCTACAGCCTTTGAAGATTCCAGAATGGAAATGGGAGAGGATCACCATGGATTTTGTGTCGGGGTTGCCCTTGTCTCCTTCGAAGAAGAACTCTGTTTGGGTGATTGTTGATAGGTTCACTAAGTGTGCTCACTTCTTAGCAGTGAACACTACGAATTCCTTAGACAAGTTGGCAAACTTGTACATCCGTGAGATTGTGAGACTTCATGGAGTTCCGAAGTCTATTGTTTCAGATAGGGATCCTAGATTTACTTCGAGATTCTGGGGTTGCTTGCATAGTGCTTTGGGTAGCCGTTTGCATTTCAGCACATCTTATCATCCGCAGTCCGATGGGCAGTCAGAGCGAGTGATACAGATTCTTGAGGATATGCTTCGTTGTTGTGTGATTGACTTCCAGGGTTCTTGGGAGAAGTATTTACCGTTGGTTGAGTTTGCTTACAACAACAGTTATCAGTCTAGTATTCAGATGGCACCTTATGAGGCTTTGTATGGTAGACGATGTAGGACTCCGATCTGTTGAGCTGAGACAGGTTAGAGATTGTTACCTATGCCAGACTTGCTTAAGGGAACTACCGAAAAAGTGAAGTTGATTTGTGTCCGTTTGAAAGCAGCTTCCGATCGTCAGAAGTCTTATGCAGATTTGAAGAGGAAAGAGATTGAGTACTCAGTGGGTGAGAAAGTGTTTCTGAAATTATCTCCGTGGAAGAAGGTAATGAGATTTGGCCGGAAGGGCAAGTTGAGTCCGAGGTTCATTGGTCTGTATGAGATAGTTGAGCGGATTGGGCCTGTAGCTTATCGTTTGAGGTTACCTTCTGAGTTAGAAAAGATCCATGATATCTTTCATGTGTCTATGCTTAGGAGATATAGATCGGATCCTTCTCATGTGATGCCCGTTGAGGAGATAGAGTTAAATCCGGATTTGTCCTATAATGAAGAACCCGTTGAGATACTTGCTTCTGATAGCAAGGTGTTGCGTGGCAAGACCATAGAGTTGGTCAAGGTGTTGTGGAGGCATAGAGGTGTGGAAGAGGCCACGTGGGAGAGGAAAGCAGATATGGTTGAGCAATTTCCGTATTTGTTTCCACCAGGTAATTTCAGGGACGAAATTTCCTTAAGTGGGGGAGAGTTGTAACACCCGGGTTTAGGGGTTAGGTGAAAATAATATTTTAATATTATCTTGGGCTCGGGTTTGTTTTTGAAATAATCCTTTTAAATTTTGAGTTTCAAAAATTAACATTTTGAAATGGGACCAAATTGTTTAGTTTCAAAATTGAAGAGCTACTTTAAAAACAAGGATAGCCATTCATTAATGGCCTTTTGGGTAATTTACCCACCACCAAATTTAAACCCCCTTTTCATAACATCTTTCTACTGTTCATCCCCTTCTTCATTTTCCTCCAACGTAAAAGAGAAGAGCTCTTCACCAAGCCACTAACCCATCCCATTTCTCACTCATTTCAACCCCAAATCGAAAGGTAATTGCATTTTTTATTTCCCCTCATCTTCCCCTCCACAAAAGTACTCTTCATTTTCATTTTCATGAAGATTTTGGAAAATGGAAGTTTTGAATGTTTTGATTAAATATGAAATCTTTATGTAGTTAAGTGAAGTATTTTGATTCGTTATGCTTAGTTATGGTATATAGAAGTCAAAGGGTGTGTCATATGTGAATTTCAAATGATTTCGAACAATTTTCGGATTTGGGTAAACTTGGGGTTTTTGGAGGGTTTTGGGTGAGTTTTGGGGGTTGTTTTAGGTGGGTTTTGATGGGATTTTGATAGTGCTATGGATAGGGGTTGAATTGGGATCAATTGTGGGTGTAATGGAAGTTGAAAACATGGTTTTTGGACAAGGTTTTGGGGCCATCCGAATTGGTGAAAAATGGATATTGTTCATGCTCGCAACATAGTAGTTTGTGGTTGAATTGCATTCCGGGTTAGTTTCGATGATAAGATATTGATTGTGGATGTTTTGTTAGTGTTTGGGATTGATTAGAATCAAGTTTGGGCACCGGTGAAGAATCGGAAGTAAATCTGGGGATTTGAAGACGGTTGCGTGCTTGGTCTTGAGCTTGGAAGCTTAGGTGAGTGGTTAATTGTTTTAAATGGTCTTAAAATAAGTGGTTCGAGTATATAGACTAGGTTGGGCTTGGTAGACCCGCCTAGAGTTAGGATTAGGGTGGTAGCCTAATCCTAAGCTTGATCTAGAGCCTTTGGATGAACTCATTTGTGTGGTTGTGTATGTCTCGTATGAAATGTGATATGTATGCTATGTATATTGTATTATACATGTGGAATGAGATATGAATGGTGATGCTTGAGTCATGCATAATGATGGTTGTTGATGAGTACGTGCTAAGCACGGAATTGGTTGAAATGAGTAATGTGAAATGAGTAAAATGTTGGCACTAGTATACTTGAGTACAAATGATCGATCATTAGGATGTTAGTGTGTACACATGAGTCAAAATTCGCGCATGGCCTTGGTGGCGTTGAGTCACCAAGGAGGAGTACGGGGTCGCCCGGAAATTGTATTTAAATATAGTCGGTGATGAGTGGAATCCCATCGACGGGGCATGAGGATGAGTGGAATCCCCTCCGCGAGGCCGGTGATGAGTGAAATCCCACCGTGAGGTAATGTGGTTGTTGGATGTGAGTTCCAACATGTCTATCCGTGTATTCGGGTCATAGCTAGGTGCCAATGTTGTTTGATATGTGTATCAACGTATTGAGGTTTATAATCTTTAATGGAATGCTTGAATGTGATTACATGTATTGTGGAGTTGAGCTTATGATCATGGCATTTATCTTGTACATTGCTCATGCATCTTTATCTTATGGCTCTTGTGGACCCTTGGTATGGTTGTGTTTTACCTTGGCTAGATCGTGCTCGGACCCTGCAATGTTGAGGTTTGTTTTTAGAGCTTACCCTCACTAAGCATCCTTGCTTACGCTCTCTTTGTTCAACATTGCAGATCCTTAGTTCGTGGGTTGCTTGAGCAAGTGGAGGGCCTCCAAGTGTGGTTGTTGACTTGAGTACATCAAGTATGGCTTTTAAATGTTAAACATGTAATAGTTTAAGCAATGGGACATGTGTCTTTTGATGGGTGATTGTTGGTTGTTTAGGAGCTTGTTTAGACTCCATGCTATGTTGCTTTTGTATGGCTTGTGATGCCATGTTTGAGTTGTAATCCATGCCTAAATTGCTTATCTTGAATGTTGGTTGAGTGCCCTTGAGTTTGCCTTATGTTGAATGTTGAAGTATGAGCTTTTGGATGTTTAAGTGTCATCTTCGATTCAATTGCATGTTCCCTTGATGTATGTAAATGTTGGGTGCTTGTATGACTATATAGTAGTATGTAAATGTTGTATGAATGCTTGTTGGGGTCTAGGAAAGTCCTAAATTGCATTTAGATTCGAGTCTTGATCGTTTTTGCTGAGTTTGGAGGTTTTTGCTGTGTAGGGGTACCGATACGGTTGGTACGGTATCGATACCGCCTTCTTGGTCAGGCTTCGTGTATCGATACACTTGAGAGGTGTATCGATACTATTTTGGCCACTGGAGCTACTGTCCAGTTCGGTATCGATACCGGTCTCTGGTGTATCGATACCGTCATCTTAGCTTCGACCGTGGGAAGTCAAACGTTGGGGAGGGTATCGATACACTTCATGGGTGTATCGATACGGCCTCTACGGGTTGACTTTGACTAGTTGACCTAGTCAAGGGGTATCGATACACCCCTTAGGGGTATCGTTACCGTCTGCAGTTTAAGCTTAAAATTGGGCTGTAACATGATTGTTTGAGTTCGTTCGATTATTTCGTGTATGTTGTTCCGCTGTATGATCACTTAGGGTTTAATATCCATTTAGACAAGATTTTAAAAATGAAAAAAATAGGGTTGCTAACCGAGGGGGAATCCTTAGGGGTTTTCACTTGGTTTTCCCCGTGTGGCCCACTCAGACCGGTCATTCAGCCAGACCGGGACGAGGGGGTTACAGGCAAGATGATAAGCATGCAAACAAGTTTTCAAGCTCTTCTTGAGTTTTTCTTCAGCAAAACTCTATCTTTAAGCTCTCTCTCTTTTAATCAGCTGAAGAGAAGAAAATTGTAGAACTAATGTTTTGATATAATAATTTAAAAATGTTTTGGACTAATTTAAAAAGAATTCAAAACTATTTCCAAAGTCCAAATAACTTGAAACTATGTTTAGGGATGTTTTTAAAAGGTTTTACAATGTTTTCAAAGCCAAACTTCACAAAACCTTCCAGACGTTTCGAAACACCTTATGGCGTTTCGATACGAGGGATTCCAGTAGCTAAAACGTTTCGATACGGGTATCGAAACAGGCTTTCCCTAGATAAGATTTTTGCCCAGCGTATCGAAACGGGCTATGCTGTTTCGATACGCCTACGTGGCTTCGACCACAACGGTCATAAACCCCAACGGCTACTTCCCAACTAATATTTAAATGCAGGTCATTTCGATACAAGACTAGGCGTTTCGATACGTGTTCCGAAACGGCCAAGGGCGTTCCGATACGGATGCCTCATCAGACTGCAACTGCTCTTTCTACTTAAAGGGTGTTTCGAAACGGGCACGACTTTTTTGAAACGGTGAGCTGCAGAAATGCATTTATGGTGGGAAATAAAGTCCTCAACGGCTCCAATCCATCCCCAACGGCTAGTAACGGCTATAAACTCATCAAGGAGTATCAAAGGGACCTCCAAGCATCAAGATATGGTTAATGCTTGAATTTTCAATCAACAAATGATCAAGAATTGTCTTAGAGCTTTAATTGTCATTTATTGTATAGACAAACACTAGTGAGCCAAAATTGTCAAATTTGCTCAAGTGTTTTAGGTTTTGGGTGAGTGCTTTAATTGTGCAAACAAACACCTATTGGAGGGATTTGTTTTTTCTTTATTTATCTCTTTGTAAAAGAGGGTTTGATTAAGGCTTTGGGTAGAAAGCTTGATCGGTGTATAAGGGTTTCCTCCTAAGCCTAGAAAAAGGGACGAATCAATAGTGGATTGATTGGAAATCCTTAGTGGGGAGCTAAGGTAGTTGATGTAGACCTTGGTTAGAAGGTAGAACCACTATAAATCATTGTGTCAATTATCTGTTTAGCTTCCACAACCCTTCTAGCCAAAAATGCACCTCTCCACCACTTGGTGAGCCATATCGGTTGAACGAATCGAGCTCCTCACAACTCAACAATTGATATCAGAGCTTGGCTCAATCGAAGGGGATTCACATCCTATTGAGAAGATCCGGCAAACTCGATCATCATTTCACACAACCGGCTCAATGGCGCAATCCATCGACAAACCGCCCTTCTTTGACGGTACCCACTATGCCCATTGGAAGACAAAGATGAAGTTCTTCATCAAAACTAGAGATTACAAGCTATGGGACATAGTTGAATATGGTCCGTTCGTGCCTCAAGGAAGCAAAGCGGAGTGGAGTGCCGACGATCGCAAGAAGATGGAGTTTAATTGCAAAGCCTTGCACATTCTTTTTTGTGCATTTGGCCCATCCATCTATGAGAAGATGTCTTCTTGTGAGAGTGCCAAGGATGTATGGGACAAGCTTGAAGTCACATACGAGGGGACCGATGAAGTCAAGGAGACCATGATTGGGCTCCTCACCTTAGAGTATGAGAACTTCAAGATGGATCTGGAAGAGAACATCGAGAAGATGTTTGATAGGTTCTCCACAATCACCAATGGTCTCAAAGGATATGGAGAAGCCATCCCGGAGGAAAAGCTTTTCCGAAAGCTCATCTACTCACTTCACGAGTCTTGGGACTCAAAGAGGACCGCCATCATCGAAGCAAAAAATTTGAAGACTTTGAAGCTTGATGAACTAATGGGGTCACTCCTTACTCATCAAATCATGAAGAAGAATAAAGAAGATGATAAGAAGAGGGAAGAAATTAGAGCTATGGGAGGGAAGAAAATCAAAGGGCTAGGCATCAACGCAAGTGCTGTGGCTCTCAAATCCTCCACTTGCAATCATGTCTATTCTAGTGAGGAGGAGGATGAAGAAGAAGAGATAGTTCTTCTCTTCAAGAAGTGTTCCTCGTTCATGAAGAAAGCTTTGAGAGAGCTTGAACGAGAATCTAAGAAAAAGGAGAGGGCAAGCACTTCAAGTCATAAGAAGAAGGCACATGTGGCTACTTGGAGTGATGAGGACTCCACCGATGATGAACAAGCCAACCTTTGCTTATGGCCATTGAAGAAGATTCAAGGGTAACTTCTAATTCATCTACTTCATGTTCTTACTCTTTTGATGAATTACAAGATGCCTATGATGATTTGGTTTTAGATTTTAAAAATCACATTTTGAAAAACAATAAATTGATTTCAAAGTTAAAAATTCAAAATGATTTGATTTCTAAAACCAAACTTGAACTTGAAGCAAAACTCGAAGAGTTTGAATTAAAATGTTTTGATTTATAAAATTTGATTCAAAAAGTTCAAGAAAAATATTTGATTTCCAAAGAGATTGAAAAGAAAAACAATTTTAGAAAATCAAATTTTTATGTAAGACAATCTAGTGCCTCTAGATTTGTAAAAGAAAAATGTTTTAGAAGTGTTTGGGTCCCAAAAGGACTAACCACTTCAACTAAAAAGGATGACATTGAAAAATATATTCCAAAGGGGACTAAAATTTGTGCTACTAACGTTTATGGATCCAAAGAAATTTGGATACCAAAAATTACTTGATTGTCTTTTGTTGCTAGGTGTGATGGAGATGTTCAACAAGTCAAACTTGGAGGGGGAGCTTCATGCACACTAAGGAAGAACACTTGAAGAAGGAAGGCTTCACATCCTCCCTTGAGTTCAAGTGTGGTAAAATCTAGTTGCTTTTATTTTATTTGATTTATTTTCATTTATGTCAACTAGATGATCATATATGTTGAACTAACATTTTTAATGATGCTTTGAGTAAGGGGGGGCATTTTAAAACCAAATTCGTATTTTTGTCAAAATTTTTCCTCTATAGTTATTTTGAACTTCATGTTTTAAATTCTTTTTGATATGACAAAAAGGGGAGAAATGGTTTGAAAAATTGAATTTTCAAATGAATAAGGGGGAGCTTTATTTGATTTATATCTTTAATTCTCTTATTCACATTTTTAAAGTTAAAGGGAGAGAATCCCAAACAATTTTTCAAGTGAGATTTATTATATCAAAAAAGGGGAGATTGTAGAACTAATGTTTTGATATAATAATTGAAAAATGTTTTGGGCTAATTTAAAAAGAATTCAAAACTATTTCCAAAGTCCAAATAACTTGAAACTATGTTTAGGGATGTTTTAAAAGGTTTTACAATGTTTTCAAAGCCAAACTTCACAAAACCTTCCAGGCGTTTCGAAACACCTTAGGGCGTTTCGATAAGAGGGATTCCAGTAGCTAAAACGTTTCTATACGGGTATCGAAACAGGCTTTCCCTAGATGAGATTTTTGCCCAGCGTTTCGAAACGGGCTATGACGCTTCGATACGCCTACGTGGCTTCGACCACAATAGTCATAAACCCAAACGGCTACTTCCCAACTAACATTTAAATGCAGGTCCTTTCGATACGAGACTAGGCGTTTCGATACGTGTTCCGAAACGGCCAACGGCGTTCCGATACGGGTGCCTCATCAGACTGCAATGGCTCTTTCTACTTAAAGGGTGTTTCGAAACGGGCACGACTTTTTCGAAACGGTGAGCTACAGAAGTGCATTTATGGTGGGAAATAAAGTCCTCAACGGCTCCAATTCATCCCCAACGGCTATAAACTCATCAAGGAGTATAAAAGGGACCTCCAAGCATCAAGATATGGTTAATGCTTGAATTGTCAATCAACAAATGATCATGAATTGTCTTAGAGCTTAAATTGTCATTTATTGTATAGACAAACACTAGTGAGCCAAAATTGTCAAATTTGCTCAAGTGTTTTAGGTTTTGGGTGACTGCTTTAATTGTGCAAACAAACACCTATTAGAGGGATTTGTGTTTGTTTTATTTATCTCTTTGTAAAAGAGGGTATGATCAAGTCTTTGGGTAGAAAGCTTGATCGGTGTATAAGGGATTCCTCCTAAGCCTAGAAAAGGGGACGAATCAATAGTGGATTGATTGGAAATCCTTAGTGGTGAGCTAAGGTAGTGGATGTAGACCTTGGTTAGAAGGTTGAACCACTATAAATCATTGTGTCAATTATCTTTTTAGCCTCCACAACACTTCCACCCAAAAATCCACCTCTCCACCACTTGATGAGTCATATCGGTTGAACGAATCGAGCTCCTCACAACTCAACAAAAATGGGAAAGGAAAAGACACTCCCTTAAGTTAATGGATTGGGAGATGACTGGTCTACCCTTTTTAATTAAACTAACACTTATTTCAGTTCAAGGGCAGATTAAGAAAGTTAATTTTTTATCATGCAAGTCCTCATTTTATCATATATTTCAATTTAGTCATGGCTTAGTTTTTATCAATTTATTTGTTCTTCCAATTAGGTCCTTATTTCAACTAATTAGGGATTACTCAGTTTATTTAAATTAATTATTTGACCAATTGAGAAAATTCTTCTAGAGGAGAATTGGGGTGTTACAAACGGTACATATCGAATTTCTAACACCCACTCACCATGGCCCAAAGGGGTTCAACTTAGTGTATGGATTTGTGTACATACACAATTTTCTTCGAGAAAACATAATTTGGCATAACAAACTTAAGGATTTGTGTCTGTACACAAATTACTACAAGGTATACGCAAATTCTTACAAAAGTTGTAAGAAAAACGGTATGCACCGAATTTCTTACACCCACTCACCATGGCCCAATGGGGCTCAACATAGTGTAGGGATTTGTGAACATACACAATTTCTTACGAGAAAACAAATTTTGGTACAACAAACATAAGGATTTGTGTATGTACACAAATTAATACAAGGTATATGCAAATTCTTACAAAAGTTATAAGAAAAATGTTATGTACCGAATTTCTTACACCCACTCACCATGGTCCAAATGGGCTCAACTTAGTGTAGGGATTTCTGTACATACACAATTTCTTACGAGAAAAAATAATTTGGTACAACAAACGTGAGGATATGTGTATGAACACAAATTACTTCAAGGTATACGCAAATTCTTACAAAAGTTGTAACTAAAATGGTATGTACCGAATTTCCTACAAAGACTCACCATGTCCCAAAGTAGCTAAACTTAGTGTAGGGATTTGTGCACATACACAATATCCTATGGGAAAACATAATTTGGTATAATATAGGTAGATTGTTGGGTTTTACGGTGCTCGATTCCTTCAACCATTCTTGCTCGCCAAGTGGTGGAAAAGTGGAATTTTGGGTGTAAGTGGTGTGGAAGCTTAAAAGATTAATGACACAATGAATTCTAGTGGTTCAACCTTCTAACCAAGGTCTACATCCATTACCTTAGCTTCCCACTAAGGAGTTCCAATCAATCCACTATTGATTCGTCCTCTTTTCTAGGCTTAGGAGGAAACCCTTATACACCGATCAAGCTTTCTACCCAAAGCCTTGATCAAACCCTCTTTACAAGATAAGCAAACACAAATCCCTCTAATAGGTGTTTGTTTGCACAATTTAGCTCTCACCCAAAACCTAAAACACTTGAGTCAATCTAACAATTTTGGCTCACTAGTGTTTGTCTATACAAAGAAAATGACAATTTAGTGCAAAGACAATTTCTTGATCATTTGTTGTTGACAATTGAAGCATTAACCATTACTTGATGCTTGGAGGTCCCTTTTATACTCATTAATGAGTTTGTAGCCGTTACTAGCCGTTGGGGTTGAACTGGAGTCGTTGGAGACTTTATTTCCCATCTTTAATGCTATTCTGAAGCCTTCCGTATCGATACGCGTTGACACGTATCGGTACGACCTTTATCAGTAACTAGTCGTTGGGCTCTTTCCAGCCTAGACGTATCGATACACTTGAGGGCGTATCGGTACGGTATGACATTTAAAAGACCGTTGGGAAATATGACCGTTAGGGTTGTTAAAATGGGATCGGTACGCTTACTAGGTGTATCAAAACGATCCCTTACCGTATCGAAACAGCTAAGCATGTTTCGATACGGGTTTTGGCAGTGACCAAATTGGGCAAAAAGGTATCGATACGGTTTTGACCGTATCGGTATGGGCAACTTGAAAACATAAGTTTGGTTGTTTTAAATCATGAAAAACTTTGCCAAAAACCTTTTAAGACCCCTCAAACATAAATTCAAGTTGTTTGGACTTAAAGATAAGTTTTGAATTCTTTTCAAATTAGTCCAAAACATTTTTCAATTATTATATCAAAATATTATTTCTACAATCTCCCCTTTTTTATATAATAAAACCAACTTGAAAAATTGTTTGGGATTCTCCCCCTTTAAGTTTAAAAATGTGAATAAGAGATGTAAAATTTGAAACCAATTTGAGCTCCCCCTTATTCATTTGAAAAATCAATTTTTCAAACCATTTCTCCCCTTTTTGTTATATCAAAAAGAATTCAAAAGACATTAAGTTCAAAATTACTTAGGAGGTTTGAAAATGTGACAAAATTTGAATTTTGGTTTTAAAAATGGCTCCCCCTTACTCAAAGCATCATTAAAGTGTTAGTCCATCATATATGATCATCTAGTTGAAATAAATGAAAAATAAATAAAATAAAAGTAAAAACAACTAGATTTTACCACACTTGAACTCAAGGGAGGATGTGAAGCCTTCCTTCTTCAAGTGTTCTTCCTTGTGTGCATGGAGCTCCCCGTCAATTTTTGACTTGTTGATCACTCTCCATCACACCTAGCAAAAGACAATCAAGTACTTTTTGGTATCCAAATTGCTTTGGATCCATAGACGTTAGTAGCACAAAACTTAGTCCCCTTAGGAATCCATTTTTTCAATTTCATCCTTTTTAGTGGAAGTGGTTAGTCCTTTTGGGACCCAAACACTTCTAAAACATTTACCATTTATAAATCTAGGGGCACTAGATTGTCTTATATAAAAGTTTGATTTTCCAAAATTATTTTTCTTTTCAAGCTCTTTGGAAATCAAATCTTTTTCTTCTTGAACTTTATGAAGCAAATTTTGTAAATCAAAACACTTTTGTTCAAACTCTTCGAGTTTTGCTTCAAGTTCAAATTTGGTTTTAGAAATCAAATCATTTTGAATTTTCAACTTTGAAATCATTTTATTGTTTTTCAAAATATGATTTTTAAACTCTAAAACCAAATCGTCATAGGCATCTTGTAATTCATCAAAAGAATATGAACATGAAGTAGATGAATTAGAAGTTACCCTTGAATCTTATTCGATGGCCATAAGGCAAAAGTTGGCTTGTTCATCGTCGGTGGAGTCTTCATCACTCCAAGTAGCCACACATGCCTTCTTCTTATGGCTTGAAGTTCTTGCTATCTTCTTTTTCATGGATTCTCGTTCAAGCTCTCTCAAGGCTTTCTTCATGAACGGGGCACACTTCTTGAAGAGATAAACTATCTCTTCTTCTTCATCCTCCTTTTCACTTGAATCTACATGATGGCAAGTGGAGGATTTGAGAGCAATGTCATTAGTGTTGATGCCAAGCCTTTTGAGCTTCTTCTCCCCCATAGCTCTAATTTCTTCCCTCTTCTTCTCATCTTCTTTGTTTTTCTTCATTATTTGATGAGTGAGAAGTGACCCCATGAGTTCATCAAGCTTCAAGGTCTTCAAATTCTTAGCTTCGATGATGGCGGTCCTCTTTGAGTCTCATGACTTGGGAAGTGAGTAGATGAGCTTTCGGACAAGCTTCTCTTTCGGGATGGCTTCTTCATAGCCTTTGAGACCATTGGTGATAGTGGAGAACCTATCAAACATCTTCTCGATGTTCTCTTTCAGATCTATCTTGAAGTTCTCATACGCTAGGTTGAGGAGGCCAATCTTGGTCTCCTTTACTTTATCGGTTCCTTCGTATGTGACTTCAAGCTTGTCTCATACCTCATTGGCACTCTCACAAGAAGACATCTTCTCATAGATGGTTGGGCCAAAAGAACAAAATAGGATGTGCAAGGCTTTGCAATTAAGCTTCATCTTCTTGCGATCTTCGGCACTCCATTCCGCTTTGCTTCGTTGAGGCACGAACGAACCATCTTCAACTATGTCTCATAGCTTGTAGTCTTTTGACTTAATGAAGAACTTCATCTTTGTCTTATAATGTGCATAGTGAGTTCCGTCGAAGAAGGGCAGTTTGTCGATGGATTGCATCATTGAGCCGGTTGTTTGAAATAATGATCGAGCTTGTCGGATCTTCTCAATAGGATGTTAATCCTCTTCAATTGAGCCAAGCTCTGATACCAATTGTTGGGTTTTACGGTGCTCGGTCCCTTCAACCGTTTTTGCTCGCCAAGTGGTGGAAAAGTGGAATTTTGGGTGTAAGTGGTGTTGAAGCTTAAAAGATTAATGACACAATAAATTATAGTGGTTCAACCTTCTAACCGAGGTCTACATCAACTACCTTAGCTTCCCACTAAGGTTTTCCAATCAATCCACTATTGATTCGTCCCCTTTTCTAGGCTTAGAAGGAAACCCTTATACACCGATCAAGCTTTCTACCCAAAGCCTTGATCAAACCCTCTTTACAAGATAAGCAAACACAAATCTCTCTAACAGGTGTTTATTTGCACAATTTAGCTCCCACCCAAAACCTAAAACACTTGAGCAAATCTAACAATTTTGGCTCACTAGTGTTTGTCTATACAAAGAAAATGACTATTTAGTGCAAAGACAATTTCTTGATCATTTGTTGTTGACAATTGAAGCATTAACTGTTACTTGATGCTTGGAGGTCCCTTTTATACTCATTAATGAGTTTGTAGCCGTTACTAGCCGTTGTGGTTGAATTGGAGCCGTTGGAGACTTTATTTCCCATCTTTAATGTTGTTTTGTAGCCTTTCGTATCGACACGCGTGGACCCGTATCGGTACGACCTTTATCAGAAACTAGTTGTTGGGCTATTGCCAGCCTAGGCGTATCGATACGCTTGAGGGCGTATCGGTACGATATGACATTTAAAAGACCGTTGGGAAATATGACTGTTGGGTTGTTAAAATGGGATCAGTACGCTTACTAGGCGTATCGAAATGATCCCTTACTGTATCGAAACGGCTAAGCATGTTTCGATACGGGTTTTGAAAGTGACCAAACTGAGCAAAAAGGTATTGATACAGTTTTGACCGTATCGGTACGGGCAACTTGAAAACATAAGTTTGGTTGTTTTAAATCATGAAAAACTTTGCCCAAAACCTTTTAAGTTCCCTCAAACATAAATTCAAGTTGTTTGAAATTAAAGATAAGTTTTGAATTCTTTTCAAATTAGTTCAAAACATTTCTCAATTATTATATCAAAACATTATTTCTACATATAGGTAGTGATTTGTGTATGTACACAATTTTTTATAAAGTGTACACAATTTCTTACAAAATTTGTAAGAGAAACGGTATATACCAATTTTCTTATAATAACTCACCATGGCTCAAAGTGGCTCAACGTAGTGTAGGGATTTGTGTACATACACAATTTCCTACGAGAAAACATAATTTGGCACATTAAACGTAAGGATTTGTGTCTGTACACAATTTCTACAAGGTATACGCAAATTCTTACAAAAGTTGTAAGAAAAACGGTATGTACTGAATTTCTTACACCCACTCACCATGGCCTAAAGGGGTTAAACTTAGTGTAAGGATTTATGTACATACACAATTTCCTACGAGAAAACATAATTTGGTACAACAAACATAAGAATTTGTGTATGTACACAAATTACTACAAGGTGTACACAAATTCTTACAAAATTTGTAAGAAAAACGGTATATACCGAATTTCTTACACCCACTCACCATGGCCCAAAGGGGCTAAACTTAGTGTAGGGATTTGTGTACATACACAATTTCCTATGAGAATACATAATTTGGTACAACAAACGTAAAGATTTGTGTATGTACACAAATTACTACAAGCTATACACAAATTCTTACAAAAGTTGTAAGAAAAACGGTGTGTACCGAATTTCTTACATCCACTCATCATGACCCAAACGTAAAGTAGCGGTTCACCGAATTACCTTTTATTTTTTTAATCTAACGGGTATTATTAATCCCGCTTAATCCAACGAGTTAAAAAAAAGTAGTATCTTTTTAGCTGCTAATTAAGGAGCCCGTATTTAGACAAACTCAACAAAATAATTCATTCCCCAAAAGGGAAAAGGCCAAGTGTGCATTCTGATTCATGCCGCACTGCCCAAACACTCGAGAATCTAGATACTTCTTGCAATGAGAAACGAAAAAATGGGAATATTGTAATTATAGCAGATATTAAGAGGTAAATTCTCTGAATATTTAAAATCTGAAAAGAAATTATATCATTAGCTTAACTTAATACATCAGTGATAATTTTAATTATTAAAATTTATTTAATTTATTATTATTTTTCATATCATCAACTCAACAATATAATAAATTAAAAAATATTTTTAAATAACATATAAAAATGTCATAGAAGATTCATTGATTAACAAAAATAATAAGAGAAAAAAATAACGAATGAGTAGTTATTATTGATTGAGACCATGACTGTTGTAATAAGTCAAATTATGATATAATTTTTCAAGCTTCAAACCCTGCAAACATGCAATTGATGTCTTTAGTTGTTGTGTCACCCTAAAATTAAATAACGGTCCGTTATTGTAAAAGCGACAGTTTAATAGTGATAATAGCACAATAACATGTTTTTTCACTCTTACATTTTTTTTGCAGCAATTATCTCATCTTTGGAAATTTCTTAGTAATTTTTAAGTTTTTCAAGCCAATGGTGTCAGTTTTGGTCGTCTACCGGCGATAATTTTTTTTTATTTCTTTTTATTTTTCGTCGGTTGTTTTGACATGTTCTTCATCTTTCGTTATGGCATGTTCTTTGTCTGCCTGTACGGCACGCTGATATTGAAGATGTTTACAACCTGGTGTCTGTTACAGTTGAATCTTACCGCACAACATTGCGTGGGTTGGTTGTTCGTGGAGAGAACTAGGGCGTTTTTCTCACCTTTTGTTGATTGAAGTAATTCATGATCTGCGCTCTTCCAGTGAGCATTCCAAGATTTCGCTATGGTAATAGATTTGAAGAACACTGATGAAGATTTTATGAGCAAATTTAAATTTGCTGTTCATGTTTGCATACTCTTTACTTTTCTACGTTTATTTTTATATTTTAAGTCATGCTTATCTATGTATTTTTTCTCATTATTTTAAAAAAAATCTAGTGTTTGATTCAAAAAAATAGTGATAATAACACCATTTAAAATCGATATTATAAAAATAGGTTTGCAATTATATTTGAAAAAATACCCCATTCGAGCCATTTAAGGGTAACTCGCGTTCTGTAAGAGGCAATTTCCAAACTCACACCTCATAGGGTGCGACTTCCGCCGGATGTGGATTATATTATCCAATATTATTTAAAAAATAAATAAATTAGAGTCGCATCATGTAGAATGAGACTTCTACAAGAATTTAAAACGAATTGACGCGAATTTATCGTGATATCATCACACCATTCTAAAAATATTGATTAAATTAAAATATATACTAATTAAAAAATAAAATAAAATTATAAAGTGCAGACGCACTATTCTAAAAATATTGATTAAACTAAAATATATACTAATTAAAAAATAAAATAAAAATATAAAGTGCGGACGACAATTCATATGAGACAGTTATCACAATAAATTCGTGCTGATTCGTTTTAAATTTTCGTGGAAGTTGTATTTTACATGCTTCGCTCTTTTTTATTTTTTATAAAAAATAATATCAAATAATATAATCTAACATCGGACGGAAGTTACAGCCTATGGAGTGCGAATATTAAAATTGCCTTTTATAGAACGCGAATTATCCTTACATAGCCCGAATGGAAAATGTTTTTTTAAATATTATTCTGAAGGGGTATTTGGCGAAATAAAATCCCAACCCAATTATACTAAAACACTGTAACAAACAAAGAAACACAACAGTAACATTATTTAAATTCCTGATGCCACTTGATCTGGTATGTTCGTTGTCTTTCAAGTATCTCTCTTTCTTCCGTTCATAAAAAAAAAAAAAAAGTATCTCTCTTTCTCTCTTTAGTCTCTCTGACTTTGATTCAAAGCTTTAAAAAAATTCTCAATCTTTGTCACTCCCTTCACATCCTCGTTACACGCGTCTGCAGGAGATGAGTTGATTTTCTCGCACTTTCTTAGCAACCAAACACTCAGTTATTCTCATCTTTTCCGCCACCCCCAAGGAAAAAGTTTGCATCTTTTTTACTCAAACCATCTTCATCATTCAAATTCCTCTCACCCCTTCTTTTCTTGGCTCACATTGTACGACTCTTTGTCTGGACATATTGGTTTTAAGACTGAGCAAAATCATGGCCGTTGATTCAGCTAACAGGAAAGAATTAATCTTGAAGATCGATGATAAAAGCAACGACGACGGAGCAACCACCGGTGGTGGGGGTAAGATTTGGGGTGAATCAAACTATGATTTTTGGAAAGACAGTGAGAAAATCAACGGTAATGAGAAAAAAGAGAATGCCAACTCGAATGGTACCGGCGGCAGTAGTACTGGAGGTGTTGGTAACAAGGAAAGTGAAGAGTTCGAATTCATGCACAGCAAACAAGCCGCCATGGAAGATCCACCATCAAAGCTGATCGGCCAGTTTTTGCATAAACAAAAAGCCTCAGGAGATATTTCATTGGACATGGATTTGGAAATGGATGAACTTCAGCAAGAGCAACCCCGTGACGGCATTTCACTGCCGCCGGTTGCCGAAACACCTTCCCCTTCAGCAGCTGCTCTTCATCGTGGAGTGTCCTTTGGTCACAGCTCTCTAAGAAGAAGACAAAGTAAAGGGAATGAAGAGAGCAGGGAGAGTGATGGGGTTGTAAAGTGCAGTTCAAGTTCTTCTGCTCAAAGGAAGTCAAGTTTGTTAACAACCAAGGCAAAATCCAGGTTGATGGACCCTCCTACACCGGAAAGGGGGACGACGCCGAAGTCGGGGAAAACCGGAGCCGGGAAGTCTGGACAGGTAATGCGATCTGGGGTTCTTGGGAAAAGCATGGAGGAAGAAGATGATGATTCATTGCTGGAAGAAGATTTGCCTGATGAGTATAAGAAATATAAGTTAAGTGTGTTGGTATTGCTTGAATGGCTAAGTTTGGCTTTGATAATTGCTGCTTTAGTTTGTAGTCTTACAGTTCCATATTTAAGAAAGAAACGTGTGTGGGATCTTATGTTGTGGAAATGGGAAGTTCTGGTTTTAGTTTTAATATGTGGTAGATTGGTTTCAGGTTGGATAATAAGGATAATTGTGTTTCTTATAGAAAGGAATTTTCTTTTGAGGAAAAGGGTATTGTATTTTGTTTATGGAGTGAGGAAAGCTGTTCAAAATTGTCTGTGGCTGGGTTTGGTTTTGATTGCTTGGCATTACTTGTTTGGTAAGAAGGTTCAAAGGGAGACTAAGGGTAAAGTTCTTTGGTTTGTGACTAGAATTATGATTTGCCTTCTGGTGGGTGTGATGTTGTGGCTAGTGAAGACCCTTTTGGTGAAGGTATTGGCATCTTCTTTCCATGTGAGTACTTATTTCGATCGAATCCAGGATTCGTTGTTCAATCAATACGTAATCGAGACTCTTTCTGGTCCACCGTTGATCGAGATTAGAAAGGCCGAAGAGGAGGAAGAGAGAATCGCAAATGAAGTTGCTGACCTACAGCAAGCTGGCGCTACGATTCCTCCTGGCCTCAAGATGTCAACCCTTTTGTCACCTCATTACGCGAGACCGATAGGGAGCGGACTGATTCAGAAAAGTCCTAGAGGAAAAAGCCCTATGATTTCAGGTGTGGTTTCTGCTGACAAGGGGGAAAAGGATGATAAGGGTATAACAATTGATCACTTGCACAAATTGAATCCTAAGAATGTCTCTGCTTGGAATATGAAAAGGTTGATGAACATTATCCGCCATGGAGCACTTTCCACTTTAGATGAGCAGATACAAGGTTCGGCTCAAGAAGATGAGTCTGCAACACAGATTAGAAGTGAATGTGAGGCAAAAGTCGCGGCAAGAAAAATCTTCCAGAATGTTGCTAAGCCAGGATCCAAGTATGTCCATCACTCTTATTGTTATGGAATATATTAGCTGGTTGATTGTTGCTGTTTCAAAGCTTTTGTTACAATTGTATTTAGATGATGTATTGTTCTCAGGTTCATCTTCTTGGATGACATCGAACGATTTCTCCCAGATGATGAGGCTTTGAAGAGTATGAGTCTCTTCGAAGGAGCATCGGAAAACCAGAGAATTAGCAAGAAGGCCCTCAAGAATTGGGTGGTAAGAATCGGCAAACCATGCATTCCAATATGTTTTGCTTCTAATATGTTAGATTATGGTCACATATAGGCATTCGTTAGTGTGCGTGTATATATATATATATATATTTGTATTACATACAGGCTAAAGCAAGGCGATCCCCCCGCTTTTACTTTCTTACTCGATCACTAAATTAGAAGTTGCATGTACAACTTTAAGGCTTTCTGTAATGCATTGTATTTCAATATCTTAGGTCAATGCTTTTAGAGAACGAAGGGCACTTGCCTTGACATTGAATGATACCAAAACAGCTGTGAACAGACTTCATCGGATGGTGGACGTTTTGGTTGGCATCATCATAGCGGTTATATGGCTTCTCATACTCGAAATCGCCTCCAGCAAAGTTCTTGTTTTTATTAGCTCTCAACTGCTTCTAGTTGCGTTCATATTCGGAAACACCTGCAAGACGGTATTTGAAGCTATTATATTCTTATTTGTTATGCACCCATTCGATGTGGGTGACAGGTGCGAAATCGATGATGTTCAGGTACTCATATAAGCGCATATGATTTTGCTTTTAATTTTTATCTACACAGTAATATAGATCCTTGGGGTCACAAAATGTCAATACTCGATGAATTTCAGATGGTAGTGGAGGAAATGAACATCTTGACTACTATTTTCCTACGATACGACAACCAGAAGATCATAATCCCGAACAGTGTCCTGGCTACCAAGGCCATCCATAACTACTACCGTAGTCCCGATATGGGTGATGCAGTTGAGTTCTGCATCCATGTGAAAACTCCTGCAGAAAAGATTGGTCTAATGAAGAAGAGAATATTGAGGTAAGTCTAGAAAGACACAATCGTTCTTCCCCGCTTGCCTGCAGCATGTATTAGCGAAATCGCATAATATATCTGATTGAATCGATCGTTTCTTACTGCAGTTACATTGAGTACAAGAGTGACCATTGGTACCCGGATCCGATGATTATATTCAAGGAACTTGAAGAGTTGAACAGAGTAAGAATAGCTGTATGGCTCACACACAGAATGAACCATCAAGACATGGGAGAGAGGTTTGCAAGAAGGGCTCTCTTGGTCGAAGAGATGATTAAGATTTTCAACGACCTGGATATCAAATACCGCTTATATCCGATTGACATCAACCTATGTAGCATGCCTCCGGTGGCATCTGACCGGCTTCCTCCTAAATGGACCGGACCGGCCAGCTGAACAGAATAACAAGCAAGCTATAAAAACACATTTTTAATGTCAAAGCCGTAAGTATACTTCACTTAGTGTCTTGTGACATTATTCCCTTGTTAATGAATTCTCCATGATGCTCCATTACAATAAATTTGGGTATGTTTCTGTGTAATCTCTGCTTCAATTATTTATTTATTTGTTTCCATTACAATAAATTTGGGTATGTTTCTGTGTAATCTCTGCTTCAATTATTTATTTATTTGTTTCTGTAAAGTCACATTATCTATCAAATATGTTACACAATACAAGGACCAACTTGATTGATCCCAATATCTTAATTTTAAAAGAATTCTTTGTGTGAAGATTTGAATTTGTAATATTCTTTAAAACTTTTATCTTCAAAATGGTAAACACCAATATCTTGAGGACCAAATGGCTTATATGCATTATGATTAAAAAATCATCGGTGAAATACATATAATTAAATTCACCTTTAAAAATGTACAAATCTGATACTTTAGTGGTACGAGGAATTAAATTTCTTAAACAAGATTAAAGCTTCGAATTTTGACATTATGCACGGAACAAATTAGATTGTAAGAATTGTTCTTATAACGGGTCTCTGCCGTACCCGATCCGAATTAGTTAACCAATTCATATGATATTATGGGGATAACATATATATATATATATATATATATTATCCCCATAATATCATATGAATGGTTCCCTATGTAAGAAAAAAGTTACTCGATTCCATTTTACGGAGTTACAGCTATACATTTCAATGAATTCCATTTTTACAGGTAAATGCTCAATACCCAAGTAGACTACATCGTTTTAGGCCTTGCGATTTGCCTTATTCCAAAAAAATATATTGAGATTTTTTACGTACAAAAGATTTACTTGTTACTAATATAGTCTAGCCTTTGCTCTTTTTTAAATCTCTTGTTTCACTTCGATAATATAATAAAACCGAGTCGATGCAGAAGAAATGAATGCATTTTCATACTATTAAGATAAGAAAGTAAAAAAAAAAAAAAACTAAAATCTAATTTGGGTTATGCCAAATCACTTATTTTACCGGATCTTACGGAGCTCTGTTTATACACAACATCAACAGATCTAATCATAGAAAGATTCTCTTTAAGCGAACCAGCATATCCTTTGTATGGGGCTTACTCGGTGGTTGGAACAAAGACACATTTGATTGTGAATTTCAATGTAGTTGATCATATTTCTGCACGGCCCAATCAATAGTTCAAGTCACACACTCCTATAATTCATTTTCTCTTCGAAAAATTCCCTTCAACTATTCATGACATATCAAATAAATAATAGAATATTGTGGATAGGGGTGATAATGAGCTGACCGGCTCACGAGCTACTCGGGCTCGGTTCGGTCAAAGCTCAGCTCGAGTGAGCTCGGCTCGAAAAGATCGTGAACAAGCTCGAAATCTACATATGCACTAAAATAAATTATGTGTTTGTATTTTCTTTCTTTAGTTGGTTGTTGTTTGATTTTGTATTTTCTTTAATTATGTGTTTGTATTATAAGAATATTTATTGATTATTTGGATTAATATAATTTTTGGCACTTTCTCTCCTTTTTCGGTCATTAAATTTCGTTTTTATTGTTGGTTATGAAATAGATTTTTAATGAATCTTTTATAAAAAAATAGTAATTTTTTTATTACGAGTTGAGCCTGACGAGCTTCGAGCCCGAGCCGAGCCCAATAGTATTGTTTTCGAGCCGAGCTCAAGCCTAAAATTCTGAGCTCGGCGAGCCTCGAGTCCGAGCCGAGCTCAATTACACTGTTTTTGAGCCGAGCCGAGCCTGGCCAGGCTCGGGCTCAGTTCGGCTCGCTATCACCCCTAATTGTGGAGTTGAAAAGAAATATCCAATTACATGTCTTATTTTTTTCAATAATTCATATTTGTAGCAATGAAATACTATTGTTCCTCTCCCAATTAATAAGAAAAAATATTGGTTACAATATAGCTATGGTCTATATTCTCTATAAAGACCAAAAATATCTTGCTTACATATCATTAAAAAATGCGTTAACATAAATACAACAGTAAGAAAGATAATACAAAAGTGTGTAAATTATATAAAAAAAAAGATCAAGGTGGATTGTCCCACACTAGCACTTCCACGCAATAACTCTACCAAAGGCAACCCTATTACCAGAATAGCTTTCGGAACGCCTGCTAATCAATTTGGTCCCGAAATAAGGAATAACCTGTTGCACCAAAAGATGCAGTCAACACAGCTAGAACCACGCCTGTAACCCAAGTTAAATCGCAAAGTTTTTTTTTTTAAATTACCAATGAGATAGACACGGACTACATGTAGGATCATCATTAAGACCATCATACTTGCCGACCATCGATGAACTGATTGGATTAACCAACCAAAGTTAGCTTCAGTCATTATGTATTGAACAGAAGCAAAAGCCTCAGTAACAGTTGGACGATAGTAAAAAGTCATAGCAAATCTTATAGCTACTTGTACAAAAAAAAACAAGTCAGCGTAATTCTTCCTAGACAATAAAATATGTTAACATGATGAGGAACATATTTACTAGTTATATCATCTGTAATCGCCTGAATCTTGAGGCGTTCTTCGAACCAATCATAGACTTTATTGAGATAGGTAAACTAAGAGGACTCCCTCTAAAAATCGTATATGAGAATTTTATCTCGTACAGCTCAAACAAAAACACCCAAGTAATACAAGTAATAGCTGAAACGAATATGCAATAGAAAGTTTGAAACTTCTTAATCTTTTCATTCAATTTTATCTGAAGACACAAAAGAGTAAAAATCTGAAAGCTCTTTTTTATAGTTGTAATTATAATGCCAAAAAGTTCAAGTCGGCGCATTCGTCTTTATGTTGATCGTTACAGGTCTCTTGAATCTTCTATTTACCTACTTACTTTGCTTTTATTTGTTATTTTATAGAATGTGGCTTTATTCTTGTTTTCTTTATTTTTATTAGGAATTCTCTTGTTAAAACCCTACGACACAATTGAAATTTCATATTCATACTAGAACTGCGATGATTCAATAAAACCTTCAAACTAAGTTCAATGATTCTTTGAGTAAAAATCAATGGATCATCGCTTATTTAATGATATAAAATAAATAAAAATACAAAAAAAGGGTGTCCTTTGATAAAAAAAAAGTATAAACTAAATGGGAGTTTGAAAGAATAAAAAATCTTTCGATTTATAAATAATACACCCCTTTCTTTTTTTTGTATTTTTATTGAGTACAGCCGCGAGGCTTGAATATTAAGTATGTATCATAGTCCAAATATTTTGTGATCCGTTTCATATGTTTCGTGCTCCAGATACTAGAATGACAATTCGACGGGATAAAACTATCTCAATCAAGATGACAAACCCATTTTCTGTACTATCAATAGGATCAATTATAACAAGTCCACACACACACACTTCTTACTCTTTTATTTCCAGGTGATAATCTTCACATATTTACTGATAATCTCATCCATTCGTTTCACTCATCCAATGGTCAAAAAAACGTGTAAAACTTAGTTTTACACTGTGTAAACGGATCCTATCTCATGTATATATATATATATATATATATATATATATGGGTTAGGATCAACTTACACAATGTAAAACTTTTTAAGTTTTACACGTTTTTGGATCGTTAGATGGGGAGAATGGATGACTTAGATTAACTCCTTACTCTTTTTTTCCAAGTGATAATCTTCACATATTTACCGTTAATCTCATCCATTCGTTTCACTCATCCAACGGTCCAAAAAACGTGTAAAACTTAAAGAGTTTTACACTATGTAAACGGATCCTATCCTTATATATATGTGGTTAGGATCAACTTACACAATATAAATTCTTTAAGTTTTACACATTTTTTAGATCGTTGGATGGGGGAAATAGATGGCTGAGATTAACTCCTTACTTTTTCCAAGTGATAATCTTCACATAATATATATATATATATATTATCACTACTAACTACCAATCGGACTAAGAAAATGAGACAGTCAGATTCATATTAGAAATTCGAATATAAGTAAACTGAAATGGGAATAACGTAATAAATTTAAGGGCAAACTAACTCAATGACCACCATACTATGGTAAATGTATTAAAATGACCACATTAAAAAAATCGACTCAATTGATCACTCAAACTATTGAAATTGGATCAATGTGACCACCAGCCGTTAATGGGCTAACGAAAGGTGACGTGGCAACACATTCTTTCAATTTAGTCCTAATTTTAAACTAATAAAATAAATTAATTAGGTGGTGACACATGTCAACACCTGATTAGAGGAGGAAAATAATTTATTATATCAAATATAAATAATTAAATTCCTCCAATAAGGTATTGACACGTTTCACCACCTAATTAATTTATTTTATTAGTTTAAAATTAGGACTAAATTGAAAGAATGTGTAAATAGTAAAGACCAAATGTGTAATTATACTTTTAATTTTTTAACTGCCACGTCACCTTCCGTTAGCCCATTAACGGCTGGTGGTCACATTGATCAAATTTCAATAGTTGGGTGGTCAATTGAGTCGATTTTTTAATGTGAACATTTTAATACATTTATCATAGTATGATGGTCATTGGGTTAGTTTACCCTAAATTCAACTAACGAAGAGAAACACAGTAAATTCTTATCAATGAATAAAAAATCCAACGAATGACGTTAACATCTTATTTCATTATAATGCATATGCATTGGTTGATAAAATTCTATAACTTTTTTTTTGTTCGAAGGTTGCAACCCCCAAATTAAAACCCCTAATTGAATTAATCTCTAATTCTTAATCTTAAAATTTGAGAATTTAAAATCAGAATTTTTAATTGATTTTAATGGCATAATTGAGAAATTCAGGGGACAATCTGTAAAACGGGCTACTTTTATGACCCTTATTTTGTAATTTACATATTTCGTATGGTTTAAAACCATACTTATCAGCCTAAACAAGCTTTTCGGTTTCTATTTTTGCAGGCTGTCGCAATTACCTTATTAGGGAGGCTTCGATTTTTTAGTACAAGTTTTAAAAAATTATGGAGTGGTCACCAATCTTTTTGAAAAGTGTGATTGGATCACTTTAAAACATGATTATTTTAATAAAATAACGGTTTTGGTCTGCGAAAAATAAGAAAACATGTTCGGGGTCGGTTACACGTGGGGAAGGGTTAGCACCCCACGACGCCTAAAATTGGTACCTAATTGGTTTTAAAATCGTTTTCAAAATTGGAATTTGCAAGTTCAAAAAGGTTCGACTTTACTTGTTTGTTTAATGAATATCAAACCATTTTAATGTCCTTATCGCCCGGAGATGAACTTTAATCACCGCCAACATTTCTGGTGTTAACCTGTCATTCCTGTTTGATAATATATCGCATTAACTTAATTTTACTTTTTCAAACAACTAAGAATTTTAGTGCATTGAACATTTTTATTTATTTTAAGTTTGATTATTTAAAAATCCTAAAAAGTCTAAGTCTTTTATTCCTAATTAAAGGTTTAAGTTTGTTTTATGTTTCGTGAAGTAAATCTTTCAACAAACACGTCTCTACCTAAGCTTTAGAACCTAGTCCAAAGTTTTAACCTATTTCTAAAAAAAACAAACAAAAACTCGAATCTTCTTTTTGTGTTTTTTCCTTTTTATTATTTCTTAAAAAAACCTTTATTTCTTTTTTTTTACTTTTTAATTTTTTTAAGTCAAGACCTTTTTACATTTTTAGGCCTTTTCATTTTTATGTTTTTTACCTTTTAAATATTTTTTTATTTCAAAAATGAATTTTTCTTTTTAGACTTTTTTTTCATTTTTTAAAAAACTTTTCTTTTAAATATGACTTTTTAAAATAAACCATTTTTTAAAGATTTCTCTTTAAACCTTTTTTCAAAATTTTATTTCTTCCTAAAACCCTAAACTTTTATTTAAAATCTTTTTATTTATTTTTCTTGAAAACTTATTATTTATTTCTTTTTCTAAAAAAACGTCCTTATTTATTTTCTTCCTACTTTATTTTTAACACTAAATTTCAAGAAAAAGCCCTTTTTTATTTTTTTATATATCAAGCCCTTTCATTTTTTCCACTCATATATTATTATTTTTTCCTAATTAAATCTCTAACTTTAAGTTTTTTCAACTAATTAAGCCACATTAATTCATTTCATTCTTGCATTTTAATTTAAACATTTTTTTAAAAAAACATCTCTACATTTCTAAAGATCAAAACAATCATAACAACATTTTTAAGCATGCAAATTTTTTAAAAGATCAAACCAAAATTAAAACGGAAATTTAAAACGAAAATGTTACCGTAATTGTGAAACAATTTTTTGACCTCAAGAACACAACCAAAATGACGAACGAAGAACTCAATTCCGAACTTTTTGAAATGCTCCTAATTGCCTCCGAAAAGTTGCTTCCAAACTCGAACTTCAACTCAAAATTTCTAGCAACTCTTGAAAAAAATTTAGAGAATTTTTCAGATTTTTTCTAAGCCCATTTTCTTTTTCAAGTGTATTTTCTCTTGAAAATTGGTGTATTGAACAATGGAATGGGAGGGGTTTTTTTACTCAACTTGAGCTTGCAAATCAAGCTAAAATCTGTGTTTCATCCCCAAATTGGAGCCAAAATCTAGACCAACTTGATTCTTGGTAAAACCTCTCAATCCTTATCTGATTTGGTCCAATATCGAAGCTGAATTTTCCCCTTGATTCGATCCTAGACTTTGACCTTTTGTCTCGGTTTTTTTGCAAATTTCGGTGAGCACAGCCGGCGACAAAGAGCGGGGTTGGTGGCATTGGGTCGGCGGCAGCGAGACGAACCGGTATGTACTAACGTCGACGGCAGCCGTGGCCGGTAGACACCGACCGACCACCTTGAACGCTCTACAGAAGGGTTTGTTGGGTTGAGGTTTTAGTGCTGGATCGAGCGCGTGCATTCCCTTTTTTTGCTTTTCTTTTTCCTTTTATTTTTTGATGTTTTGCTCCTGTTTTTTTATTTATTATTTTTTGGTTTTCATTTTATTTCCTTTTTTCCTACATTAATTTCCACCATTACTACTTATTTTAATTATTATCACATTTTTCTTCTTTTTTTCTATTTATTCTTTCTTTTTTTTAAAATGGATTTTTTTCCCTTTTGAAGTGGACTTTTCAAAGAATGGGGGTTTTTAGTAAAGGGGTGGGCCTTTTATTATTTTAAAGGAAAATGATTTTTTTGGATTATTTAATATTGAGGTGAAAATCTAGTGACAACAGCTGCCTCTCTTTGCTTATCTTTGTGCAACAGAAATAAAGCAAAGACCTAAAGGCACTGATTTTCACCGATTTTCCAATTGGATCTATTCTTCAAATGCCCGAACGGATAGGCATGTTCATTCTCCAGACGCTCAAATAGATAAGTGGATTCCATTATCCAAATGCCCAAACAGATAGACTGATTCTATTCTCTTTTTGCCCGAATAGATGAGCGGATTCCATTCTCCAAATGCCCGAACATATAGGTTGATTCTATTCTCCTTATGCTCGAATAGCTAAGCTGGGTTCTATTCTCCCAAATGTCTGAATAGCTGAGCTGGGTTCCACGCTCAAACAGATAGGTTGATTCTATTTTCCTTACGCTCGAATAGCTGAGTTGGGTTCTATTCTCCCAAATGCGCGAATTGTTGAGCTGAGTTCCATGCTCAAACAGATAGGCTGATTCTATTCTCCTTACGCTCGAATAGTTAAGTTGGGTTCTATTCTCCCAAATGCCCGAATTGTTGAGCTGGGTTCTATTCTCCCAAATGCTCAAAAAAATAGGTGGATTCTTCTAAAAAATTTCATTCTCCTTATGCTTGGATGAATAAGCAAAACCTTAAAAGATTTCATCCTCCTCATGCTTGGATGAATAAGCAAGCATTCTCTTTCCTCCCGAACGGATATGTGAATCTTCTGAAAAATTTCACCCTCCTTATGCTTGGATGAATAAGCGAACTCCATTCTCCTTACACCTGAATGGATAGGCGAATCTTTTAAAAAACTTCATCCTCCTTATGCTTGGATGAATAAGCAACCTCCATTTTCCTTACGCCTGAACAACTAGGCGAATCTTCTGAAAAAAACTTCATCCTCCTTATGCTTGGATGAATAAGCGAACTCTAAAAGGGGGTTCCATCCTCCTCACGCTCGGATGAATAAATAGGTTCCAAAAAGTGTTTCATCCACTTTACGCTTGGATGAATAAGCGGGCTCTAAAAATGGGTTCCATTCTCCTCATGCTCGATTGAATAAGCAGGTTCCAAAAAGTGTTTAATCCACCTTATACTTGGATGAATAAGCGGGTTCTTTCGCTGAAAGGTCCTCCGTGTACCTGAAAATGTGATATTTAATGCAATTATGATGTGCATGCCCCTAGGGATGCCTAAAACATGAATGCATGTCTTATTTCTTTTGCGTTTTGAATTGATTTTTCCACATGTTTACTCTCTTAAATCCATATAAGCAATTATACTTTTTCATTGTTTTCTTTCGACTCATGGAAAACATCTGATCTTTGCTCACTTAATCCAGCGATCTTGTACTCTTGGTTGGAAGGACAGACTCCTTCAATTGTCATTGCTTCGCCATTCTCATTCTTCATATCTCTTTGCTTCATCGAAAACATTCAATCTTCGTAGGCAAATGTCTCAAGATCTACTATCAATGTATTTGATACATCAATGTTGAGTGAAAGGTTTCCTTATGTGGTTTTGAGAGCTTCAAGTCTTCATATGCCCCTCAAAATATTAAGCATCTTCAATGCTTCTTGTGAATTCTCAAATTCTTGCCCTTGCATGACAACTTGAATTGGTTGCATGTGAAAGCTCATTTCCTTCTTGAATATCTTCAAATGATGTTGGCGCTTTAATCTCATCTTCTAACGCCTATTAATACTGAGGACCCTGAATCCTTGGTCGACGTAGACTGCCCCCAATCTGATGGCATTATTTGCTTATCAAGTATAGTTCTATCTCTTTTCATGCTTCTGAGCTTTTTCATCTTATATGTGGATCTTTCTTGACGACACGACCCACTTCAAACTCTTCAACGCATGTGCTTCTTCTTTTTCTTTTTACATTCTCATGCAAGGTGATGCCCCCATTCAAGCTGAGCTTTAATTATTTTCTGAAGTGATGAAAACATTCGTTCATGGTCTCCTACAATTGAGATCAATACCAAGAAATCTTTTGCTTTTCATGAATCTATGTCAACCTACTTGTAAGATGCAAGAAAGGGCTAGAAATGATAATTCAAAGGAAAAGGTCATAACAAACGCAAGAAAAGGCTAGAAATGGGGATCTTTAAAAAAAGGTCATGACAAACACAAGAAAAGGGAAAAGTCAGATGCCCCAAAATTTAAAGCATGAATGATTCAAGAATCTATCAACCGGATAGTGCCCCATTTTTGGTGGCTCTCTTTTCCTCACACACTTCCAAATTTAAATTTTCCCACTTTTCTAATCTCAATCAAACATTAGAAGCTCGAGGTCCCTGAAGAAAGGTTAACTCAATTAGGTGGAATGTATTCTAAAGACGAACTCATTTTCTCAAATATTGATGTGTGATCCAAATGGTCTTTTAAGGCTTGTAATGTAGGCTAGGCTCGGGTTGCCAAAGAAAGGATATAAATGCTCAAATTCACATTTTAGGGGTGATTACACCAAGGATCAACTTTTCTGATGAAATCATTGTTCTTCTTTTATTCTTTGGATCACTCTAGACTGCCTATTTTGGGTTTTCACCCTAGAGTTCATTTCCTTTTTATGTCTCATTTGAAGGATTTGTTTTAAATTTTCCTTCACTCTTCAACTTTCTTTTTTTCTTCAATTCTCTTCTCTTCTCTTCTCTTCTCTCCTTTCTTCTTTCTTCTTTCTTCTTTTTCTTTTTCTTTTCTTCTTTTTTCTTTTTCTTGTTTTTCTTTTTTGTGTCCTTTTCATTTACGGTTTAGGACATTCAACTTAATCTAACATCTTTCTTTCAAACAACTTTTCATTTTCTTTGCCCCTCGGTGTGGGGAGTGATCCTTGGTTAGGGTTAAATCACAAGAAAAATAATATCAGGCTCAAAGGGGGACAACAAATGGATTTTTCTTATTCGTGAAGGGAGATGAAGAAATGCCAAATGTCATTTCACACATAAATATCGTCGAAGAAAAGCATTCTTCAGTTGGTAGATGTTTTATAATTATCACTTTATTCAAGAACCCTAACAACAATGTCTGAGAGGAAAATTCACTCAAATCTGTATATTAAACCTGAACACACATTTTCCCCCTCTCTCGGGATTAGATTCAAGAACCATTCATACAATCAATAATAGGGATTCTGCAGAGAAGATGTACGCTTGAAAAGAAATGGATGAAGAATGCAAAGAAAGGAAAAGGGTGAAAATGAGAAACGTTTGCCACTTGAAAAAAATGCATCTTTAAACAAGTAAATTGACATAGAAGCCCTTACAAAAGATCCATAATGCTCGCGAGCAAAAGCAAGAGGGTTGGTTCTAATCATGACCCCAACTGTCTAGAGAGAATCAAGCATTATTCCATGAAAGCACAAATCTCGGCCAATCTTGCTTCCAACGACTTTGTGACAAAACTCTAAACATGCTCGTCATCTTCTTCTCTCTCGAGTCTTCCACTTATGATGGTTGCCAATATCAATTCTCCATTCATGACCATGTCTGCTAAACCCTTGGTACCATGATTTAACATGTAGTTATAGAAAGGTCCATTTAGAGTCTCCACAAACATTAGAGTAACCTCATTTTCCGACAGTGGAGGTTGAACTTGGGCTGCCACATCTCGCCATATCTAGGCATATTGGCGGAAGCTCTCATTGGGCTTTTGTTCCATATTCTGTAGCACAATCCTACTTGGGGCCATATCTGTTACATACTCGTACTATTTGAGGAAAGCTTTTGATAGATCTCTCCAAGTGCGTATGTTGATCGGACTCAATTGAACATACCATCGGATAGCAGACCAAGATAGACTATCTTGGAAACAGTGGATCAACAACTTCTCGTTTTCTAAATGCGGTAACATTTTCCTACAATACATGGCCAAGTGTGCCAATGGGCATGTAGTCTCATTATACTTTTCAAAGTCAGGGGCCTTGAACTTTGGAGGAGCCACCAAGTCAGATACTAGACTCAAGTCTTTAGCATCCAAGCCACCATAAATGCTTCCTTCTTGATAATATTTAATCATTTCCACCAGCTTCTTGTAGCGGTCTTCCCATTTCTTCTCGACCTTTGCCACGTCAATTTCTTCATTGAGGTTAGGCATCTCGGGGCTGCAAACCTCGTCAGTGTTGTCTTCAATATGGGCAGAAGATTCTATGAAATGGGGTGAGATCTTGACTTTAGGTGAGACCGCTTCCTTTTATACGAAATCCATCATTGGGAAAGTGTTGGTGTCTTCTCTCGCTTTTGGGTCTTTGAACCCAAGCATGACTGCGATTTGGCTTACTGTTTTCTGGTGTGATATCTCAATCTCTTTCTTCAGATTATTTACCATCTTCTCAAGCTTGTCATGGATGCTCTTCTGATTTGCTTCCAGAGTTGTCAATCTTTCCTCAGTGTTCATGGCTTGAATCGTGTTTGCACGAGATCTTTACTAATTAAATGGAATTTTTCAAAATTAATCTTTTTATTATACATGTATGAATGCAATGAATGAAATATTATTTAATACAAAAAAACAAATGCAAGAAAGTAAATGTAGATATACAAAAACATGAATGCAAAAGAAGGGTCATCAATTCTATTAAGGTGTTGCTCTTAGACGTAGCTTCCATTGGATGACGAAGGTCATACATATACTTCTCGATCTGAGCACTCACTTCTTTAATCAACCTTTGAAGCCTTGGTCCCACCTTGTCGATTTGACGCGGGGCGAAAAAATATAACTTCTTGATGTCACATGCTTAGCTACATCTTCAATTTAGGATGTGATGCTCTTATCAAACTCGTCTCGCTCATGGGTCCTTTTGACGTTGCCCCTAAGTCGAGTAGACCAAAGATCATTTTTTCAAATTTTGCTTGGTTGGACCGTCGAAGTGGTCCTATTGCTCTTGTGACTTTTGATATTCTGTTGATGTTAATGTGAGCGTACTTCGATGTTTCCTCCATGTGACCATTCGACTAATTCTCATTGTTTGCGCATTGTCTTCCTCTTTTAGGCACCTTCCATCCATGGTAGAAGCTTTCTCAGATTAAGCAACATGCTTTTAAATCGTTCTCCTCTAGATATGGGATACATGCAATAAATAAAACAAAACAAAACTCATACACAAAAGGTTAGTAATATGCTACAAAAACAAAACAAAACTCACACACCAAAATGTTAGTAATAGATAAATATGCTACAAAAACAAACAAAAAAACTCACACACAAAAAGGTTAGTAATCTTTAAAAAAACAGAAACAAAACCTTAAAGATCCAAAATAATTCAATTGCATAATAATTCTGGGTCGCATTCCAACATTTCAAGACACATCACGGATTATTCTTGCGACTCAACACCCTAGGCTTTCCACATGGCTCTATTTGGGTATGCTCTAAATTCTCAAACTTGGTTTGGTTCTAAAAAGGTACCCAAGCTGTCCTTGTTGTCCCATACTAAGGGTAGCAAGGCTCTCGATTCTCACCCATTATAGGCTTCGAACGAATCGAGTTCAACTCGGGAGGACTCACCACCGATGCCATCTCGAAGAATCAATATCCTTACAAAGACAAGGGAATGAGTCCCGAACGTACTTGCTAGGCTCATACGAATAATCAATATTCTTACATGAGCAAATTGTATTTCCCCCCACTTAAAAAACGGGACAAAGCTGGAGAATAGAGCTTGAAATTAAGTCTTAGATGCGTAAAATAGAATTATATTCATTTAAACGGACAAATAAATAGAACTTATTGGTTATAGGCACTTCAAATCTAACTATAACAGAGAACAAGGAAAAAATGAGCCGACGGCAGGGGAGGGTTTCGCACAGGACCGACGGCAGGGGGAGGGTTCCGCGCAGGGTCGACGGAAAACTCGTAGGGTGTGGACACTGTTCGTCTTGAATCTACCAGTCCAATTGCACTGGAAAGGAGTCTGGCAAGTCTTTGATCGCCATGGCGTTGTGATCGATGTGTTCATCCCGCAAAAGAAAGCCAAAAATGGACAGCGGTTTGGTTTTGTGCGAATGGGCTCGAATGAAGATGTGGATCGTGTTATAGAGAGGTTGGACGGGTTTCGCTTATATGGTGAATGGATCAGCGTGAGATATGCGCAGCGAGAAGTACGAACAAATTTCTGGAAGAGGAAAAATGTAATTCATACTGGGGGGGATTCGACGGACAAACAGAATGTTACACGAGTACGAGAGGAGGGATCGAAGGTGCAAGTGGAAACGAAGGAAAGATCAATCGAAGGGGTGATTGATTCGGAAAAAATTGATATCTTGAAGACATGTGCGGTGGGATTTTGTCGAAAACCCTACAATATTAGAGATTTGGCGTTGGAATTTAAAAATGCAAAATTAGAAGGATTCTTGATTATGCGGGCAGTAGGTTCCATGGTATTATTAATGTTTCAGGATGGCGAAACAAGAAGGAAGTTGATGGAGGCGAAACTCTTGGATAATTGGATGGAAAACGTGATGGAATGGACGCCGGCGTTGGGTATGCCAAATAGACGAGTATGGCTGTCGGCAAGTGGGATTCCGATTCATGCTTGGTCAGAGGGTACACGTCGTAACATTGCGGAGTTATGGGGGACGTTCATTCAAATGAACGCGGAATCTGTGGCGCCATCATCCTTTGAAAGATGTCGTTTTTTAATCGAAACTGACTGGATTGAGAACATTGATGAAATGATTACTTTACAAGTAGGTGCAAATTCATTCCGAATCCGTGTTGTTGAGATGGAGGAATCAGTGGGGGTGAAATGTGAATGCTGCTGTGGGATGAGGGAGGAAAAGGACGAGTCTGGAACAGTGGCAGAGGAGGAGGAGATAGAATCATCGGATGATTGAACCTCGGTGGGTACAACGATACATTCTGTGGAAACGATAGTGCCGGATTCGGTCTCAAAGGTGGTGGTTCGAGAACAAGAAAAGGAGACAACAACAAAGGAGGTAAGTTGGAAGGCGGATGAGGAACTTAGCTTGGTTTCCAGGCCGGTGGACGATAGGATAGGGATTATTGAATTAAATTATGAGCATGAAATTTTGGATAAGGATAGGGGAATTGAATTGGATAGACAATTGGAGGTGGTTCATTTTGAGGAGGAGTCTAGAGGGATAAACATGAATCCAAGGCTGGAACGTCAACGGGTAGGTAAGGCAGAAGTCGTGGAAACAAACGGGGAACTCAAACGGGTGCAAAACCTATCGGAAATTATCATGAGTGATGGCTCTCAATTGGTGAAGCAAAGTATTGAGCAGAAATCGACAAAGAGAGGAATGGGACGTCCGATAAAACAATCACATCGAGCTACTGAAATTGCCAACGGATCTCTTTCGGATACGGATTTTGAGAATCGGAAAAGGGCAATTATATAAGAGGCGCAAGAGACATTGAATTTAGGCAAATATGTGGGTGCGGAGGTAGTGGGGAATGAAGATGAGGTTATTATGGATATTGCGAGAATGATTGGTTCGAGGGAGGGACAACAATAGCAATCCGCGATGCGGATGTTGTCGTGGAACGTGAGGGGTTTGGGAGGGGCATCGAAGAAGCGAGCGGTGCACAATCTTGTGCGACAACAACGGTGTGAGGTGCTGGTCTTACAGGAGACAAAACTCGAAGAGGTGACGGGTCAGTTAGTTGGGCGTTTATGGTATTCGGATGAGTACGAATTTGCGTTCTCGCCTTCGTCGGGGCGATCTAGTGGTCTTGTGGTAGTGTGGGATGTGAATAAGTTCAAGGCGACAACATTGGAATGGGGTGAAAGATTTGTGAAATTAATAGGTACATGGTTGTTAGAGGATTAGCAGTGTGGTATTTTAGGTGTCTATGCTCCATGTGTAGTGAATGAACAGGAGGATTTGTGGCGTTTGTTAACTAAGGAGATGGTCAATTGTGGGGTATCGTGGTGTGTGTGTGGTGACTTTAACATGATTGTCGACCCAAGTGAACGTAGGGGGGAGAAGTATTAACTTGAGGTATGACTTCCTTTACGAATTTTATTACAACCAATGCTTTAATTGATATGCCTATGCACGCTAAATGTTTCACATGGTATGGACCGGGCACGAGATGTAGTCATCTTGATTGTTTTTTGTTGGCATCACAATGGTTTGAGCTTTTTTCTAATTTGAGGTTGTTGGCACTACCGCGGGGGCTGTCGGATCACTGTCCAATTTTCTTAGTGAGTGATCCGATGGATAGTGGTCCACGACCATTTCATTTTGTAAATGCATGGATGCAATCTAAAAAATCGGTGGAGTTGATTGAATTGGAATGGCACCGTTTGACATCATGTGAAGTGGATTGGAGTGACAGCGGGCTGCTCGGAAAATTGCGGGGCCTCAAGCAATTTCTTAAGCGATGGAATAAAACATCGCTAGGGGATTTGGATGCTCGAATTACGGACATCTCGAAACAATTGGAGGTAATCGGTGGTAGGGTGGAGGAGGGTGTAGCGACAGGGGTGGATTTGAATGAACGTTGTCAATTAACAGCCGAGTTGTGGAAGCATTCGAAGTTTCGGGAATCAATTTGGCGACAAAAGTCGCGTATGACATGGTTGAAAGAAGGTGACCATAACACTGCGTTCTTTCACAAAGCAGCGAGGATAAGGGTAGTGCGTAATGTGATTCATGGGGTTGAGGACGGTGGGAGATGGAAAAAAGAGCCGGATCAATTAAAAAAGTACTTCTTTCGGGCGTTTCGGCAACATTTTACTAGAATTCAAGTGGCTGGTTCGTTTGATGTGGCAGTGCAATTTAATTGCCTTAGTGAATTTGAGGCGGCAAGCTTGGAAGTGGAGTTTACGGAAGGGGAAATTAAGGAAGCGATTTGGATGAGTGATGGTGTGAAGGCGCCGGGGCCGGACGGCTTCACGTTTGAGTTTTATAGGAAGGGGTGGAATTTTGTCAAACATGACTTGCTCCATTTCATGCTTAATTTCCAGAAATTACGTAAGTTGTCGAGGGGTGTAAATTCAGCATTTGTGGTGTTAATTCCTAAGAAGAACGATCCGAGAGTGATAGGGGATTACAGGCCAATATGTCTGCTAAACTCTCTATACAAGATCTTGACTAAATGTATGGCGAAACGATTACAAGGTGTGTTACCGAATTTAATTAGCGATGTGCAATCTGCTTTTGTATATGGGCGACAAATCCTTGACGGAATTTTACTTGCGAATGAAGTTATACATTCATTACAAAGAGGGCAGTTTGGCGAGGGGGGATTGATTCTAAAATTGGATTTTGCCAAAGCTTACGATTGCATCAAGTGGGAGTGCCTTGATCGTATAATGAAGCGGATGGGATTTGGGGATGTTTGGTGTGCGTGTGTTCGTGAATGTCTTACTACGGCAAGGCTGTCCGTGCTTGTAAATGGGTCGCCGACGAGGGAATTTGAGATGCAACGTGTGACAAGTCGTCGTTAACCGGTCAAAATAAATATAAATTAATCCTCTTTCAACAATAAATAAAGAGATTGAACAAGTATAGGGAAAGAGGGTCGATCCGCAGGGAGATTAGCTGGAATTGTTGACTTGAATTTGTTGAATCCGAAATCCCAAGAATATCTGAAAAAGCAAATAAATAAAAGAATGGGGTGATATGATTTGTGATGAAGTAATAAAATAGAGAAAAAGAACTAAAAGTAGTAAGAAAAACCAAGTATGTAAATCAGCCTCGAGCCAGCTCCTTCAATTCTTTCGATCATTGAAATAAATTTTCATTTCGGGGATCATGTCGGTTACAGTCTACGAGGCCCAACCCGTCGTAACGTGTTCTTCTCTCGAGTAACCAATCCTCCCAAGTCTATCTTCGAAAGACGGTTCTTAAATAAATCAACCACGACTATCGCCGCTAAAGTATTTAGAATAAAACAGGAAAAACCCGACTCAGAAATTGTTTAAAAGTAGAATCGCTTCTGATTTTATCTTTACTTAGCGGACCGCCGCTAAGAGTGTTCATAGGAAGTCGAAAATTGCCACAGGCCGATCCTTCCTCCCAACTATGTTTTTAAGCGAATTCAGACCAAAGGGCCCTTTTTTATTTGAAAAACGTTTAAAAAACTTTAGTAAGGCCGATTGCCAAACTATCTAAGCAGAAAGATAAAAATGATTTCCCCAAAAGTATTTAAGCAAGTTCAATTCTCACAAATTGAATTGATTTGGCTGGTTCTTGGCTTAAAGAATTTAGCTAAGCATGATATTGATTATCATACTTAACTTGTTTTTAGAAAAGCAATTGAATAACATAAAATAAGTGAAACGAGGAAATAAAGAAAAATGGACTTCGATTAAAGCTAAAATGTTTACAAGGATAAAAAGACTCAAAAACAAGAAGATGAAAACTAAAATGATTGACGATCTAAACCTTTACCAAGGGTGGTATTTATAGGCTTAAATGTACAAAGATAAAATGATGAGATAATTTGAAATAATAAACAAAAGATAAATAATTCAAATGTTTTAAAATTTAAATGCAGGAATCTAATCGGATAAGCTGATAACATCTTCCAGAACGTTCCAGAAGCTTCTAGAAGTCGCCACGTCATTGCCACGTCACTGCCACGTCAGACGCGTCGTGCCTGGTGTCGTGCCCATGATGCCAGTCATGACAGAATTATAATAAAAACTGCAGAAATGCCTCATTTTCACTGCTATTTCTAGAATTGGGTCCCTGCACAAAATATAACGAAAACAACATGGATTAAGCAGCAAGAAGTCCCAATAGCTAGAAAAATAACAAATGAAATGTGTCATATTTGAGAACTCATCAAATTCCCCCTCACTTGTCTCATACTTGTCCTCAAGTATGTCCGAAAAAATCATAAACCCAAGAATGCATTTCTCAAGCCATTACAAGCATCGAACATAATCATAAGAGTTCTAGCGCAATTGGAGTATCATGAAAGAAAACATTATCAAACCAAATGGATGCAAGCAAAGATCAGCTCTTATCTCTTCCAATTACCTATCAAGCATTAATCAAATCCTAACCTAGTCTTAATCCTCACCAAGATACACTCAAGAGCACTCAAAGTGTTTTAAAGGTAAATGTGAAGCAAAAACACTCTAAGTCAGGCATGAACAAAGGTCTCCATAAGCTTGTAACAAGTTCAATTCTCCACTACTTATTAGAATCGAGGTGCAAAAATCATTAGGTCTTTTATTCAAGGTGTAATGTGGGTATAGAGAAAAAAAAGGTAGAAAGATGGAAAGAAAAAGAAGATGATCAAAGCAAGATATTTCAAACATAAGCAGTGAAGACATTAAAAAGGAGCTAAAAATGGGCAAGCAAAACACACAATGTTTTCTTTTCTTCTTTTCGAAACTGTTTTTTATTCTTTTTTTTCCGAAGCAATTGCTTCCTTTATTCTATTTTTTTTTCTTTTTTTTCATTTCGAAGAATTATGCCCTTTATTCGAATTGCAGCTCCTTATTTGCCTAGTAATATAGTTTCTAGCATTTGATCAATCAAAAAGTGGTTAAGCCAAGGAAATGGGGTGTAAGGCTAACAAAGGCTCACTAGGCGATGAGAAAGGGTAAATTAAAATGAAAGGGAAGGAAAAGGTTCAAAGCCTAATGCCTAAATCATTTTAAAGCACCTCGTTCTTAGTGTAGTCTCGAATTGTAAGCAAGCCACAAGTTCTAGATTCCTAAAATTCAGGATGACACTCTCAAGCAAAAGAAACGAGCATAATATGAAGAATGCATGCTCAAGGCTCAAATCTTACCAAAATTGGGCTAATTTGATTAAGCTAGGTGAGAAATTTAATTAACACTATCAAGAGTAATTAAAAGAGATGTCAAATTGCAGATTACCCATGCCATTTGATTATCAAAATGTCAACATTCAAATATTCCTATGCACTATAACAATTATAACATGCTGGATATAATGTAATGGCCAGAAAAAAAAATTCATCTTAAGGTTTAATCAAAATCAAAACATATTATCAAACAAGCAGACAAGTGGTAATTTACCCTCCCCCTCACTTAAATGAATTGCCCCAATTCATAAAAATTAAAGAAATAAAGAGAAAATAAGGGCAAAAGATACTCCCCGAGAATGTAGAGTGAGTCAATGGCTGCACTATGAGTGGCTCGGATCAGTGGCGGCAGAGGGCTTTGAACGGAGCTGCCGGATGTGCGAAAGAGGGTGCAGCGAAGGGTGGTTCAGCATTTTTTTTGGGCACCCGTCGAATGGTTGCTGGTCGTCGGCCACCACGGCGAGGAGGAGGTGTGGGGCATGGTAGAGTTGGCGTGGCTGAATCGGCTGTGCTGTTGGAGAGACGCGAACGACGGACGATGGTTGGGGGTGAAGGCGGAGGTGTTGTGGAAGCCGTAGGAATGGGGGCTTTCCGTGGTGCGGGGCATTACGGCTGAGTGAGTTGTGTTTTAGGGATTTGGTGGTTTTGCGGGAAAGAAAGAAAGGGAAAAGGGGAAAGGTTTCAAAGGGGGGAAAATAAAGAAAGGAATTGAAAACAATTCTTACTTTATTTTATTCCTAAGCAACCGGTCAATGGGTTTTGAAAATGGTTGGAAAGGGTTTGCTATCATGCGCCACTTTCAATGGGACTGTAGCTTATGATCGAAGAGTTCTTGTTGTGTGAAAAAAAATCCTGCAGAAAAATTATTAAGGTAATTAGAAAAAGAAAAATAAAGGAAAATAAATAAAATATAAAAAGAAAGGAAATTAAAATTAACGAAAATAAAAAAAAAATGGGTTGCCTCCCATTTAGCGCTTTGTTTAACGTCGTTTAGCTCGACGACCTTTGCTAAATTTTTTGTTCTTCAAAAGCAAGTTCTTCAAACAAACGGTAATGTCCATCTCTCGTCGTTTTAACGCCTTTCTTCATCTTTTTATTTGTGCGCAAATCAACAACTAAGCTTCTACCTCCTTCCCGATGCGACAACTTACTCAAGATGATGTTTGGCAAAGTTTGGTTGTCGCCTAAAAATATAAAATTAAATTGCTCCAACTTCGGCTTCGGTTCCTGCAAAATTGAGAGAAAATGTTTAGATCGAGTTGGAATTAATCGAAAATCATAAAGGGAAGAAAGAGTTGAAATGATTTCGCCTATATTTTCATCGTCGAGAACCGCGAATTCCCTACAAAAGTCATAACACAAATCAGTTTCGATCAAATCATCAGCTAACGGATCTATAATATCAACGAAATTTAAACTTGCGACCGAATCAGGATACTTCATAGCTTTATACATATCAAATTTAACTACTTCCCCCATCAAATTCCATAGTTAAGATGCCGTCGCGGACAGCGATCTTTGTATGCGCGGTTGATAGGAAAGGTCGGCCAAGCAAGATTTCGGATCCGTTGTTGCTGCGATCATTTTCCATGTCAATTATATAAAAATCAGCAGGGAAAATAAGATTTTTTACCTGTACCAACACGTTTTCTAGTACTCCCTCGGGGTAGATAACTGAACGATCAGCTAGTTGAACCGTCACTCGCGTTTCCTTCAAAGGTTTAGTCGAAATTTTGTTGTAGACGCTTAACGGCATGACGTTGATAGACGCGCCTAAATCGCACATCGCTCTTTTTATCCCAACATTCCCAATTTTACAAGGAATCGCAAACATACCTTGATCCTTGTACTTTGGTGGCAATGGTCTTTGAAGAATAGCCGAAACGTTCTCACCAAGGTTAACTTTTTCATTCCCAGACAATCGCCTTCGGTTTGTGCATAGATCTTTCAAAAAATTTGCGTACTTAGGGACCTTCCGAATAACATCCAAAAGTGGAATGTTGATTTCCACTTTTTTGAATATATCCAAAATTTCCTTCTCTTCCTCCTTTTTATCTCATTTCGCCAATCTACCTGGAAAAGGAGGAACAGGTTCGTAAGTAGAAACAGAAATATTTGATTTAGAGTTACCTGCAATGGGTGGAGACTTTTCGTTCTGGTCCTTTGAAGAGCTGCCTTGCTCGTCGGATTTCTGCTCATCTTGCTTGGGCGGTTTAGGCGTTATCACTGTTCCACTACGCAAAGTTATTGCACTAACGTTTTCCCTTGGGTTGGTTTCAGTTTGTGATGGTAACTTTCCCTGGGATTCTATGCGGCTAACGGCTTGAGCTAGTTGGCTTATTTGTTTGTCGATTTGTTGGAGGTGGGATTGTGTTTGGGTTTGGAATTTTTCCTGCGAAACTGCCAATCTCTCAACAATAGACTCAAGCGAGGATTTTTGGGGTGCTTGGTTTTGGTATGGAGGTTGTTGCCTAGGTTGGTAATTCAGATTTTGATTACCGTAGCTCAAGTTTGGGTGATCTCTCCAACCGGGATTGAATGTATTGCTATGTGGGTTATAGGGTCTTTGGGGAGGTCCGGGAAAGTTATGTATGGCGTTAACTTGGGCACCAGACGTATCTCGCAACAATGGGCATAAGTCGGTTGCGTGATCTGGCATAGTGCATATTCCACATACCTTAGCAGCTTTTATCTCTCCTGAAACAAGAGAATACACAATATTAGTCAAATTATCAATTTTATTCTCTAATGAAATTGTGCTTACTGTGTGAACCCGTCGGCTGGGTTCACTTGTGGAACCAAATTGCTGCGAGTTTGCAGCCATTGTGGAGATTAACGTTCTCGCTGCAGTAGGAGTCATGTTAATGAGCGCGCCACCGCTTGCTACATCTACCATCTTTTTGTCCATTGGTAACATTCCTTCATATAGGTATTGAAGGAGTGTTTGCTCGGATAGGCCATGTTGCGGACAGCTTGTGCACAGTTTCTTGAACCTTTCCCAATAATCATATAGGGATTCATCGTGCATTTGTTGGATACTCAAAATGCTTCGCCTAAGTTCAGTCGCTTTTGCTGCAGGGAAATACCTGTCAAGGAAAACACGAGAAAGATCAGCCCATGTATTAATAGAATTCGGAGGTAAATAAAATAACCATTCTTTAGCCATTCCGGCTAAAGAAAAAGGAAATGCCCTTAGTTTTATCTGATCCTCTGAAACTCCTTGCGGTTTCATGCTGCTGCACACCATGTGAAATTCGGCAAGGTGTTTATGTGGGCTTTCAGTAGGGAGGCCATTAAAGGTGGGTAATAGGTGAATTAGGCCCGTTTTGAGTTGAAAAGGAGTATCGCCTTGAGGAAAAGCGATGCATAGTGGTTGTTGCACGGTAGGGGCTGCGTTCAGCTCTCGAATTGTTTGATCTGCCATCGGTTCTGGTTCTTGTGTAGGTTCGTCGATTGGTGTGGTATGGGAGGTGGATTCTTGTACAGATCGTCGTGTGCTTTGTTGTTGTTTCTTTCGTCGAAGTGTTTCGTCGTGAGTTCTACGAGCGCTTGCTTCAATTTCCGGGTTGTGTGGAGCTAAAATACCCGGATTCTTCCTGGTCATAAAAATAAAACCAAATCAGTCAAAAATTGCCGAAAATAAATCTCCCCGGCAACGACGCCAATTTTGACAAGTCGTCGTTAACCGGTCAAAATAAATATAAATTAATCCTCTTTCAACAATAAATAAATAAAGAGATTGAACAAGTATAGGGAAAGAGGGTCGATCCGCAGGGAGATTAGCTGGAATTGTTGACTTGAATTTGTTGAATCCGAAATCCCAGGAATATCTGAAAAAGCAAATAAATAAAAAAAGGGGGTGATATGATTTGTGATGAAGTAATAAAATAGAGAAAAAGAACTAAAAGTAGTAAGAAAAACCAAGTATGTAAATCAGCCTCGAACCAGCTTCTTCAATTCTTTCGATCATTGAAATAAATTTTCATTTCGGGGATCATGTCGGTTACAGTCTACGAGGCCCAACCCGTCGTAACTTGTTCTTCTCTCGAGTAATCAATCCTCCCAAGTCTATCTTCGAAAGACGGTTCTTAAATAAATCAACCACGACTATCGCCGCTAAAGTATTTAGAATAAAACAGGAAAAACCCGACTCAGAAATTGTCTAAAAGTAGAATCGCTTCTGATTTTATCTTTCCTTAGCGGACCGCCGCTAAGAGTGTTCATAGGAAGTCGAAAATTGCCACAGGCCGATCCTTCCTCCCAACTATGTTTTTAAGCGAATTCAGACCAAAGGGCCCTTTTTGATTTGAAAAACGTTTAAAAAACTTTAGTAAGGCCGATTGCCAAACTATCTAAGCAGAAAGATAAAAATGATTTCCCCAAAAGTATTTAAGCAAGTTCAATTCTCACGAATTGAATTGATTTGGCTGGTTCTTGGCTTAAAGAATTTAGCTAAGCATGATATTGATTATCATACTTAACTTGTTTTTAGAAAAGCAATTGAATAACATAAAATAAGTGAAACGAGGAAATAAAGAAAAATGGACTTCGATTAAAGCTAAAATGTTTACAAGGATAAAAAGACTCAAAAACCAGAAGATGAAAACTAAAATGATTGACGATCTAAGCCTTTACCAAGGGTGGTATTTATAGGCTTAGATTTACAAAGATAAAATGATGAGATAATTTAAAATAATAAACAAAAGATAAATAATTCAAATTTTTTAAAATTTAAATGCAGAAATCTAATCGGATAAGCTGATAACATCTTCCAGAACGTTCCAGAAGCTTCTAGAAGTCGCCACGTCATTGCCACGTCACTGCCACGTCAGACGCGTCGTGCCTGGTGTCGTGCCCATGATGCCAGTCATGACAGAATTATAATAAAAACTGCAGAAATGCCTCATTTTCACTGCTATTTCCAGAATTGGGTCCCTGCACAAAATATAACGAAAACAACATGGATTAAGCAGCAAGAAGTCCAAATAGCTAGAAAAATAACAAATGGAATGTGTCATATTTGAGAACTCATCAACGTGGGTTGAGGCAGGGGGATCCATTGTCGCCGCTGCTGTTCGTGATAGTGGCTGAAATGCTACACCAATTTTTGCGTAACGCCAAGGATTTGGAAGTTATTCGGGGAGTGAAGGTGGCGAATGGATGTGAAGTATCACATTTGCAATTTGCAGACGATACAGTATTGTTTCTTCCGGCTGAGGTAAGTGTGGCTCAAAATTTGAAACGCATTCTTACTTGTTTCGAATATGCATCGGGGCTGGAAATTAATTATGCCAAATCGAAATTGTATGGGGTAGGTGTGACGGAGGATAGTTTACAGAATGTTGCAAATATTTTGGGATGTGATTGTGCTGAATTGCCTATAATTTATTTAGGAATGCCTTTGGGTGTTAACCCGAGTAGTTTACAAATGTGGGAACCTTTAATTCAAAGGTTCCGAAAATGTCTTACGGGTTGGAAACGCGATGCATTATCTATTGTGGGGAGATTATTGCTGCTTAATTCTGTGTTATCAACTTTGCCGTTGTATTATATAGGGCTGTTTTTAGTGCCACGAAGTGTTATCAATAAGATCGATAGAATTAGACGCAGATTTCTGTGGGGTGGTTCGGATACGAAATTAAAGATGAGCCGTGTGAATTGGTCCATTGCGTGTAGGCCTAGGCATTTTGGGGGGCTAGGCGTGGTGGATTTACGTGCGCGAAATCTCACACTCTTAGCTAAATGGCGATGGAGGTATGCTATGTCTGAGGATTCTTTGTGGCGACAAATAATTGAGGCGAAGTATGGGTGTGATGTGGTAAGCTGGAGGCCTAATTCAGTAGGGGTTAGGCGTATGTCAAAGGCGTGGAAACAAATTATTGAAATTCAAGAAGAGGTTGAAGTGGGGCGTTTTATTGGGACATCGCAGTTCCGGTGGCAGCTAGGGAAGGGGGATCGAATTTTGTTTTGGCAATATGTTTGGTGTGCCGAGGAGACCCTAGAAAAAATGTTTCCGCGGTTATTTAGATTGGCGAGGGATAAAAGAGCATTGGTGCGGGATTATGCACGAGGGGGAAGGTTCGATCATGATGATTGGGGTTCTTTCTTCGGAAGGAATTTGAGATCGTTTGAAGTGATTCAAGTTTCCGAATTGAGGCATTGTGTGGGAGGATTAGCGATTGGTAGTGAGTTTATGGATCGCTTGATTTGGAAGCCGTCGCATACCAGGGATTTTTCGGTTGCGCGGCTGTATAAATTAATGATTTCGTTTGGTCTTGAGGCGAGGGCGGAACTTGAGGCGATATGGAAGCTATCTATACCGCCAAAGATACGGTATTTTTTGTGGTTTGTTAGGATGGATCGGTTGCCTACTATGGTGATGTTGCAGTCGCGTGGTATGCAGATTGGGGAGGATGCGATGACATGTTGTTGGTGTCGGGCAGCAGTGGAAAATTTGGACCACATTTTGTTTCGGTGTTTGATTGCGTGGGCTGTGTGGCAGCAGTTTTTTCGTTGGTGGAAGGTTGAATTTGTGCAGCCGCGTGACTTGGGGGCTTTAATTGAGCAGTGTTTTGCTAATATATTTGATGGTTGCTTCCGAGATTGGTGGTTATCGTCTTGCGCGGCAGTGGCATGGTCCTTATGGTTGGCACGAAATGCATGTCTATTTAATGGTAAAAGGATGGATTTGGGGTCGATTGTCTTCTTGGTGAAGTTACGCTCGCTGTTTTGGGTGAGATTGGATCTTCCACCGGGGGCAATTATGGAGTCGACATGGTGGGACAGCCCATAGAATTGTGAAATTCGGCCACGGGTAGTAAAGTGTTGGGTACATGTGCGATGGGAATTGCCGCTAGAGGGGACGGTGAAATTTAATGTGGATGGTGCTGCGAGGGGGAAGCCGGGCAAAGCTGGTTGTGGTGGTGTTTTGCGGAATGCAGCGGGACAAGTTTTGGCTTTATTTTCCGGGCCGATTGGTATAGTGGACTCGAATGAGGCGGAGGTGCAAGCAATCTGTTTTGCCTTGGAATTGATGGTTAATTCGGAGAGGGTGTTTCCTCCATTAGTGGTGGAGTCAGATTCTATGACGGCGATTGCGTGGGTGCTTCACAATGACGCGAGGCCGTGAAAGTATGGGGCTTGGTTGAGGCGTATTGATGAGGCGTGTGCTGCTCTTGGAGATGTGTGCTTTCACCATGTGTACCGAGAGGCAAATAAGTTCGCGGATGTATTGGCGAAGAGTGGTGTCGATCGTACGAGTTGGTTTCAACGGGTGGGTTGATTGTAATTGGGGGTTAGTGTTTTTTCGTGTTGGTGCCTTCTTTTTGACATTACCCAAGTACTCTTTTCCTCTATAGGTTTAGAGAGGTTTTTAACGAGGCTTGGGGAATGTTGGCTATGTATGAACTTTTCTTTAATAAATCATACATGTTGCCGAGCAAAAAAAATAGAACTTATTGTGAACTTGCAAATTCCATATTTTTTATAATTTTTTTTAAAACCATTTAAAACCAATTTGTGGTCTGACCCTCTTTTGTTTTTATTTTAAAAACAAAAACAATTCTCCAGCGGAGTCGCCAAGCTGTCACAACCACTATTTTAGGGAGGCTTCGACTTTTTGATAAAAACTTAAAAAAAAAACACGGAGTCGCCACCAATCTTTTTGAAAAGTGTGATTGGATCACTTTAAAACAGAGTTATTTTAATAAAACATTTTGTTTTAATAAAACAATGGTTTTGGTCTGCGAAAAAAGAGAAAATAGGTTTGGGGGTCGGTTACGCGTGGGAAAGGGTTAGCACCCCCACGACGCCCAAACTTGGTACATAATTGGTTTTAAAATCGTTTTCAAAATTGGAATTTGCAAGTTCAAAAAGGTTCGACTTTATTTGTCTGTTTAATGAATATCAAACTATTTTAACGGCCTTATCGCCCGAGAGATTAACTTTAATCACCGCCAACATTTCTGGCGCTAACCTGTCATTTTCGTTTGATAAGACGCCACATTAAATTTATTTTACTTTTTCAAACAACAAAGAATTTTAGTGCGTTAAGCATTTTTATTTATTCTATGTTTGATTATTTAAAAATCCTAAAAAAGTCTAAGTCTTGTATTCCTAATTAAAGGTTTAAGTTTGTTTAAGTGTGTTTTATGTTTTGTGAAGTAAATCTTTCAACAAACACGTCTCTACCTAAGCTTTAGAACCTAGTCCTAAGTTTTAAACTATTTCTAAAAAAAACAAACAAGAAACTCGAATATTCTTTTTGTGTTTTTTTCCTTTTTATTATTTCTTAAAAAACATTTATATCTTCTTTTTTACATTTTTAGGCTTTTTCATTTTTATGTTTTTTTACCTTTTAAATGTTTTTTATTTCAAAAATGAATTTCTCTATTTAGACCTTTGTTCATTTTTTAAAAGCTTTTCTTTTAAATATGACTTTTTAAAATAAACCTTTTTTAAAAGATTTCTCTTTAAACATTTTTTTAAAATTTTATTTCTTCCTAGAATCCTAAACTTTTATTTAAAAGCTTTTTATTTTCTTTTTCTTGAAAACTTATTATGTTGGGTTTTTGCGGTGCTCGATTCCTTCAACCTTTCTTGCTGGCCAAGTGGTGGAGAAGTGGAATTTTGGGTGAAAGAGGTGTGGAAGCTAAAATGAATAAAGACAAGATGATTTATAGTGGTTCAACCTTCTAACCAAAGTCTACATCCACTACCTTAGCTTCCCACTAAGGATTTCCAATCAATCCACTATTGATTCGTCCCATTTTCTAGGCTTAAGAGGAAACCCTTACAAACCGATCAAGCTTTCTACCCAAAGCCTTGATCAAACCCTCTTTTCAAAGAGATAAAAATAAGCAAAATCAAATCCCTCTAATAGGTATTTGTTTGCACAATTAAGCTCTCACCCAATCCTAAAACACTTGAGCAAATCTAACAATTTTGGCTCACTAGTGTTTGTCTATATATGGAATTGACAATTAAGCACTAAGACACATTTTGATCATATGTTGTTTATAATTGAAGCATTTACCATTACTAGATGCTTGGAGGAACCTTTTATACTCCTTAATGAGTTTGTAGTCGTTACTAGCCGTTGGGGTTGAATTTGAGCCGTTGGAGACTTCATTTCCCACCATAAATACAGTTCTGCAGCTCCCCATTTCGAAATGCTCGACCCTGTTTCGAAACACTCTTCAAATAGCAAGAGTCGTTGTAGACTGATGTAACACCCGTATCAAAACGCCCTTGGTCGTATCGAAACACTTGTTCCCGTATCGAAACGCTCTGCATTTAAAAGGTAGTTGGGAAATAGCCGTTGGGGGTTTTATGACCGTTGAGGTCATGCCACATAGGCGTATCGAAACGAGTAAGACCGTGTTAAAACACCAAGCAAAAATGCTCACCCAGATTGAAACCCGTTTCGAAACAGGCAGAGCTGTTTCAGAAAGTTTTGCCACTGTAAATACCCGTATCGAAACAACTAGGAGCGTTTCAAAACGTCTGGTTGGTTTTGATGGATTTGGCTTTAAAAACGTTTGAAAACCTTTTGAAATATCCCATAAATATAGTTTCAAGTTTTTTGGACTTTATAAATGGTTTTGAATTCTTTTTAACTTTGCCTGAAACATTTTTCAATTATTATATCAAAACATTAGTTCTATATTCTCTCTTTTTTTATATAATAAAACTAACTTGAAAAATTGTTTGGGATTCTTCCCCTTTAAGTTTAAAAATGTGAATAAGAGATAAAAAATTTAAAATAAAGTAAAGCTCCCACTTATTGATTTGAAAATGCAATTTTTCAAACCAAACTCTCCCTCTTTTTGTTATATAAAAAAGAATTCAAAAGTCATTAAGTTCAAAATAACTTAGGAGGTTTGAAAAGATGACAAAATTTTAGAACTTTGATTTTAAAATGGCTCCCCCTTACTCAAAGCATTATCGCAATGTTAGTCCAACATATGTCATAATCTAGTTGAAAACAAATAAATCAAATTAAACAAATAAAACAACTAGATATTTACCACACTTGAACACAAGGGAGGATATGAAGCCTTCCTTCTTCAAGTGTCTTTCTTTGTGTGCATGGAGCTCCCCCTAAATGTTTGACTTTTTTATCACTCTCAATCACACCTAGCAAAAGACAATCAACTAATTTTTGGTATCCAAATTGCTTTGGATCCATAGACGTTAGTAGCACAAAGTTTTGTACCCTTAGGAATCCATTTTTTCAATTTTATCCTTTTTAGTTGAAGTACTTAGTCCTTTAAGGACCCAAATACTACTAAAACATTTACCATTTACAAATCTAGGAGCACTAGATTGTCTTACATAAAATTTTGATTTTCCAAAATTATTTTTCTTTTTAAGCTCTTTGGAAATCAAATCTTTTTCTTCTTGAACTTTATGAAGCAAATTGTGTAAATCAAAACATTTTTGTTCAAGCTCGTTGAGTTTTTCTTCAAGTTCAATTTTGGTTTTAGAAATCAAGTCATTTTGAATTTTCAAATTTGAAATCACTTTCTTGTTTTTCAAAATGTGATTTTTAAATTCTAAAACCAAATTATCATAGGCATCTTGTAATTCATCAAAAGAATATGAACATGAAGTATATGAATTAGAAGTTACCTTTGAATCTTCTTCGATGGCCATAAGGCAAAGGTTGGCTTGTTCATCGTCGGTGAAGTCTTCAACACTTCAAGTAGCCACATATGCCTTCTTCTTATAGCTTGAAGTGCTTGCCCTTTTCTTCTTTATGGATTCTCGTTCAAGCTCTTTCAAGGCTTTCTTCATGTAAGGGGCACACTTCTTGAAGAGATGAACTATCTCTTCTTCTTCATCCTCCTCTTCACTTGAATCTACATGATGACATGTGGAGAATTTGAGAGCAATGGCATATGTGTTGATGCCAAGCCTTTTGAGCTTCTTCTCTCCCATAGCTCTAATCTTTTCCTTCTTCTTCTTCTCCTCTTTGTTTTTCTTCATAATTTGGTGAGTGAAAAGTAACCCCATGAGTTCATCAAGTTCCAAAGTCTTGAGATTCTTGGCTTCGATGATGGCAGTCCTTTTTGAGTCCCGTGACTCGGGAAGGGAGTAAATGAGCTTTTGGACAAGCTTATCTTCCGAGATGGCTTCTCCATAACCTTTGAGACCATTGGTGATGGTGGAGAACCTATCGAACAAATTCTCAATGTTCTCTTCCGGATCCATCTTGAAGTTCTCATACGCTATGTGGAGGAGCTCGATCTTGGTCTCCTTTACTTCGTTTGTCCCCTCGTACGTAACTTCGAACTTGTCCCAAACTTCCTTGGCACTCTCGCAAGAAGACATCTTCTCATAGATGTTGGGGCCAAATGCACAAAAAGAGATGTGCAAGGCTTTGCAATTAAGCTTCATCTTCTTGCGATCTTCGGCACTTCGTTCCGCCTTGCTTCGTTGAGGCACGAACGAACCATCTTCTACTATGTCCCAAATCTCGTAGTCCTTTGACTTTATGAAGAACTTCATCCTTGTCTTCCAATAGGCATAGTGTGTTCCGTCGAAGAAGGGCGGTTTGTCGATGGATTGAGCCATTGAGCTGGTTGTTTGAAATGTTGATCGAGCTTGCCGGATCTTCTCAATAGGATGTTAATCCTCTTCAATTGAGCCAGACTCTGATACCAATTGTTGGGTTTTTGTGGTGCTCGATTTCTTCAACCATTCTTGCTCGCTAAGTGGTGGAGAAGTGGAATTTTGGGTGAAAGAGGTGTGAAAGCTAAAATAAATAAAGACAAGATGATTTATAGTGGTTCAACCTTCTAACCAAGGTCTACATCCACTACCTTAGCTTCCCACTAAGGATTTTCAATCAATCCATTATTGATTCGTCCCCTTTTCTAGGCTTAGGAGGAAACCCTTACAAACCGTCAAGCTTTCTACCCAAAGCCTTGATCAAACCCTCTTTACAAAGAGATAAAAATAAGCAAACTCAAATCCATCTAATGGGTATTTGTTTGCATAATTGAGCTCTCACCCAATCCTAAAACACTTGAGCAAATCTAACAATTTTGGCTCACTAGTGTTTGTCTATATATGGAATTGATAATTAAGCACTAAGACACATTTTGATCATATGTTGTATTACAATTGAAGCATTTACCATTACTAGATGCTTGGAGGTCCCCTTTATACTCCTTAATGAGTTTTTAGCCGTTACTAACCGTTGGGGGTTGAATTTGAGCCATTGGAGACTTCATTTCCCACCATAAATGCAGTTCTGCAGCTTCTCGTTTTGAAACGCTCGACCCCGTTTCGAAACACTCTTGAAATAGAAAGAGCCGTTGTAGACTGGTGCAGCACCCGTATCAAAATGCCCTTGGCCGTATCAAAACGGCGTATCGAAACACTTGTTCCCGTATCGAAACGCTCTGCATTTAAAAGGTAGTTGGGAAATAGTCGTTGGGGGTTTTATGACCGTTGAGGTCATGCCACATGGGCGTATCGAAACGGGTAAGACCGTATCGAAACGCCAAGCAAAAATGCTCACCTAGATTGAAACCCGTTTCGAAACAGGCGGAGCTATTTCGGAACATTTTGCCACTGTAAATACCCGTATCGAAACACCTAGGTGCGTTTCGGAACACTTGGGTGGTTTTGTTGGATTTGGCTTTAAAAACTTTTGAAAACCTTTTGAAATATCCCATAAATATAGTTTCAAGTAGTTTGGACTTTATAAATGGTTTTGAATTCTTTTTAACTTTGTCCAAAACATTTTTCAATTATTATATCAAAACATTAGTTCTACATATTATTTATTTCCTTTTCTAAAAAAACGTCCCTATTTATTTTCTTCCTACTTTATTTTAACACTAAATTTCAAGAAAAATCCCTTTTATTATTTCCACCCATGCATTATTATTTTTTCCTAATTAAATCCCTAACTTTAAGTTTTTTCAATTAAGCCACATTTATTCATTTTATTCTTGTATTTTATTTTAAACACTTTTTAGAAAAACATCTCTACATTTCTAAAGATCAAAACAATCCTAACAACATTTTTAAGCATGCAAATTTTTTTAAAAGATCAAACCAAAATTAAAATAGAAATTTAAAATGAAAACGTTACCGAAATCGTGAAATGATTTTCTGACCTCAAGAACACAACCGAAATGACGAATGAAGAACTCGAATCCAGACTTCTTAAAATGCTCCTAATTGCCTCCGAAAAATTGCTTCCAAACTCGAACTTCAACTCAAAATTTCCAGCAACTCTTGAAAAAAAATTAGAGAATTTTTCAGGTTTTTTCTAAGCCTATTTTCTTTTTCAAGTGTATTTTCTCTTGAAAATTGGTGTGTTGAACAATGGAAGGGGGAGGGGTTTTTATACTCAACTTGAGCTTGCAAATCAAGCTAAAATTCGTGTTTAATCCCTAAATTGGAGCCAAAATCAGACCAAAAACTTGATTCTCGGTAAAACCCCTCAATCCTTATCTGATTTGGTCTAATATCGAAGCTGAATTTTCCCTTTGATTCGAGCCTAGGGTTTGACCTTTTGTCTCGGTTTTTTGCATATTGCGGCGAGCACATGCGGCGGCGAGACGGACTGGCCGGTACCAACAACGACCGTGGTTGGTAGACGCCGGCCGGCCACCATGAACACTCGACAGAAGGGTTTGCTGGGTTAGGGTTTGGGTGCTGGATCGAGGGCGAGCGGCGCACGTGCTAGGCGCGTGGCTGCGCACGTGGTCCCTTTTTTGCTTTTCTTTTTCCTTTTTTATTGTTTTTAATGCTTTTTATTTATTATTTTTTGGTTTTCATTTTATTTCTTTTTTTCCTACATTAATTTCCACCATTACTACTTATTGTAATTATTATCACATTTTTTCTATTTTTCTTTATTTTTAAAAAATGGGCTTACATTTTAAAGTGAGCTTTTATTTTCTTTTTGAAGTGGGTTTTGCAAATAATGGGTTTTTAAAGATGGGTTTTTTAGTAAAGGGGTGGGCTTTTATTATTTTAAGGGAAAATGATTTTATTTTATTTTTTTCAGATTATTTAATATTGAGGTGAAAATCTAGTGACAACACAGCCAGTACATTCTCTCTCTCTCTCATTCTCGTTTGATAACCCCAAAAGAACCCATTCTCATTTTTCGTTCAAGCTCCGACAAAGGAGTTATTGTCAAACGTTTTTTGCTTTATGGCCACCGTTCATTTCCCACATTGTTGTCCGACCATAACCCACTCATCAATTCACCCTCGTCGGCCATCCTTTGCTCGGAATCTGTCCGAAAGCTTTTTGGTTTTGCTTCGAAAATCCTCTACGCTACCGTTGTTATGTTTTTACGAGTTGGGTAAGCCTCAAATGTTTATTTTTCGTATGGGTTGTGTGTGTTTTGGTCAGAAAATGAGCCTTTATGGTCACCAGATTTCATCACCGGTGACTGGTACCGTCAAGGGGAATACCCTTAGGGTTTCAGTTATGCAAACTGGATAGGGGGTTCGGGCTTGAGTGTGTGTGTTGGTGTATTGGGTTTAAACATAAATCAGTAAGCCGAAGAGCATAAGAGAGAGCCCAAACCGTTGTGGGCTACTCGGTCTAGCGTGTTAAGCCGAACCGAGCCAGTCCAGAGAGCCAAACCGAATCGTGTCAACTAAACCGAGCTGAACCCATGAATTGAACCGATCAGACTGACCTGTTGGTTGGCCTAACCGAATGGCGTCAGCGTTGACGTCAACAATGACATCAGCATTCACTTGACCAAATGACGTTAGCAGTTGACCGCCGTCGTTGACTGTTGACCACCGCCATTAACCATTGACTGTTGCTGTTGACTTTGACTCACTGTTGACTTTCCGACGTTGACTTTTTCGGTCAAAGTCAACTATATGTGTTTCGACGTCCTGATTCCAAATCCGCTGCTCGTTTTCCCAAATTCGAACCCAAAAGGTCGATTTCATGTTTCCGTTTAATTGTATTTAGTATTTTGAGAATTGTGTAGTCGGAATATGATTCGAATTAATCTTGTGTTTAAGTGACATTGATTCGAACACTGAGATCTTACCTCGTCCTCTACCTAGTCAACCTCATGCAGCTCAACCTTCGGGTTCCGCGCGTATGTGTAATGGTTTAGCCTTATGTACATTAGATTTGTGGCATAGTAGTGAAATCTGATTTAGTGTTACCCTTGTAGGTGTCGATTCTATTAAGCTCGTTACTAGATCTGAGCGTGAGAGACGTCAGCATCGATGTTGGCCTTTTAGTTGTCTGAGGTGTGTTCTCTTCTGGTGCTACATATTATGTGCCTTATGTTTGTATGAGATCAGTATGTGTTATGACTTTTGATGTGTTGTTTTTACCTTGCGACTTATGCTATAATCTATTTGACTTATGTTTTGTGACATGCTTCTATGATGACATACCATGCATCATACATCAAAATAAAAATAATAAATTAATATCAAAATATTGTACATGCATATTCGGAAATAAACAAGTATGCATTCAGATATAGAAATCGGATCATTATGACATAACATATGGGTTGGGAAATGAACGGGGAAGATTAGTGGTTTCACCCTTCAGGCTGAATTCCACGTCGGACTTGGTGACGATGTAGAGAGTGGTTCTGGGGAACCTTACTCTTCAAACGGTGATGTAGTTGGGGTGCACTGGATTGTTTCATGTGCATAATGTTTTATAGGTTGTGTATCAGAATGTCTATATGAGTTTGAGCATATTGTTGGAATTTTTATTGTGATTGTTTGCTTATGCACTTAGAGGCACATTGAGCTTTATAGTCGAATCCCCCTTAGTTTATATTTTAGATACTCAGACTTAGGCTATGGTACTTGGAGGATCACATTTCATCAGACTTATTTCAGTTTATCAGTATGTACGATTCAGTTTTATGGATTTTATTTTACTTTATTATTACCTTGGGATTATTATGTGATTTCGAACTCATCTATTGTATTGGGGATTTTATATCATTTTAGCATGCATTATAAACTATGATTCGACAATTTATCAGTTTTTCAGAATATTTTATTATATGACTTTGCTTCTATAATGTCAATATTAATGGAATTGACCCTGTTTTATTATTTGGCCTGAATGTCTGATTTCAAACCTAATAACTTTACTTGAGGGACAAGTTTTTAACCTGACTTCCTATATTCGGCTCATTTCTTCTGGGCTGGGTTAGGGGGTTACATTTAGTGGTATCAAAGCCAGGTTCAACCCTCAAACTAGGTGGCTCAAATCAATTTTAAAATGAAAATGAATTTTGCATGCATATTAAATGTTACGGGAATTTCAGAAAATTTGTTATCTTTAAAGAATATTATATATATATTGAATAGGAACTCCAAGTACCGACTCTAATCTTAGGATTCTTTCCTTTTGTAGATATACTTCTATGCCACCTCGTAGAAGTTCTAGATTAGCGCCTGGTCGTGGTCGTAGCCGAGGTCGAGGTCGTATCGTGGCTACAAAGAGTGATGTTCTGCCTCTTGAGGATTCGATACAGAATCGGGATCATATTCATGATGCTAATGTGGAGGAACAACTTGTGGATCAAACATGAGCTCAGCAGACTGGAGCTCATCAGACTGGTGGTGGGGATCCACATGTTCAACATGCTCAGAGTAGTGGTCTACATGATTCTGAGGATAGTGAGACAGTGAGCATGGATTCTGTTACAGTGCATAGAGAGTTACTACGATATCTTCGTTAGTCTGAGGGTGTCAGAAGACCCATATCTATCAAGTTTTTAGCTGCCGAGATGACTATGTTCGACGGGAAGACGGGTACGAATCCGACTAATGCAGAGTACTGGCTGAAAAAGCTTTAGCGATTATTTGTTGAGATGGATTATCCTACCGATTGGAAGCTTAGGGTTGTTGTATCACTATTGCAGGGTGAAGACCAGAATTGGTGAGAGGCTGTGGAGCATGTTATTCCAGCTGGTCAGATCTCTTGGGACCATTTCCGACAAGTATTCTGTGATCGTTATTTTGGGGCTGAGTATATAGCAAAGTGCTAGGATGATTTCATGAATTTGAAGCAGAATGACATGTCTGTGAATGATTAAGAGATTGAGTTCATGAGGCTGATTTGGTATGTTTCGGGATTAGTGACCACTAAAAAAGAAAAAATGTGATTGTTTCTGAAAGGGTTGCGTCCAACAATTAAAGCCAATATTGCTTTGCATATGGACAAAGAGTATAAGGAGATTACTCAACGGGCTAGGACTACTGAGTGGAATGAGGCAAAGCTAAAACAACTTGAGTCTCAGGGTACTGATCGTGGTAAGAGGCCAACGAATGTGGCATTTCAACATAGTCAGAGGAATCAATCTAGGAAGAGAACCAAAGACGAGTCAGATCATCAGAGTTATTTTAGAGCTAGACCAGCAACTTCTTCTATTCTGACTGCTAGTACTGGGGGTTCGACTAGTACTCGTGGGGTGCCACAGTGTTCCTTTTGCAAGAAATGGCATCCGGGCGAGTGTAAGAGACAGACCAAGGCTTGTTTCAGATGTGGTTCTTTTGAGCATCTTTTCAGAGACTATTCGTTTTCACCTCCATCAGCTTATACTTCGATCCAGTCTCAGGCATCTATACAGACTCCCTCTAGGGGGAGAGATCAGGGTAGATCTGTTACTTCAGGTTCAGCTAGTAGGAGTAGGCCTGTTTAGAGTAAAGGATCAGCTGGATCACTGGCGAGACAACCATGGTAAGTTTACTCTACCAAGAGGCATGAGGATCGTGATGAGCCAGACGTTATTGTCGATACATTTTCTATTCATTCTATCTCTTATTTTTCACTACTTAATAATGGTTCGACCCATTTGTATGTTGTGATTTCTGTGTCTGGGGGACTTGAAATTTTTGTCGAGGATACTGTTAGTGTTGTTATCGTACACAGTCTAGTGGGTAATCCAGTTGAGGTCACTAAAGTGTAAAAGAATTATCTTCTTGAGATTCAAGGGAAGATCTTCCCAACTAATTTGATGGAGTTACCCTTTGGGGAGTTCAACCTTATTCTCGGTATAGATTGGTTATCTGCTCACTGAATCATTCTAGACTATGAAAAGAAAAGGGAAACTTTGAGAACTTTTGATGACCGTGAGGTGATTCTTATTGGGGAGCGCATAGGCTTCCTGTCTAATGTCATACCGACTCTTAAAGTCGAGAAAATGACCAGGAAAGGTTTTATTGCTTATCTTGCTTATATTCTTGATCCGAGACAGTCTAATTCTAGATTACATAAGATCCATGTTGTGAGAGACTTTCCAGATGTTTTTTCAGAAGAATTGCAGGGGTACCGCCGAAACATGATGAGGTTGAGTTTGGCATCGAGGTTTATTTGGGTACACCTCCTGTTTCTATGGCTCCTTATCAAATGGCACCGAAAGAACTTAAAGAGTTGAAAATTTAGTTGAAAGAATTGCTAGATCGGGGTTTCATTCGACCCAGTGTTTCACCTTGGGGAGCTCATGTTCTGTTTGTTAAGAACAAGTATCCCCTTCCTCGCATTGATGATCTCTCTAATCTGTTTCGGGGAGCTACAGTATTTTCTAAGATAGACCTGAGATCTGGTTACTATCAACTCAAGGTTAAGGATTCTGATGTGTTCAAAATAGCTTTCAGGACACGTTATGTTCATTACGAGTTTCTTGTAATGTCTTTCAGTTTGGCTAACGCCCCTGCTGCGTTTATGGACATGATGAACATGGTGTTTCAACCTTATCTTGACCAGTTTGTAGTGGTATTATAGATGATATTCTGGTATATTCCAAATCTGAGGCTGAACATGAGGAACATCTCCAGATTGTATTACAAACTCTGCGAGAGAAACAGTTGTATGCAAAATTCAACAAGTGTGAATTCTGGCTTTCAAAGGTTATGTTTTGGGGGCATATAGTTTCTACTGAGGGTATTCAAGTTGATCCGAAGAAAATTGAAACTATTATGAGCTGGAAACAGCCCAAGAATGTTTCTGAGGTTTGAAGCTTCTTGGGTTTAGCCGGCTATTATCGAAGGTTTGTTGAGGGTTTCTCTACTATTGCAGCTCTGTTGGATAAGCTTTTAAAGAAGAATGTTCCCTTTGTCTAGACTGAGGCCCAACAATATAATTTTGAGAAGCTTAAGTTCGTGTTGACTGAAGCACCGGTTTTGATTCAGCCTGAGCCTGGTAAAGCTTATACCATTTACAGTGATGCTTCCTACACCATATTGGGATATGTTCTGATGCAGGATAGGAAGGTAGTGGCTTATGCGTCCCGACAGTTGAAACCACATGATTGTATCTATCCTACCCATGATCTTGAGCTTGTTGACGTGATATTTGCTCTTAAAATCTGGAGACACTATCTCTACGGAGAGAAGTGTTATATCTACACAAACCATAAGAGTTTGAAATATCTTCTCACCCAGAAAGAGCTTAATCTGTGACAGCGTCATTGGTTAGAACTTCTCAAGGATTATGACTGCGAGATTGAGTATCATCCATGCAAGGCTAATGTTGTTGCTGATACCTTGAGTCTTAACGCCATTATAAATTTGAGAGCTATATTTGCTCGGATGAGTTTGTATGATGATGACCGTCTTTTGGAAGAACTTTGGGTTATTCCTACTCTGATTTCTGATATTCAAGATAAACAGCCTAGTGATCCGTTTTTTATGCATCGTATGAGAGAGGTTGAAGATGGTACATCTAAGAATTTTTCTATCGATCAGGATGGTGCTCTATGTTTCCGAGGTTGGTATTGCATTCTGAGGAATTCTGGTTTGAAACAGGTTATTCTCTGTAAGGCCCATCACAGTCCTTATTCTATGCATCCTGGTGGGGACAAGATGTATAAGAATATTTGTGAGAGGTACTAGTGGAAAGGTCTCAAACGTGATGTCGTCATATTTGTATCGAAGTGTTTGACTTGACAGAAAGTCAAAGTAGAGCATCAACGTCCATCTGGGTTACTTCAGCATATTGAGACTCCTCATTGGAAGTGGGAGCGTATGACTATAGATTTGGTTAGTGGACTTCTTTTGACTCCGTCAAAGAAGGACTCCATTTGGGTTATTGTTGATCGTCTGACTAAGTCCGCACACTTCATTCCTGTCCGATTTGACTATTCTTTGAGCAAGTTGGCTCGGCTCTCTATGAGATTGTTCGACTTTATGGGGTACCGTTGTCCATTATTTCTGACAGAGATTTGAGGTTTACAGTGAAAAATTTGGGATTCTCTTCATACCGCTCTGGGTACTCGGTTGAACTTCAGCATATCTTATCATCTGCAAACTGATGGTTAGTTCGAGCGCGTGATTTAGATTCTTGAGGATATGTTGAGGGGTTGTGTTCTTGATTACAAAGGCAATTGGGAGGATTTCTTACCGCATACAGAGTTTGCCTACAATAGCAGTTATTAGGCCAGTATCAAGATGGCACCGTATGAGGATCTGTATGGGCGTAAGTGTCGTACACCTATTGGATGGACTGAGCTTAATGAGCACATATTGATTCAGGATCGGCTTAAGGCTGTTTTTGATAGACATAAGTCTTATGCTGATTTGAGACGTCGAGATATTGAGTATGATGTGGGAGATGAGGTTTTCTTGAAAGTATCTCCATGGAGGAAGGTACGTCGTTTTGGTCGAAAAGGCAAATTGAGTCCTCGTTTCATTGGCCCTTATCAGATTATTCGTCGAGTTCGACCAATTACCTATCAGCTTGAGTTACCACCAGAGCTTCAATGTATTCATGATTTCTTCCACGCCTCTGTGTTGAGACGCTACCATGCTGATCTGTCTCATATTATTCTTGTGAAGGAAATTGAGATCCGTCTTGACTTACGTTTTGAGGAGGAGCTTGTTGAGATTTTTGCTTATGACGAGAAGGTTCTTAGAAGGAAGACCATCAAAATGGTCAAGGTCTTGTGGTGTGGTCGTAGTCATGATGAGGCTACATGGGAGCCCAAGGTCGTTGTCAGAACCCAAAATCCGCATCTCTTTGATCCAGGTAAATTTCGAGGCCGTAATTTCTTTTAATAGGGGGAGAGTTGTAAAACCCAAACTTTTCCCCCAAATTAAAAACCCTAATTGGCTAAATCCCTAATTCTTCACCTTAAAATTTGGGAATTTAAAATCAAATTTCTTAACTGATTTTAATGGCATAATTGAGAAATTCAGAACTTCACGGGAAAATTTTTAAAACGGGGTACTTTTGTGACCCTTATTTTGTAATTTACCCATTTCGTATGGTTTAAAACCATACTTATCAGCCTAAACAAACTTTTTGGTTTCCATTTTGCAGCCGCTTCATTCTTTCTCCCTCTCATTCTCGTTCGATAACCCAAAAGAACCCATTCACGTTTTCTGTTCAAGCTTTGACGAAGGACTTATCGCTGGTAGTTTGTTTCTTTGTGGCCACCGTTCATTTCCCCATTGTTTTTCGACTATAACCCACTCATCAATTCACCATCGTCGGCCGTCCTTTGCTCAGAATCTGTCTGAAAGCTTTTCGGTTTTGCTTCAGAAATCCTTTACGCCACCGTCGTTCTGTTTTTGCGAGTTGGGTAAGCCTTAAATGTTTATTTTTCGTGTGTGTTATGTGTGTTTTGGCCAGAAAATGAGCCTTTGTGGTCAACGGATTTCATCACCATTGACCGGCGCCGTCAAGGGAAAAACCCTTAGGGTTTCAGTTATGCAAAAAGGGATAAGGGTTCGGGCTTGGGTGTGTGTGTTGGTGTATTGAGTTTAAACCCAAATCGGTGAGCACAAGAGCATGAGAGAGAGCCCAAACCATTGTGGGCTACTCGGTCTAGTGTGTTAAGCCAAACCGAGCCGGTCTAGGGAGCTAAATCGAATCGTGTCAACTAAACCAAGCCGAACCCGTAAATCGGACCGATGAGACCGACCCGTTGGTTAACCGAGCCAAATGACATCAGCATTAACTTGACCATATGATGTCAATAGTTGACCGCCACCGTTGATCATTGACTGTCGTTGTTGACTGTTGACTTTGACCGTCGTCGTTGACCATTGACTTTCATGCGTTGACATTTTTGGTCAAAGTCAACTCTACGTTTTTCGACGTCCTGATTCCAAATTCGCTGTCTGTTTTCCCAAATTCGAACCTGAAAGACCATTTAGTTGTTTACGTTTAGTTGTATTTAGTATTTTGAGAATTGTTTATATCGGAATCTGATTCGAATTAATCTTGTGTTCAAGTGACGTTAATTCGGACACTGAGATCTTACCTCATCCTCCACCTGGTCAACCTCCTGCATCTCAACCTTCAGGTTTTGTGTGTACGTGTAATGGTTTAGCTCATGTACATTAAATTTGTGGCATAGTAGTGAAATCTGATCATCATGACATAAAATATAGGTTGGGAAATGTACGAGGAAGATTAGTGGTTTCACCCTTTAGGCTAAATTCCACTTCGGACTTGGTTACGATGTAGAGAGTGGTTCTGGGGAACCTTACTCTTCGGACGATGATGTAGTTGGGGTGCACTGCATTGTTTCATGTGCATCATGTTCTATATGTTGTGTATCAGAATGTCTATATGAGTTTGAGCAGACATGTTGGAATTTTTCTTGTGATTGTTTGCTTATGCACTTAGAGACACACTGAGCTTTATAGTTGACCCCCTTAGTTTCTATTTCAGATACTCGGACTTAGACTACGGTACTTGAAGGATCACATTTTATCAGACTTATTTTAGTTTATCAGTGTGGACGATTCAGTTTTATGGATTTTATTTTACTTTATTATTACATTGTGATTATTATGTGATTTCGAACTCAGCTATTGTATTGGGGATTTTATATAGTTTTAGCATGCATTATAAACTCTGATTGGATAATTTATCATTTTTTGGAATATTTTATTATATGACATTGCTTCTATAATGTCAATATTAATGGAATTGGCCATGCTTTATTATTTGGCCTAAATGTCTAATTTCAAACCTAATAACTTTACTTGAGGGACAAGTTTTCAACTCGACTTCTTATATTCGACCCATTTTTTTCGGACTGGGTTATGGGATTACAAAGGTAAAATTGAAAATTCTATTAATTCAATGTCTAAAAAATTGTATAAACATATACTTATTCGGGCAATGTTATATCTACCCACTGAGTTATCTACCCAGCTGAGGTAGCACGTGACATGACAACTAATAAATATAATACAATATGTTTTTAATAAACAATAAATACAATACAATTAATACATCTTTTAACAATAAATAACTTTTTAGATTATAAATATAATACAATTAATACATCTTTATTCCATAAACATTTTTTAAAACTATAAATGTAATATAATTAATATTTTATTTGTTTTAATATAATAAAAAGATAAACTAAGCTAACTCAAAAAAAACATGAGTAAATTACAAAGATCATCCCTCAACTATCTTCTCTCACACCTATTTTACTCACTCAACTTTTTTTTAAAAAAATTAATAATTGAATTTTTGAATTACTCCTATTTTGATCACTCTAAATCATTTTAATTATATTTTGGTATGACATTATTATTATTATTATTATTATTATTATTATTATTATTATTATTATTATTATTATTATTATTATTATTATTATTATTATTATTATTATTAGGGTAATCTTTACTCGTGGTCACTTTTGTTTTGGGTTTGTTCTATTTTGGTCACCTGAATTCAAAAAAGACTATTCTGGTCACTTACGTTCGAAACCGTTTCTGTTTTGGTCACTGGACCGTTAACCTCTGTTAATTAAAAATAATAATTTTTAATTTAACCTCAAAACTTTCAAAACTTCATTTTTCACCATCTTCCCCAATTATCGAGCTACATTCCCCCGGGTTGCATACCAGTGGATGACGCCTCCAATCACAGTGCCCGAAATCCAAGGAAATAGAGATATATTTGAAGAACATTTAAGCTTGGAATAACACCACGTACTGGTCTTTGACGAGAAAGTTTCTATCGTGACAACACTGATCTCCTCAAATCTGCTTTCACATTTTGCACGAACAACCCTGTAGCAGAAATCATCATCAGGTGAGTCTTCAACGATGAAGGCCATGCACAACTCCTCAAAATACACTCGAGGACGAGGTAGTTTATATTGTTCCTTGGTAATGGGATTTCATACAAAATATGTCTTCGGGTGACGACCACAAAGAAGATGACCGTTAGAAGAGTTGATAAAGTAACCAAGCTTTTTAAGGATCTCAGAGAACTTCAAATCATCGCACTCTCTACTAGTAAACAGCAATGGGAGAGCATGTTCGGAACGGGGGCGACGAGCACCGCCCTGAGGTCTTCCAAGGTAAAAGAAATTGCACACGAAAAATTCTAACAGGTTATAACCCACTCTCCATCGACTCAAATAACCATGACGAAAAGATGAGCTACATATCAAGTGAAGCCATCGCTTTAATACAATAATGAGCTTGGGAATAGATTCGGGTGGTAACCGGAGAAGGATATTGCAGAGGATGTCATCACAGGTCAATGCAGTATGAAGAACACCCTCACGTTTCATTCGTCTATTCTTCATGTAGATAAGCAAATCCTTCAAGATCAAACCAGTCGATTCTTGAAATTGCATCACTACGATGACTCCAAAAGACAGGCTACTAAATCTAAGATCAACTATTACCTTGACAAGCAAACCAGTAAAATTTTCACTACCAAATGAAAAGAAACAAGCACTAACCAAAACCTACTCACCAATAGATCTAGCAATGCAGAATATGACAGAAAAATAGCTAAAACACAACATGAAACATGAAAAAATCTATATAACACAAATTATTAACAAGTATAAAGTTAAATATAAAATACATTTAACAAAATTATGACATGAGAAAATACATGAATAGGATATGAACACACAAATTGAGCCACCAATTGTCACAAAAATCTCACCCAACCAAGAACATAAAATTTCTAGATATATGGATCAAACATTGTGTTAAAGGACAATCTAAGATAAGATCAAAATGTTTTAGCTTGTGTAGTTAGAAGATTCCTAAAAGCCAGTGACTTATACTTGATAAGAACTACATTTATGAATTCCCTTAGAACTTTCTTATGTCCATTCATTAACATCCCAAAAATAAGAATTTCACTTAAAAAAATGGGTTGTCTTAAATCACACACTGAAACAACAAAAAGAAGACAGTTTCGAGTGGGGAGAATCAAATGGGTTGTCTTAAAAACACCCGGCGGGAAATAAATGCTTAAACTAAATAAATCGCGGATGTTAAAATGAGAATAAGAATTCAAAGAAAATGCAAACTTTCAACAAATAAATAAAATTTCATTTTCTAATATTCAGTTTGGTTAACGAGAGATTACCCTGAAATGCCTTGATTGAAGGTGGGAGGAAGAGAGAGAGAGCTTCCCCAAGAGAATTTTTAAGTTTAAGAAAAAAAGGATTTTGAGTTAAACAGTATACTCAGAAACGACATTTAATGTAATTTTGGGGAAGTTCATTGAGTTTTGGAGAAGATGGTGAAAAATAAATTTTTGAAAGTTTGGGGTCAAATTAAAAGTTATTATTTTTAATTAACGGAGGTTAACGATTCAGTGACCAAAACAGAAACGGTTTCGAACGTAAATGACTAGAATAGTCATTTTTTATTTCGGGTGACCAAAATAAAACAAACTCAAAACAAAAGTGACCACGAGTGAAGATTATCCTTATTATTATTATTATTATTATTATTATTATTATTATTATTATTATTATTATTATTATAAAAAATCAAACCCATCTTCAACCCTTATTCCTCTCACCAATTAACCTCTCTTTCAATCTCACCCTCACCTTCAACCAGAGCCGGTCCTGACATTTTTTAGACCCTGAGCGAATTATAAAAATGAGGCCTTTATTTAGTTATAATCTAAAAATATAATTTATAATAATAATAATAATAATAATAATAATAATAATTTTGCTCACAAATACAAAATAAAGTAAAAATGCAAAAATTTTAAAAATATCTGTGTAAAATTGTCAAAAACATAGCCAACCTCATGTAAAGAAAAAATACTTTCAACTATAACTGCACATCAACATAATTAAAGTATCAAATAATCATTTAAAATGACTTCTTCTAGCATTTTGAGAAGCAAACTCATCAATAATTTTTTCGTAATTTATTTGCTCTAACATATCTTTTTCAATACATAAAAGTGTCAACCTATTTAACTTTTCTTGTGACATAATTAACCGTAAATAAGATTTTAACAATTTTAATTTAAAAAAACTTCTTTCTACAGTTGCTACAGTCACATGTATCATCAATAATATTGTATATGCAATTGAAACATTAGGATCACAATCTAAACTTTTGACGGATTCATATTCCAAGTGCCATTTCTTTTTGGCAAAGTCATATGTAACACTTTTAATTCTAATAATAAATCATTCGAATTAATATCTAAAGAACTATCATATTTCAAAGAATTTTCAAGGTTAATACAACACTCTTTCAATTTATTATCGTCTAGAGAATTTAATTTTTTGAATCAAACAAAAAATCAAAAATACTATTATATATTTGCAATTCATCAAATCTACTTTTTAAGGCAGAAATAACAACATCTACAACAACAATAAAATAATTAACTCTAAAAGAATCTTCCGTAGATAGTATATTATCCTCATGTGCACTCTCATCAAATTATTTTTTCTTTCAAATTTATCGTTTTTTTTTTAAATAGGCTCAACATTCATATCTATTGCAATACTTGTAGCAGTGGTCATGGTAGAAGCAAATTCATTTTCTCTATAATTTTTTAAAAAAATTATAGCAACATCGATACACAAATCTTTAGATTGTAATAATTTAATAACCATATTAATGCAAAACAAAATGCCATGCCAAACAACCACACATAACAAAAATTAAAAATTCTCTAATTCATTAGCTAAGCTCTCGGGTTTACTTTTGGTTTTAGCATTATCACTATTTTCAACTAATTCTAACAAAGCTTCTTTTATTTGAGGAGTTTAAAATGCAATGGCTTTACACTTTTAATGCGACTTTCTCACTGTGTATTAGATAGTGATTTAAGAGATAAGCTATTCACACAATTATATATAATTTTTCAAAGTTTTGTTGAACTACTAAACAATGAATATATACGTTCAATAACTCCAAAGAAAGATATTGCTTTAACAAAAGAGTGTGTCATATCACAAATAATAATATTAAGAAAATGATAAGCACACGAAACTCACAATGCTCTAGGATTAATTTCTAACAATCATTTTTGCACATTTTGGTGTTTTCTTTTCATATTAGATCCATTATCATAACCTTGCCCCCTAACATTTTGAATATGAATATTAAGAGATACGAATGCAGACTGCAATTCATTAAAAAATTTATATCCAGATATATCATGTACATTAAAAAATTCTAAAAAGTATTCTTCAATTTGTATTAGGCTAACTGACATGTCAACACACCGTATAATTAAAGTCATTTGTTTTTGGTGACTTACATCTGGAGTGCAAACAAGTATAACAGAAAAATATTTAGTCTCTTTAATTTTAGAAATAATTGCACATTTAATTTTAGAAGCTAACATAGAAATCACCTAATTTTAAATTTTATGACTAAGATAATAATAATGTATCTCATTATTATCAATGCGACGAATGTTCTCATGTATCACTAAATCGAATTCTGTAATTATTTCAATTAATCTAAAAAAATTATCATTATTATCTTGATAGAGTCTCTCATTAGTTTCACGAAAAGGCATAATATTTTTAGCAAGACACTTTACTACAACAATTATTCTAATAAGAACTTGTTTCTAATAAATTTTCTCTTTTAAAACATGTTCATGTGCATATTTATCAATTGTTTTATTCTTTGCTAATCTAATTTGCAAGTCGATCCAAATATTCATATTAGTAATGTGTTGAACATTATTTTTATGTGCTTTAAGCCTTTCACTAAGATGTTTCCGATCATTGTATCTTTCATTTGTTAATGCGCTAGTAAGAGTTTTTGTCCTAAATAACTTACAACAAAAAAATAATATATTTTATCTTTAAATTTTGAGTACGCTAACCAATTTCTATCATGTTTCTCCCCATTTGGTTATATTCTAGTATAATTAGAATCTGAAAATTGCCTAGAATTATTATCTAGTGAAAATTTCTTACCAAAAAATTTTTATTGGGCCCTTTTTTAATAATAAATCTCTTGTTTTATTATCAAGACCCTCTCAATTTTTTGGATCAAAAATGTTTTAAAGAGAAACTAGATTTTCACTATTCAAATAATCTTCATCAACAACATTAGACTCACTATTATCATTTTCATTTTGACTTAATTCTTCCACATGACTTGATTACCCTAATTTTTTTAGAAAAAATTTATCTAGCGCCCTCTTTTGTGATAAAACTAAATCTTTTAGTTTTCGTTTCTTTTTTCTTTTCTCATACCCGGATTCAAATTTTCTAGATGACATATTTAATAAAAAAAATTATGAACAATTAACAAAATAAATATATCAACAAAGAAAAAGAAATTGAGATTCAAACTTTCTTTTTTTTCTTTCTTAATTTCTTGAATAACCTTTTTAAGATGTGATGCTAAGACCCAATGATGCACTTTCAAGTTGATGTTGAATTGAAAAAATTATTCGTTGAATCTTAAAAATATTAAGAAATTGCAGCAATGAAGAAATGAGTAGAGTATTTGAGGAATTGCAACAATGGATAAATGAGCAGAGTGTTTGAGGAATTGAAAAGTCAGAGATTTTGTTTATGGGGATTTAGAATTTTACCGTTATAATAAAAAAAGTCAAAATTGTTGTGAATAAAATAAAGAATAACAAGAATAAGAACAAGAAGAACAAAGAGATGAGAAAAAGAGGGAGATTTGTATTATTCTCAAATATAGACTTGTATACAATGCCTTCAATGAATCATCTATTTATAGGCATAAGAAGTACATAATACATTAAACTCTAATTCATAGAGATAATATTCCTAATAATAAATAAATCAAACTCCTTTGATAAAGTTCTAATCATGATAGACATCCACATAGATAAATATTCATAACATTGCCCCTTGGATGTCTATGAAGATAATGTGCCTCGTTAAAACCTTACTAAGATAAAAACCCAGTGGGAAAAAATTATTTAGTGAAGGAAAAAGAGTACACACATCTTTGATACGCATAACATGTTGCCTCATTAAAAACCTTACCAGGAAAACCTATTGGGACAAAACCTCGGTTAAGGGAAAAAAGAGTGCAACGCGTATTTACTCCCCCTCATGCAAACATCACAGAAGATCTTTGAATCTTCATAATTTAATCTTGAATATCATTTTTCTAAAGATCGTGAGGGATGAAACTTTGGAGTAATGTGTTCCATGATGTATCCACTTTCAAACTGAGATAAACATCTTGCATTATCTTCACACAAAATAGCTTTTATCATATCTTGTAAAAGTAAATCCACATATCTTTTGGATATGTTGGGTCAATGGTCTTAGCCAAACACATTTTTTGGCTTGCCTCGTGCATAACAATTATTTCTACGACATTTGAGGAGGCATCAACGAATGTTTGAAGGTCTAAATGTAATGATCTTTGTATAATCATAGATATTTCTTGACCAACTAATATATAGTGTTTCAAGACCAAGAAAAGATATAATTATCTTTATTCACATCCAACAATCTTACAACTATTGGGATACTCAATAGATATGCTCTATTCATGTTGAATCTTCTTTAAGATTCTTTCAGCTTATGTCTATTCATAGACAAAAGAAATATATAAAAATGCTCGATCTTCAGGTCGAGATAAACTTGATGTCAAGATTCAAGTACTTGTATTGAAAGTACTTCATGAGTTTCCAATTTGAAGCTCTTTAGGAGTTCTAAAATTATCATAATGGATCTTGATCCAAACTCCTTTATAAAATGCATAAGGAAATCTGATCATTCTTATAGTATTTTCTCAATTAGTATTCACTAAGGCGATTATACCAAATGCGCCAAAATATTCATGAGACATGTCTAAATAAATTTCCTCAGAAATTTCCAAATTCTTATAGCATTTTAGATCCTTCAAGGATAAATATGGATCCACAAATAATTAGACGCATGCAAAAAAATTTATAACTGCCAAAGTAACTACATCCACCATGAAGTAATTAAAACTTTTCATAAATCATAGTTCAAGTCGTATTTACGACTACTTATTTGTGCCTCACTTGCATTACACCTGTAGGTGTTTGGACTGCTGGTCCAAATACTTCTATTTTAAAAGTTCAAAGCGTCTTTCAACATAGACCAATTCAATATCTATACTTCTGGATAGATTTTATACAAGATCCTCGATTTCTTTCTTTACTTCTATAGAAGTAGTTTATGTAAAATTATTTGTAAAATCGATGTCGACAACTTTCTAATTTTCTGGTTCCATTCTCGTAATGACATAACTCATCGAGATCTCTTCAAGATTTCAATCTTTATTTCAGGTACCTGAAACTCTTATAGAGTTTTATTATTTGTTATGTCTTGGGTCTCTTCAGGAGTACCCGCCTCCAATATATGACCATCTCATATTATTTTCTATTTACGAGAATTTTGATCATTGGAACCATTTCAACTATCATGTTTCAGGCATGATTTACATTCTATCGCTCTAACAAGTAATTTAAACTTAGAGCATTTCAGCTGGTATATGAGACTTAATTACTCTCATTGGGTCAATAATATGTCTGGTAGTTGACATGTAATAATATAAATTATCTTATGAACTTCTAGTTCATATACGAGGATCTAGATAATGATAATTCACTTTCCTCTATCCAGCTGATTATTATCTCCCCTGATGTTGAGAAAAATCATGTCATAAATGATTCTCTAATTAATGTTAAAATTTAAACATAAAAGGATATTCGTACTCAATATATATTCTCAACCCTTTTTATTACCCATTTTGTGCGTTGTGGTGGAACAATTCATATCGCACATTCAAAAATCATAAAATGGGAAATGTATGGTTTCTGACCAAAAATCAATCATAGCGGGGAATTTATTATAACTCGTTGGCTTGATGTGTATAAGTGTTGCTATATGGAAACACCATATAAATATTAGGATAATCATCACCAGTGGTCCCTTTCGTTTAGGGTGTGTTCTATTTTGGTCACCAAATTTCAAAAAAGATTATTCTGGTCACTTACGTTTAGAATCGTTTTTATTTTGGTCCCTTGGCCGTTAGTCTCCGTTACTTAAAAAGATTAGTTTCTAATTTAACCCCCAAACTTTCAAAATTTTATTTTTTACCATCTTCCCCAAAAATTATAAAACTAAAACTCCAAAAAAAGTATCTCAATTCTAGAGCTGATAAACAAAGAGTGACTGAAAAATAAATCAAACTTTGTAAAGCAGCTTACGATGTGTTTATGAATGTCTTAATGAATCCGAGTTGTTAACTAATCATTCCCTAAAGACTTTATTGCCATAAAAAAGATTCTGCTTCTATGAACTTCTGGGAAAATCCATGATTAGGGTAGTAAAATCTTACTTGAAAATTGAATTTTTCTATTTGAGGCTTTGATTTTATCCAAATTGCAATGAAAATGTATTAAAATAAAATTTGAGTTATAAAATAATATTCAAATAACTTATAATTTTTAGAAATCAATGAATTAGTTTTTAAGTTTGAGTTGAATCTTTTGACTATGTATGATATATTAAAAAATAACTTGAAAATTACATATGAAAAAAAAATATATGTATATTCAGGAGTGAATCCAAAAATTTATTTTTAGTTTCACCATTATTAATAAATACAATTGCATGTAAATCAAGAATAAATTATATACGTCATCAAAAGATACATTCAAAATTTATAGAAAATTCAAATTAAAGTTTACACATAAAAAATGACAAATTATTTAAGAGTTCTCTTATTTTTGTAACGACGTACAATAACACATGCTAACCATTAACAAACAAATCAATTCAATTGCAGTCATTATTGAAAGTACTTTTTCTACCGTGATGTTGTCATGAAAGGTTTGCTAGACAGTTTTACGTATTGTCCTCTGATATTATGCCATCTATCTTATGAAGTTTGATTAAAGATTTTCCATGAGCTACGTGCAGAAATATGACAACTTATTCGAGCAAAACGCCAAGAACATGAGCTTTTACCTTCAGTCAAAGGTTCATCGAGCTAAAGAATGTTTAGAAGCAGTTTACCAAAAGAAAACTCAGGAACTCTAGTTGTATAATACGGTGGAACGTGTTAACGCCCGCACTAATCACTCGATTCCGTTGATTGAAAATCATTTTGAATCTCCATGAGCTCATAGATATACCGCTTGTGTTAACATTATACATAGCAACCATTTACTATAATCCTTTGTTTGGGTCGTGCCGCTTGTGTTAATTTTTTGGAGTTTTAATTTTATAATTTTTGGGGAAGATGGTGAAAAATAAAATTTTGAAAGTTTGGGGGTTAAATTAGAAACTAATCTTTTTAAGTAATGGAGACTAACGGTCAAGGGACCAAAATAGAAATGATTCTAAACGTAAGTGACCAAAATAATTTTTTTTGAATTTTGGTGACCAAAATAGAACACACCCTAAACGAAAGGGACTACTAGTGAAGATTACCCTAAATAATAACTCTTTTGTTCTCATAGTTTAGTTATTAAATAGGAGGCATCCAATTGAAATTTTGCTAAACTATATTTTTCATAATCAATAGGCTTTGTAACAACTGATATAGCCTAAAATATAAACCCACTAGCTTTTCAAGACGAATAGTATAACTGCATAATCTGAATATTTTTAGAATCAATCTCACAAACTCATGGTTGTAAGTCGATAAAACAATGTAGATGCATCTACTAAAATCATATAAAACTTTCCACATTTGTGGATAGATGGGCCCATCTTTCGTTCAGATATGCAAGACATACAGTCTCAACTTCAATACAAGAACTTTAAGTTCTAATTCTTTTGGTAAGTGGGATCATCTATATCCTTTGAGAACAAACAACACAAGAACTTCAGGTTCTTTTAGTAAGTGGAATTTAATCAATTCCTTTAAGCAACACAAGAACTTCACGTTCTTTAATAAGTGGAATTTAATTCATTCCTTTGAGAATAAGCACTGCAAGAACTACAGGTTCTTTTAATACATGTGCATGTAAATCTCAATAATTTCTGCATCATTATTGATCAGGATGGTCTAACCGATCATGCCAACTATATATATGTGTGTATATATCTCTGAATTTGTAAACTTCTTGTTTACCATAACATGTAATTCAATCTTACTCGTACATGTTTAGTACGATCATCAAAATTGTTCCTTTAAATAGGAATATATTTAACTCTTTCGGAGCTTTCAATTGAAATTATCTTTTGGTAGCAATATATAGCTCTCCTAGAGCTTTCAACTGACTTTTTGACTACCAGAACTTATATCCATATTGTCTTATTTCAAATGTCAATTGATAACATATGTTATCTATAATTCCCAAAGGGATATTTTGCAAACTCATATTGCTCTCTTAAAATTTTCACTTATAGTGGTGACGATATTATTACTATTAGCGGTAATTATTGCAATATTCACAATTCTGCACTTTTCATAATGTGCTTTCTCTCAAGAATTTATTGCTCTTCTAGAGCATCAATATTTTCAGTACTTTGAGATATAGTACTCACATTATTCCCTTCCATTTAAATGGGAAAATATATCTTATGCTTATGTTGAGCATAAATCGTCACCATAGATTGTATTTGACAAGTAATCATGTTAAACAAAATAAATAAATATCATAATATATAAATATAAATATAAATCGTAAATAATTAATGTGTGTAAAATAAATAAATGTAAAGTAAAATAAATAATTCTCTTCAAAGTTATGAGAATAATTAGAAGATTATTTATTTCTTTCGAGGGTTATAAAAAAATTAACAACGTCCAAAAGAGTTGGACCAACAATGTCCAAATAAAGTTGGACCAGTATCATCTTCTTCATGTTTCGCAAACAAAATTTGCTTCTATTTTCTTTCCTTTATTATTCAATGATTCTTAATTTTTCAACGTACAACACGTACGAGATCAGTGGTTTATAACATCGCATTGGTAATAAGAAGAGTTTTACTTCAATAGAATGATCTTTATCACTCTTGTCATCCTTATAACCTCACTACAAGTGGGTAGAAGTATTCTTAAAATGACCATATTTTTCATGTCTATATTCATAGCCTCGATCACGACTTCTAATGTGGTTTTTATTCCTTCCATAATATAATTTCACATTCACTTTAGGGAATGGAGTAGAGCCAGTGGGCATTTGAAACTTTTTCACATATCCCTATCATAGAGAACAAAGATTTAATCCTCGTACGCGACATTGTTAAACCTGTCCACATGGTTCTTTAAACATCATGTTTGCATTCACTTTAGGGAATGAAACAGTTCCAATAATCGCATGGAATAAACATCATGCTTGCATTCACTTCAAGGAATGCCCCATCATTGATAATCGCATGGAATAAACATCATGCTTTGCATTCACTTCATGGAATGCCTCCCATAAAACTTTTTGGATCAAGACGAATTTTCGTAACTTGAAATTGGGAGAAGTCTATGGTCGAGTTTTTCGACGAAGAAGAAATATTGTTTTCGAGCAAATATAGACTTTATAATAATCTTCTTGTAAATTCAAAATCATCATGATTTATCGCACTTTAAAATGATAATATAAAGAAAAAAAATAAAACCAAAATTTACCGATATTGATTTTTTTCTCGTGGACAATGGAGACATAGCATATGACCGAGATAGCTTCTCATAGTCCCTTTATATCACATCTCTTTCCAAGACATTTAAATACATGTAAAACTTAAAACACGGTTAAAAATATCAACTTTTATCAATAGAATAACATAAATAAAATTTGATCTTTAATTATAAGAAATAAGAAAAAAGTTGATTTAACCAACAAAAATAAATATGTTCAAAATTTGCTTGGCTAGATATGTTAATATCTATATCTGTCTTAATCAATTAAAGTATGAAATTAGACCACTTTTTGCGAATTGAAATCCCTAATTATAAACCAAGCATAAAATGAGATATAAATCAAATTAAACAAATTAATACTATTACTACTTAATGATCACATCTCTTATAATGCACAAATATAAAATAATATGTTATCATGTAACAAAACTTTAAGTTACAAACTATAAACGTTAATCATTAAACAACCAAAAACACATCACTTTTTTTCATAAGAAAATGTTGGCATTATCAATAATAAATAGACACTTGATATAATTGTATGTTATTTTTTAACAAATCTAATCATTTCATAAATAAATAGATAAAGGTATGAAACTTAAAATTATTTATTTATTTGTCAACATTATTAATAACTAATACATTATATATATGTTTTAATCAAATGATAACATATCATCATACCAAATTCGATTATATATACAATCATAACTATACAAAAAAATCATAACATACTAACACAAAAAAAAAATCAAACCTTAAATCATGAAATATATAAACGAAACGATGAATCATAATGTACTTCCCTTATATTTGGAATGATTATAAAAACACCAATGATTCTCACCAAATTCATGTTTACGCGTCAAATTAAAGGGAAGATGAAACTTGATCTTTAACCAAAATCTTCTGAGCGAACTCGTGCTGATAACGTGTTGTGAATAAAATAAAGAAGAACAAGAATAAGAACAAGAAGAACAAAGAGATGAGAGAAAGAGGGAGATTTGTATTATTCTCAAATATAGACTTGTATACAATGCCTTCAATGAATCATCTATTTATAGGCATAAGAAGTACATAATACATTAAACTCTAATTCATAGATATAATGTTCCTAATAATAAATAAATCAAACTCCTTTGATAAAGTTCTGATCATGATAGACATCCGCATAGATAAATATTCATAACAAAAATTATTTTTTATCTTTATTTTTCTTATTGGTCAATCATGACCCATATTATTATTTTTTACTCTTTATTTTTGGTCCAAAACAAAGGCCTTTGTCTAATATTATAACTAAAATTTGAGGCCCTTTATATAATATTATAACTAAAATTTGAGGCCATTTTACTATAATTATTAAAGTAACAAAAAATTATAAAAAAACGAGGCCTTGGGCGGTCGACTGGTTCAACCTGCCCTAGAGCCGGCTCTGCCTTCAGCGGCAACCTCCACCTTCACAACCAAGATTGGAAAATTTGGGATTAAACTGAGTACACACTAAAGTTGAAGTCTTATTACGTAATTTGAGTTTTGAAATTGATTTGAATATGGTATGAATGTTGGGGGACTTATAGGGTGATTTACCCCTTTCTCAACATATATATGTTATATTGTAGAATCTTAAGTCAGTGGGAAAACAAATATGTTGCTCATCAATTTTCCCTCTCCCCAACTCTCATGATTTTCCCCTATTCATAATTGTTCGCGTTTTTTGATCAATCACTGTCGTCAGTTTATTTCATCGTTTATATTTTTTCATACATTATATTTAAATTGAGTCTATAGTGGTGTTGAGTTGTGGCTGCTGTCAGTGACGGATGCATGCAGCCTCCTAGAGGAGTAGCTGCATCTCTATTTTATTTGAAACACGCTTAAGCTAGTGTAAATTTATTCCTAAATTTTTTTAATTCAATGTGAAAAGGTAATTTTTTTTTTTGCATACGCCACCCTTTGATCAAAAAAATTTTTAAAAAAAAATATTTTGAACCCTCAATATTTTAATTTTTAGATCCGTCACTGGGCGCCGTGTGTGTAAGATATAAGAATCTTAATACTCCATTTTTACTATTAATGCTAATATCAAGAATTTATTAAGAGTAATATCAACAATTTATTGAGCACACAATTTAAAGAATATTTTTTATCTAAGCGGCCATATTAGGTGTGTAGATGATTTAGTGGGTAAATAATTTTTTTTTCTACTTATTTTAAGAGACTCATATTCAATCGTACTGCTTACAAAATGTATGCATTGTCAAATTGTTAAATATATATATATAATACAACTTTATAATCATCTTTAGGCCATTAAAAAAAATATAATTATTCGTCATATTCATTAATCTCTTGATCTGCATGCAGACGTACAGTTACCTTTTTACTTTAAAGTTTAGGTGCTAATTTATTTCCCAGTGACTTTTTAATGATAAAATTAAATTTCAAAGACCACAAATCACGTGTGCCAAACCTACTTCTTAAAAATAATTAAAATCCAAATAAAAACGCCTTATTCTTGAAATGAAGAATTATCAAAATTGAAGTTTATATATTAATAAAATATTTTTTAACTATGGTTATAGGTGGACAAAATTTAATTTGAAAAAATCAAATTATTTAATTCTACGCGAAAAAAATTCGATTTATTTTGGCTTGAGTCGTAATTTTATAAATTCGATTTAACTCGAAAAAAATCAAATAAAGCTTGAGTTATAAAATAAAAATTTGAATAACTCAAAATTTTTAGTAATCAGTTGATCAATTTTCAACTTCGATTCGAGTCTATCAATTCTACATGATATATTATGTATATCACATATGAAAATATGAAGAAATATATATGTATATCGTATATGTATATATAATGTCATTTAAATTGGAACAAATATGTATTATAATATTATAAATAATTACAATTAAATTTGTACAGAAACTTAAAAACTCGACTCAAAATTTTTTTAAATAAAGTTTGAATTGTAAAATATGACTTATAAACTCGAATAACTAAAAAATTTCATATTTCTTTATTTTTTTTTCATCAAATAGTCATTTGGATGTGAATATCGAAGAAGAATCAAACACGTGGCCATTTTATATTGATCACTCAATTGTAAGAGATATAAAGAAGAAGTACATGGCTCTCGTTTCGACCAATGACTGCCGATCTTGCAATAAGGGGCTTCTTGATTTTTGACCCTTCTTTAATTTCCATGAATTTCCTTTTTTATTCTATAAAAAAAAAAATCCCCATGAGTTTTAAACAAGGGTAAACTACACCAATCATCACCCAAAATTCTTCTCACTCCTATTTGGTCACTAGAGTTTAACAATTTAATAAGTTAACTTTCGAATTGTTCATGTTTTGGCCACTCTCAAATGACATGGTTATACAAATAGAAAATTCGATTAATCTTTTAAAAAAATCCGGGCACCTATTTGGGCACCTAAAGTTCATAAAAGGCATACTTTGTGCACCTATTTTTGTATTAAGCCTTTTTTAAAAGATTAATCGAATTTTTTTTATTTGTATAACCATGTCATTTGAGAGTGACCAAAATATGAACAATTTAAAAGTTAATTTATTAAATTGTTACTCTAGTGACCAAAATAGGAGTGAGAAGAAAGTTGAGTGATGATTGATGTAGTTTACCCATTTTTTATTAAGGAAAAACACAAAACTAATGTGAAGTTTAACGAGAGTTCACGGGACAGACTGTATCAAATGTGAACTAAAAGTTGTGTGATTTTATCGAATATTTTAAAAGTACTGTGAGCAAAATGAATCTACACTAAAAGTTTGATGACCCATTTATATAGTTTACCCTTTAAACAAATATATATTTGCTTCTTTTTTTTGTCCAAAAAAACATCAAGAGCCTCTCAAAACTCCTCCATTGAACTTGATAAGCAGCTTAGGACAAAACTACAAGAAAGTCCTATGTGGGATCTTTTCATCCACCCAAAATTTTTCTACACTTCCTAAATTTAGGAGCACCATTGTCCTTTATTTTTCTTGCAAGAGAAATGAAAGAGCCCTTTGAACTTGTTTTTTGTTGAATACCCAGTTTTTGTTTCAGCTTGTTTTCTTCATTTTGGTGATTGTTTTATGGGAAATTGACAAAGGTTGAGTCTTTATTTCTGGGTTTTTTATATAAAGAGTGAAACTTGGCATTTTTGCTCTTTTTTCTTCTGTTGTGTGTTGGTATTAAGAATGATGTCAATGACATGCCGTAATCTTGATTTTGGAACAAGAGTGCTTGATTTGGTTGCTGTTGGCTCGTCTTCCAATGCTTCAATTGAAAGGCACTCGGTGAAGAATCAAGGGAAAACATTTACTAGTAAAGTGTATGGAGCTAGAAGAATGGTTTGTAGCAGGCAGAACATCAGTAGAACTCGTGTGTTCTCCACAAATACTTCTGAGGCTCTGCTTGATGGTAATATTTTGCTAGCTAAATTCCATTTCAAGTTTCAACCTTGCTTTTGGTTGTAAGTTATTCAAATTCAATTTTATACTTGGTTGTTTTAAAATTTTGACTAATTGGTTTTATACTTTTGTTGTTACTATTGGAGTTCATATACTTGGAGCCATTCTTTTGGTTTCTTGAGATTTTGCTTGTTTAATAGGAAAGAATAATGGATCGATTTTCATATTATGTTTTGGTTTTTAGACTTGCTATCATAGATTTGAGTTCATTACTTGGAATTGATTTTGTCTGATTTTGGCATCAATGTAGGAGTTGGTGAACGAACTGCACCAGTGTTGGATTTGAAGAAAGAGGCTAAAAGTCCCATTTCACTGGCTAACTTGTTTGAAGTGGTTGCTGATGACCTCTTGACTCTAAATCAAAATCTCCAGTCAGTGAGTACTTAATGAGAGTTTAATTCCTATGCTTCCTTCATAGTTCTGTTGTCATATATAAGATTTTCCGCATGTTCGAAATGATTTTGTTCAACTTCTATTGCTGCTCCTAAGGTTTGGCACGTTTTGGTTTGCTGATTAGGTCCAGATGAATTGACTTATAGTATATGTGATGCTTCCTTGTTATTGGAATCTAATGTTTGCTTGTAATCATGTATAGCTCTTTTATTTGTCTGCTTAGGATCGACTTTTTGATCTGATTCTGATTGGTTTTATGTATCTGATGATGATGGTCTGCTAGATTGTTGGTGCAGAGAACCCTGTTCTAATGTCTGCAGCCGAGCAGATATTTGGTGCTGGTGGTAAGAGAATGAGACCAGCCCTGGTGTTCTTAGTTTCAAGAGCTACAGCAGAGTTAGCCGGATTGAAGTAATGTTTCGGGACTCTTAACATATTCAAAACATTTTAGTTATAGCATTAGACTAACCTCCATTTTCTATTGCTTCCTTTCCAGGGACCTTACTACAAAGCATCGACGTTTGGCTGAGATCATTGAGATGATTCATACTGCAAGCTTGATACATGATGATGTATTAGACGAAAGTGATATGCGAAGAGGTTAGCCCGTTAAATAGCAACAATCTCAAATCAGAAGATATTTGTTCTTCTATTCAAGTGAATTAAGACATGAATAGTTTGTGTTTTGATCTTATCACGACATTGATCATTCCGGTCGATGGATCATCTTGGTGCACGAGTTACTCTAGGCTAACTCTATACCATTGTTTAAGACGAGCTTCTGCAGCAGATAAGGGGAAAAGAAAAGTTTTAAGAATGAAATTGCCCGAGTTTTATTAAAAAAAACTACTATCCTTTTTCTGTAGTTTACGAGTGTGAGATTCTTTAATCTTTATTATTTCTTAGCTATTAAAGAGTCAGGTAAAACTACATGTTCTTCGCAATAATTAAGGCTACGGTTCGAGTCTTCAATACCCTTATCTAAGGGCAAAGAAAAAGTTTCTATTTCAGTACATACAACAATCACATATGTGCTTGTGGGGCATCTATGTTCATTGTACACATGGGGAGCTTGAATTTTTTCGATATCCTTTTTCTCCTAGTCTTTCATCTCTTGGGAAACTGCCGATTAGAAAGTTGAAACAGTATGTTAACATAATTGCAGGAAAAGAGACTGTTCACCAACTGTACGGCACGAGAGTAGCTGTACTGGCTGGGGACTTCATGTTTGCTCAGTCGTCATGGTACCTTGCAAATCTTGAAAACCTTGAAGTCATCAAGCTTATCAGCCAGGTGTGTATGACCTATGCCTAACATACCATCTCGTTCAGATGTAAACCCAAGTAACATGATATTTGACTAAAAGTTTCCACCTGTAGGGATCGGAAATGTGCTCGTCTATGGAGATAGTTTCAGTTAAGTTAGTCTGAATCTTATCCTTACATGATATTGCAGGTTATTAAGGATTTTGCCAGTGGTGAAATTAAGCAGGCATCAAGTTTATTCGACTGTGATGTCGAACTCGAGGAGTATTTGCTAAAGAGTTACTACAAAACAGCTTCACTTATTGCAGCTAGTACCAAAGGAGCCGCTATTTTCAGTGGGGCAGATCGTAGTGTAACCGAGCAAATGTATGAATTCGGAAAGAATCTAGGCCTATCATTCCAAGTCGTTGATGACATATTGGATTTTACACAATCAGCAGAGCAGCTGGGGAAACCAGCTGGCACTGATCTAGCAAAAGGCAACCTCACAGCACCTGTAATTTTCGCGCTCGAAAAAGAGCCAAAACTTAGAGAAATCATCGAATCCGAGTTCTGCGAGACCGGTTCCCTCGACGAAGCAATCGAACTGGTTAAGCAGTGCGGGGGAATCGAAAGGGCACAAGAGTTAGCAAAAGAGAAAGCCGACATCGCGATCAAGAATCTCCAATGCCTTCCTCAAAGCAATTTTCGGTTAGCTCTTGAAGATATGGTGATGTTTAATCTCGAAAGGGTCGATTAGTTTAGAAAATCCAAAACAAACAGCCTCAGACATGACAAAAAACAAGGCATGAAGTTGAAGCCTGTACCCATATAGAACAACTTTTCTTAGGACTCTTGCTGGTTGTATATTTATACAAGGTTTTGAGCTTTGGCTTGAGCTCCTAGTATCAGTTTTTTTTCTTCGAATTATACATTTGTCAAGAAACAAAAAAAAAAAACAATTCTCTGTTAAATTAAATTATTGAACAATGAAGTATTTGATGTCATCAATATTATGGTAATAAACTTTCATTTCTCAGTACATGGTTATGTAACTTAGTGCTAAAGTGTTTGTTGTATGGATTTAAAGGTACCACTTTCAAAAAAAAAAAAATTACGTAAATCATTACTGAACTTTACTCTTAAATTTATTTTGATCATTAAAGTTTCAAAATGTTTAATTTACTCATTGAAGTTTAGATATTAAACATTTTTTGTCTCTAAAGTTTCAAAATTGAACGTTTTTTTTGTCACTCTTAAACCTCAAACGGTCGTAGATAGTAGTCATTCGGTCCCAAGTTTCACCAATCCCCTTATTTCGACTCCTATAGTCTGAATTCGACCTTCATTTTTCCAGAAAGTGCTCAGAAGATTACAACTCGACCAAAAATTTTCTAGTTTCTCTCTCATCGATCTCCTTCCTCTGCCGTCGAATAAAGCTCATTTCTCAGTATGTTACTTCTCTCATCAGATCTTGAAAAATATTCTTTCATTCGCGGGTAAATAAACGTCATCAAAAAGTTATGGATGATGATTGACAAAAAAAGTTCATTATCTAAACTTCAGTGAGTAAATTGAACGCTTTAACATTTAACTGACCAAAATAAGTTTAAAAAGTAAAGTTTAGTGATCATTTGCGTTATTTACCCTTCCGGAAAAACCGAAACTTTTGAGTCATATAGGTAAATAAGTACTAAACTAGGGATGTTATATTAATTTACCGAACTTACTTAAACCCAACAAACCCCTAAAGCAAGAGAAAAGAGAGAAAAAATGAGACAATGGAGAATCATAGCTAAAGAAGCCATAGCTCGAGCTTCCATTATCGGCAAATTCCTTTGCTTGCTACACGTCACCGACGCCTACGTTCTGTCGTCCAACCATGTCTGTAACGTTACCGATCTCTTCCTCTTCTTCGTTTATGTAGTGTTTTTGGGGAATTAATTGAATTTATGCAGGTTGTGGGTCCCAGTATGCTCCCAACGTTGAACATAACCGGCGACGTCGTACTTGTCGAACACTTGTCTCACCGGTTAGGGAAACTGGGTTCGGGTGATTTGGTCCTGGTTCGGTCACCGCTCGATCCTAAAAAGACCCTGACTAAGCGCATTGTAGCCATGGAAGGTGATAAAGTTACCTTCTCGTTAGATCCCACTCGGAGCCACAGCTCTCGTTCTCTTGTGGTACCCTTCTCTTAATTGGGTCTTCTTTATTCTGAAAAAAAAAATCATTTTTTTTCCATATTGTTGAGTATTGCAGTTTAATCGAAGTTGTTGGCTTAGATATAGCTAAATGGATAGAAATTTGGCTTTTTTGTATTTGAATTTCATGATTGTTCATAACTATTTTTTTTTTTTAATTTGCAACTTTATGAAGCAAAAAGCATTAACAGAAAGAAAGTAGTAAAAGTAACAATTAAATGGAGCTTTGGGTCGATTGGGGAAAAAAGTAAAGCTTGGATCCTTGCAGAAACATATAGAATAGAATTTAGCTTCTTGGATGATCATTATTCTGATATTTTACTTTGGGTTTAAATGGATAGGTTCCAAAGGGGCATGTTTGGATTCAAGGGGATAACTTGTATGTTTCGCGTGATTCACGGCATTTCGGTCCTCTTCCTTATGGGCTTATTGAAGGGAAAGTGTTTATGAGGGTGAGCAATGCTAATTCTGTTGCTTTTGGATTTGTTCACTAGAATGAGTTTAACTATGTTGGGTTTAGTGGTATAGGTCATATGATGAACATGGAGTGATTTGGTGTACAATTTCTTTGGCATCTCACATTCATATTTTTGCCAGTAGTCACTTTTAGTTCTTGCATGTCATAAAACATTTTTTTGTGAATGGAAGCTTTTAATGCTTAATAAGCAAAGAGTATGCTCAACTGACTCAAACCAATTGGTTTTACTTGTCTTATTTGTGAACGTAGCCGGTTTTCAACGATTTATATATATATTTTTTGGTTGATACTTGAACTAGTTTGGTGGAACCTTTTGCTGTTAATGTCTTGAAAGTTGAAACAAGCAAATTAGATCCAGGTTAAAATAGTCTTCTTGGTAGATTTGGTTTGAAAAGTTGCTGTTATGTTTACCATTATTAGATTGGGATACAACTTAGTGTTGTCAAGGCGTACACCTACATGTGCCTGCGCCTTAGCATTGTACAACAAAAGTGCCTCAGACCCATTCAAGCGAGGCCATTTGGTCAGGTGCATGCCTGGTGTGCCTAGGCGTGCATTTTTGTAAGTCCATAAGCATAAAAAGCCTGGCTATTGGAAATCTCTTAATTTTCTTTTATTTTTCACTTTTTTCTCATTTGATATATCATATGCCTTTACTACTAAGAAAGGTATAATACCAAACTCTGTACATATTATTTGAGAACATCAAACATTGACCATAAAGAAATCATGCATATTGACCAGTATAAGAATTGCAGGTTTTGTAGATAAACTAGACCACATATAGAAGAGTTTATATATATACACATTACACACACATACAAAACCACACACGCTACATATTGCATTTTACGTCACTCAGGCTAGCACATTTTTTGCACCTTGTGCCTACGGCAAAATAAGGGTTCTAGCACCTAGAGTGCACCTTGTGCCCTTGACAACACTAGCTTGTCTCCAAAGAAACAATTTTTTGATTCACAAAATGTTAGACCTTGCACTTATTAACCTCACTGAATTGCTGAAAGAAATGAAAATAAGGTGAATGTGAAGAGGTTTAGAAAATGGGCATACGTGCAATAATGAAGGCTATGTTGGATCAACTTGCATGATCTTTGAACACGGGCATCGATATTGGTATATTTGACATGTCATCACTTGAAATTGTTGCTCAAATGGTTTATGATCTCCGATACTTACCCAGTCTTTCTATTTATTTTGTATGTTCTTATTGTTGGTAAAAGATTGCAAATTACTTAAAGCTGTTTTGTAATGTCTTGTTTGTTAGGTATGGCCACCTAGCAGCTTTGGTTTTTTGGGTGAATGAGAGTATACAATCAAGGTATATAGTTTGCTGTTCATGCTTGTAAGATACAGACATGCGATAACGTTCGACTGACAAATAAAAAAGAAGAAAAACTTCATTCCAATCTACTGTAAACGGCCTTTCCTGGTGCGAGTTTTATATGATGTTGCTGGTTGTTGTGTAGGACGACAATTTAGGTGCTATGCAGATTGTGTTGACTGATGCTTTTGTTTTTTTTGTTGTTTTCTTTTTGGGGGATAAACCAGACAGTTTATGAAATTCCAATTTTCTGTTTGTTTGACAGTTGATCATTACACTTCATATGTTGGTTGGATAAACATCTTTTTTGTACATTCTTCAAAGTTTTTCCTTTCCAAATTTTGTGTTTCTTTTCGATTATTTATTTTAATAATAAAAGACATGACCGCTCCATATTGGTTCTTGCTTTGCTTGACAAAGAAAATGTGAGAGCTCAATTTCAGCCGGCCTAGATTTAGTTTAACTACAAAATAAGTGTTTAAACTATCCGACCTGAAATAACTAAAACAAGTCAACAATATAACCCACTCCTGCAAACAATATCCAACTGAACAATGTTTTCCCTCTTCGATACAACATACTTTATTGCAAACCACGAAATACAATCACAATGTGTAGCTTCTATTTGGCTTAATATAAATCTATGTAAAAGTTCGAATTTAACAACCTGCATTGCTATCAGAGCAATGATGATAAACAAACATCACTAATGGATCCATAACATGCATCATATATGTCGTTCACACGGATTCTTCTACCAAATTCTCACGATGATAGCTTACAAGGAAAAGGCATATACATTATTCTCCCAAATATACACTGCTTGGAAGAACTAATCAATCGTCAATTCCCTTTGTTACACCGAGGACAATCGCGATTGTAGCAAGAACAGCCTGCACAGGTAGCAGTCCCATTAAACAGGTTTCTAAGAACCTATCTCGAGGAAATTGTGAGGAGCAAAAGGATTTCATAAAATTGAAAAGGACTTGACAGAAATGATACTCACAGCAATTGTGCAAGCAATATATCCCGGTTTCTCTCGGTGGTCCATCCTCTCCCTCGCACAGAGTAGCATAAGCAATCCAATGTACCAGGGGATGGCCCCAAGGAAAAAACCAATAATGAACCTTCAAAGAAGCATACTCCTCTTAGAGATCAAGAATCATACACAGTTTAAACGGTAGATATGATTTCGAAAAACAATAACCACTACAATAATAAATGTTGATGTGGTTTTGTACAAAAATACAGGCCATGTGGATTACACGCCAGATTCGGGTTTTGAGTACACACCCGAGTGTCGGTTGAATTCATTTTGGGGTGTCTAGCAGGATATGTCATAGCATTATGCTGCTAAAATGGAGTGGTATCAAATTTGGTCCCATTCAAACATTAATGTGAACATCGTATAGTTAAAATATGTCTTAACAGAATCATAGCTGCACATGAAAAAATCATGCAAGACATGATCCTCAAGTAAGGTTCAATTAGATGCAGGCTGTGCATTGCATTTCTTTTCTGTAATTTCGAAATCTCATTATTTAAAATGTTTCCTCATAGCCCCCCCAGCTCAATGCAACCTGTCCTTCCCTCTTTGTTGTGAGTTTTTTTTCTTTTTTCATAAGTTGTTACTTGTTTGACATTATATTTTAAAAAATCTTAGAACAACAAAACAATGCAGGACTTACAAGGACCACCCAAGGCCACAGCCACAGCACGGTAGCCGACGCTCTCTTACAGCTACAGGTCTTCCTTCAGCAACAGCATAACCTAGACATCAAAGGTATCAAGGAAAAAGCACAACAAGAACATAAAATTTTCATTAAAACAATGGATGATTTGTTGTACCTGATGAACAGAAATACTATCATTTATTGAAAAATTGTTTCCGAACAGAATTATATACGAGAAAAGAAACTTGGACGCACCAACTCAAATTACCAAAACATCACTGATCTTGGGATACATATACATGAATCAAAACATTTTAATTCTTCATAAGAGTTTTAGCAAACTAGGACTTTCCATCACAACTGTTGTTCTTGCGACAAGATCAGCTTGGTCAGATCTAGAGTTTTTCACAATTTCCTGAAAGGCTTATTACACATTTTGCCTTTATTATAAAATTTATAGCAAAATATGTCAACTATAATAGCAAAACATGGATTCCCACCCCCTTCAAAACCCTATTTTTCTTCTAACCATCAAAACTCACTTATCTATTGCATCAAAAACAGACCAAATCAGCTTATATATTTATATATATCTAGGCACTCATTTCCTTATTTTCTCTGTTATAATTATAAATCTCTGCTGCTATATAAACACACCCATCTTCTAAAACATAAAAAACAAAACAAAAATTGGATCTGTCATCTTAAAAAACATGTTAATCCTTCAAACCAACAAAAACCCAAATCTCAAAATCCTTCATTTGATTGTATAATCACGAAAGAAGAAAGTTTTTGAGCCTCTTATTTGTAGAGAAAGACTACCTGGAACGGTTTGATAACCTTGGGAATAATACTGAGGAGGAAGAGCAGAGGGCTCATGGAGGCCAGGCGGCGGAACAGGCTGAGGAAAGCCAATAGCTGGGCCCTGGTGTTGAGGAGGAGGTGGAGGAGGGTAGTTGGCTACTCCTTGGAAAGTTCCATACTGATTATGCTGGTGATCTACAACCACCGCTGTGTTTTTCTCGTCACCGCTCATTTTTGGGGAGTTTTGATTGGGATCTGGGTATGCTTATGGATCAACTAGGAAAAGGAAAAATGATTACTTTGATATTAAGTTTTTTTGAGTGGTGGGATCAGATTGAGGAACCTGCCTCGTCCGAGCTACCAGTTTGTCTTCTGCAGTTGACTATTAAAGTCATTCAGATTTTTTTAAAATAAATTATATAGAAAATAAATTTAAACATTTACTTGTGAAAGTGGATAAGCTTTACTAATTTTTTTTATAAGAAAATTTGACGACCAATAATTTAATTGATCAAATGATGAAATATCAGTGTTTTAATTGATATTTTTTTGTTTAGAAATTAGAATAGAATCAAACTTGTGTTTAGTAATTTGTATCAATTCATATAAATAGGGGATTATATTGAGTTAGTCCCCATAATAAAGTAGAAGGACTATAGTGATCCATCTAACAATAAAGGAACTAATTTGAGCAGGTCACTATAATAGAGGGACATTTCCAGATACTTCCTGCTAGTCTGCTACCCGATGTTTCTGTTTCTGCCGCCATTACCAAAGCTTCAATTACTATTTTATTTCGTTCTACTTTTTTCTTCTTTGATTCCTTTTTTTGGTAATCGCTGTCCCAAATTCTGTTTCAAAGCTCTGTTTTTTACTCGTTACAAGAACTCAAATCCCCCCAAGTCTCTAAGTTGATGATTGATGAAACCCTGGTATACCTTCTTTACTGTTTGATTGAACTTTTCCTCATCAAATGCAAGAAAAATCTTCTTCTTTATTATTAGGTTTGGTTGTTGGTTTTGACTTAAACTTACTAGAGTTCTTCGCATTAGAACAGTAGGCTGATTTGATGGAGTTTTTTTTTTCACTTAAAACTGTTTCTTCTTCCTTTTATCTTTTTTTTTCCTTTTTATTTTGCAAAAGGGTTTCTTTCTTTGCTATTAGTTTATTGATTGAGGTGATATTGAATACTTGGTTAAACAGATGTGTTTCTTTTTATAGTTGATTTTGAGCATTGAAGTTGAACTGTGCAGGTTTTGCAGGTTCTTTAGTCCTGATGTAACTGGCAAAGTTGCAATTTTTTTTATCATAAACCGAGACTTTAATTAGAAGGCAAAAGATAACAAAGTGCAGGTGGCAGTTGGAGCATAGAAGCCCGCATGCCCCTGCATGCATACACCAACGTAGAAGCAAAAACATAGAAACCTAATGACGGCGGGGCTGACACAGCAAGCCTGGAGACCGTTTGAAAGCCAAACAATGTCAACAATTGAAACACCCGTAAGACCTACATATAGGTTCCAAACCGGGAAGACAAGACACAAACCAGAAAAAGGATAACAATAAGCCATACGTAAATCAGGCTATGAGACGACCACCCGAAATCTTAGTGAGAGCTCCATCCGGAGCAGGGTCCCTTGAACTCAATCCAGGATCTTGTCAACTGGGACGAAAAAGACATCTGACCTCTCATCAGAAGGCAATCAAGGGGAAAGAGACAAGTAACCTCCTTGTTCCATGGAAGTGGCCAAAGCCTAGCTGTAAATAAGACCTTAATACCGAAAAATCTTGGATCATCAGGCATGTAGAAGTACCAACTAATCCTAGGGGAAGGCAAAAGCTGTGATGCCCCCTTCCATACCTTCCAACTGGAGGAGGGCCTGCATATACGATTCACAGTGGCTGCGGATAGCTCTCTTGAGAGATATCCGCTTCGAGAATCTTTAAAGCAAATGGCACAGTGGGTTGAACAGCTTGCACCTTTGTCGTGGCAGCTTCATCATCACTCAGAACAACTTCTTCATTAAGGGAACAACTATTATCGACAATCATGGAAGCCATAGTTGTAATTTTTTTCCCATATGGATCAATTCCTAATTCTTCAATGCCAACTCGATTCAGCAAGATCTTGGTCCTCTCCATTGCATGCTTTCTTCTGGCAGCTTGCTTGATTAGTGTCAGGCGATTAGCTCCAAAGGAGAAGCCTCGTTTCTGTTTCTCAATGCTATTGATGATAGGGGACGTAAAGGTGAACGAGCTTGGAAAAAGTGCAATCTTCAGAACATCCTCATTTGCAACTGCTCTAAAGCAGTTGGCTCCCCAATTTCCCGGTGAAATCTGAAAGATCTTTTCTTTTATGTAACTTCACAGTTCTCTCCTCTTGGGCACAAAAATGGATTCATCACTAGTCTCATCCCTTTTACGTTTGTATTTGTTAGAGACCTCGAGTTTCCCCACCCCTTCAATTATCGTGTCTTTAAGTAAATTCACAGATTGGATCATTTTAGAAGAGAAAATGACTTGGTTAGGGTTTGCAGCCTCTACAAAAGCCTTGGACTCTAAAGGCATAGAGTTGGTATTCTTGGCCTTAGCAAATTGAGAGTCGTCTGTTAAGTTTCCATTTAAGGAAACATCCATCTTCTCTATCTTTCCATTCTCGGTATTAGCTTGTTCAAATGGAGAAACTTTAATGAGGCTTGCTGGCAAGGAGAACCTCATACCCTTGGGAGTAGTAATCGAGGTGGCTATGGAGTTGCAGCTTATCAATTCGAGCTTTTCGATGTTGTTTGCTACAGCCGGCGAAGGGGAGAGTTGTGCAGAATGCTCTTGCAAGGGCTCCCAGCGAGCTTGAGACATCATTTTCCATGACTTCTTCTCCCAAGATGGTGTAGCTCTGAGCCAGGGACCATATTTTCTGGTTGTTTGAAACAGTCTGGTATCATGCCAGCATTCTTTCTCAGCGTGACCAATTCGACCGCACTTATAGCAAAACTTAGGCAAACGTTCGTATTTGAAAGAGATTTCGAGGGGCTTGAAATTTGTCCTGTTGAGCATGAATCCTGTTCTCAGTGGATCTTCCACCCTGATTGCCACATGCAAACTTAACTGCCCATCCCATTTTACTTTGCTTTTGTCATTCAGATTCAAACCGTAACATTTAGGGAAAAGGTTCCCAATTTTCTTCACATTCTCTTGGGTGATAAGAGACGGTGGTAGATTGTGGACTTGAATCCAGAATTCTTCCAAGGAGAAATCAAGTTCTTCGAACGCAACCTTAGGGAGCCACTTCTTAAGGATGATCAGGTGATCCTGGATTGCCCAGTGCCTATTCCCAAGTATACTCAGTCTGTCGTCCGATGTCTGAAATACAAACAGGAAAACATTGTTTCCTAGGTCATGGCACTCTAAGTCAAGGCATTTTCATGCTTTCCCGAGGATCACGCTTAGTGTATACTGTTTAGCCACAATGTCGGAGATGACTTTGCCAACGAGAGCGTGGTTCTTAATGGCAAAATTTATTTCGTCGTCTTCATTGAGGTTTAGTGATTTGATGGGATCATTCTCATTGATCTTTGTAGGTGGCATACTTGAATGAGAAGGATCCGAGACAGTATCTTGAAAAGCCTTGTCTGATGTTTGAGTTAATGCCATGGTGTAGTTGAAAAAGGAAACTAAAAAACACAGTTGGTAGAGAGGAGTTAAGATACTTAGAAAGGTTGGTAGTTATGTAAAGGTGGAAATGTTGGGCAAACTGGATTAGTATAAATGCGCAAAGTCGACAGGGTTAGGGAAACAAAGTTTGAAAAAGAAAAGAGAAAGATCGAAAAAACGAAACTAAACTTACGAGCCAGTGACTCAAAACCTCTCAGTACACCAGAAAGGGAACGTGCTCAGCCAAGATGGAAGTTTCTTCCACTGATGAAGACTTGAACATTTTTGAGAAGGCAACGTGAACCTTTAACCACGAAGAAAGCTGGGAGGAGTTTAGGTCAGACGTGGTGAATAGTTCTGTGTTTAACTGGCAAAGTTGTAATTGATCCATGATTTGCATGTTTCCTTTATGTATATATTTTTGTATATGAACTCAGATCCCTATGATTGTTCTAAAACTGTTTCCTCAATTATGCATAGCTTAGCATATTATTATTGGAGTTTATGGCGCAATTTCTGTTGAAATTTGTTTTTCATCCATTTATTCATCAAGTTTATTTTCTGTTTTCCTTTTCACCCTTGTCTTGTAGGGTTTATTGTGAGTAGCATAATGGAAATGGAACAAGAAACAAGTATAAGGGCAATAATCCACAATTGGAAACATGGTTATAGAGCTTTGTTGTATATGTGATGTGCTGCTGTTTTTGGGTTTCGTTTAACTGTGGTTGGTTTAGTGGGAGTTGTTAGTTTCGTATTAGCTATAATAAGAGACAATAAATTGAGGGAAAAGAGAAAACAACATTTGGAGAAACTATGCTTGGTTCCTGGGTTGGAAAATCTTGGCAACAACTGCTTCTTCAATGATATTTTACAGGTTTGGTTCCTTTAAGCAAATGAGTATTATGCTTTTGTTAGTCTCTTGATGCTCATTTTTCATTAAGAAAAATTATGGGGGAAATGTTGTTCACAACTGTTTGTCACTGAAGGGCCTTCAAAATACATGAGCAACATGATGACAAGGTTGGTTGAATAGTTCTAATCTAGACATATGTAGGCTGTTATGGAATTTTGAGCAACAAATATCAATAACTATTTTTGTTAGTTCATTAAATTGTGTTAAGGTGTAAGAGCTTCAGAAGCTTCTTTCCTTGGTTCTCTCGTGCCTTTCGCAGTTTGGCATTTGTGCGATGAATACTAAACTAGCAGTGTCCTTATGTCTTCCCTTTTGGTATTGCTTGCTGTTATTTTTGTGCATGTTTTCAACAAGAAACATTAATTTCTCTTGCCCTTTTCATCATTGAAGAAGTGTGAAATTGTTATCAAATTTGATTATTGGTGCATGGAGGAAGTGCCAAGAGAGCAATTGCTCAGAAATCTTTTGATGCTTGTGATCTTTAATGGCAAATTATTGACATTTACATGGACCAAGATTCTCGGTCTAGAACTCTAAACTTGTTTTTTTAAGAAATGTGACTCATTTCTTGGATATATGTGTAGGATTAAAAAATTGCAAAATGACCTGGTTAGCACTGACTGGGAAAATAATGAATGCTATAAATAAATAAGTTTGAATTGTGCCGTGGTATGTAGGCTACTGCCTTAGAAACAATTCTGCCCCAATAAGTGTAGTCGCTTCACAGGCAGATTGTCCCCCGAGGTGAACACGGACGCTCCGAGAGTCGTACACTCGACACCGGAGTGAACAACGCTGGAATTGCTGCTACTGGCACTGGAGGAAAGCAGAGATCTTAGAATATTTTTGTATGTGTTTGTTGCACACTTAGACTGCATGAAACCATCTATTTATAGGCTAAAAACCATGGAAAGAACCGTCCATTTGCTATCCAAATTAATTTTGATATTAATTTGCACAACAGCAGAATTAATCTGCAATAACAACTCTCCATAATAGCAGAATTAATCTACAATAACATTTGTTGAAACATCCAGTAACAACTGCTTTAAACAAATGAATTTGGCTGAGAAACAGTCCAAATTCAGTAGACTGCTCAGCTGGAATAGTAAGATGTTCTGATTCGAATTTAATTGAAAAAATAAAATCCGAATTTGAATAGTTTTCAAAGCCTATAAGTAAGTAGAAAAATTCTTTCTGGTTATCTTTTATTCTTAAGAAAAATTCCTTACGAATTTTCACAAAAAAGATAATATCGGCGCGCGGACGTGTCAAAGACACGTTGAGCCTGAGTCAGCCGGACGACGGCGGCGCGCGAAGATGTCCCTTTTTCTTTCCCACTGAACAAGGTAGGGGGAAACTTGGGTATAAATACCCTTCACAAGTCTTTTTCCCAACCCATGTGGGATATAGGCTTTTGCCTTGGTTTTCACCTTAAGCATTACCAACATTCCCCCACTAATGCGAAAGAATTCATCTGAATCTCAAACACAAACCTCCTCAGAAGAGCAATAGCGGAATTAGTTGCTTAAGCACTAGTGAACGTATCTTGAACTAGTACATAGTGATGATGAGCGATCATTCTCTTAGATAAGTGAAACTAGTCTTGAACTTTCTAAGATAGGGTAAACTCATAACACACAACTAACTTTTTCATCCACCAAAGTTCTCGATGTGTAAGATATATATACACAAGTGTATATTTAGCCATCTTACCTTAGGATTCTAGTAAGTGTATTAGAAAAACGCCCCAAAGTTTTTCACAGAAGGCGGCTAATCCTTCTCACTTACATAGGTTATTTCATCAAGTTTATCTCGACATAAACCACCCTGAAATTGGGCTATGAAATAATTAAGAACCATTTGTAATGGCTCAACCTCTTAAAGATATGGTGATTTCTTCAAGTTCATTTGAAATGAACCATCCAATCTTGGGATAAGAAATCATTAAAAATAAATATTCATCCTCATTATCGGTGAATTCAATATGTCCTTCTCAATAGGACCATTCAAACTTTGAATTCATTAAGAGTTTCTTGAAACTCAATCTCTTCTGGTGGTAAGTTCATCTTGTCATTCTCAATAAGACAACACAATCAGACTTGTGTTATGAACTTGTAAAGAATAAGTATTCAACCATGATTCGGTAAATTCATCAAGTCTTTCTCATTAAGACCACCCAAAACTTGGGCTATGAATTTATTAAGAGTAATAGTACTCAACTTGGGCATGTACATTATTCGTCATAGGGATAGGTAGTGAGAAATGTGAGTCTTTCCATGGTTTCGTTTGACCACATTGAACTTAGATAACTAAGTTGGGTATCCACCATGAATTCCTCAACCAATAGGCTTTAAACCCATCCCCCTCGACAAATCTAGGACCAACTTCTGTCTTAACCATTTGGTAAGCAGATCTGCTAGGTTTCTATCTGACTTCACATGCTCTAAAGAAAGTACTTCATTCCTTATTAAGTGTCTAACATATTCATGTCTTATGTGAATGTGTCTCTTTTTACCATTGTAAACTTGACTTTTGGCAACACAAATCACAGCTTGTGAATCACACAACAAGGAAACAGGAGGAGTCGAACTTCCCCACAATGGAATATCGGCTAACAAACTCCTTAGCCACTCAGCTTCTTGCCCGGCTAAGTCAAGAGCTACAAACACTGACTCCATAGTGGAGCGAGCAATACAAGTATGTTTTGAAGATTTCCAAGAAATTGTTGCTCCTCCCAAAGTAAAAACATACCCACTCGTAGAGCTTACTTCATCACTACCAGAGACCTATTTGGCATCACAATATCCTTCGAAAGTAGCTGGAAAGCCAACAAACTCAAGTATCCAGTCCATCGTACCCTTAAGGTACTTAAGTAAGCGTCTAAGAGCAACCCAATGCTCACCACTAGGGTTGTGAGTATATCTACTAAATCTGCTTACAACATAGGCAATATCTGGCCAAGTATAGTTCATTAAGAACACCAGACTTCCAATTATCTTGGCATATTTCGTTTGAGAAATGCTACTACCTTTATTCTTAAAGAGATGTATGCTGAGGTAATAAGGAGTTCGAACAGGGATGACATCAAAACTGTCAAATTTCTTTAACACTTTCTCGATATAGTGTGTCTGACTTAAAGAAAATCTATTTTCAGTTTTGGTTATTTTGACTCCTAAGATTACATCGACTTCTCCCAAGTCAGTCATCTCAAACTTAGTGGACAAGAAACTCTTTGTTTTGTTAATGGACTCAATGTTAGTACTAAAAATCAACATGTCGTCAACATACATGCTTATGATGACACAATCAGTACCAAACATCCTCGAATACACGCATGCATCCGAACCATTCACAACAAAACCAAAACTAAGGATAGTTTTATGAAATTTCCCATACCACTGTTTAAGAGCTTGCTTCAGGCCATAAAGTGACTTTTGAAGTCTACAAACTTTGCCTTTCATACCAAGTGCCTCGAAGCCAAGATGTTGCTCCATATAGATCTCCTCATCTAGATCCCCATTCAAAAATGCAGTATTTACATCCATTTGATGTACTTGCAATTTGTGAACGGAGGCTAGTGCAAGCAATGCACGGATCATTGAGATTTTAGTGGCGGAAGAATAGGTATCAAAAAGGTCTTCACCAAATATTTGAGTGAATCTTTTGACTACTAGCCTTACCTTATACCTCTAGATAGAACCATCTGGTCTAAGTTTCTTTCGAAAGACCCATTTACTGCAGATGGTTTTAAATCCTCTAGGCAAGTCAACTAATTCCCAAGTATAATTAGACATTATTGATTCTAGTTCATCTTTTATAGTGTTTTTCCAGAAACTAGCATCAATAGATCGTATAGCTTCTTCGTAAGTTTTAGAATCCCCATCTAACAAATAAGCTTGAGCTATAAGATCAGATAGGGTGTCTAAACCATTTATCTCAGAAATAAAAAAAAAGTTATGAAGTCTGGTCCAAAAGAGGTTTCAACTCTTTGTCTCTTACTTCTTCTAGGCTCAAATTCAATCTCTTGAGAAGACCTAGCATGCACACTAGAAGAAGTGGATGGCAGGTTTTCTATTTGTGTTTCATCACTTAATCTAGGTTTCTTGAGTGGAACGATATCCTCAAAGAAAACGATATCCCTAGATTCACAAATAGAAGAGTCTTGTAAAGTCATGAATCTATATGCGACATTGTTAGAAGCATAACCTATAAACACTGAATCAATGGTCTTAGGTCCAATGGTGGACTTCTTAAAGCCGGGCAACTCCACTTTGGCCAGACACCTCCACATTTTCAGGTATTGTAAATTTGGGCATACCATTTCCATATATCGTATGGGGTAGAACCAATTTTCTTATGAGGCACTCGGTTTAATATGTGATTAGCCGATAGAATGGCTTCCCCCATATGTTGTCGGCCAATCCAGAACTAATCAAAAATGAGTTCATCATCTCTTTTAAAGTTCTGTTTTTCCTCTCGGCTATACCGTTTTGTTAAGAAAAATAGGGGGCTGAAGTTTCATGTATTATGCCATTCGTCTCACAAACCTCTTTTAGAAAATTAGATCCATATTCACCACCTCTATCAGACCTAACACATTTTATTCTCCTATCTAACTGATTTTCAACTTCTGCCTTATAAATAAGGAAAAAGTTTTCAGCTTCATCTTTAGTTCTTAGAAGATAAACTTTTATATATCTAGAGTAATCATCTACAAAAGTTATGTAGTAGTGTTTTCCTCCTTTACTTTCAGTGTTTCTATAGTCTGCTAGATTAGTATGTATAACTTCTAACTGTTCAATATTTCTCTTAGAAACAGTTTTAAAGGCAGGTTTAGCATGCTTAGCTTCTACACAAACTTCACATTTATTAAAGTTCGTTATGTCTAGTTTAGGTAGAATATTCATACTCATTATTTTCTTTAAAGATTGAATATTTACGTGTCCTAATCTTCCATGCCACATATCAACAGATTCAACAATATAAGCAGAAGTGATAGCTTTATTTTCATTAAATTAAGTTTCTATGACAAATAAACCTTCACATAAAAAACCTTTCCCGACATAATCACCATTTTGGAAAGTACAAGTTTATCTGCCTCAAAAACTAACTAAATGTCTGCCTTATTTAAGAGGCCACCACTGATCAGATTTCTACGCAGGGAAGGCACATATAGGACATTGTTAAGGGCCAAAGTTTTACCGGAAGTCAGCTTGCATAAAACCTTGCCATTGCCCATCACCTGAGAGCTGCTGGAGTTTCCCATGTACACACGTTCGCCATTGTTCACGTTCTCGAACTCAGTGAAGAACTCCTTCCTTGCGCAGAAATGTCGAGAAGCTCTATTGTCCACGACCCACTCGGTGTTCTTCTCTACAAGGTTGACCTCCGAAACAACCGCAACAATAACATCATTATCCATGTCCTCCGCCACATGCGTGTGTGGTCTAGTCTCGTTCTGCGATCCACACGGTGCTGACATTGGTACGCCTTGTAACCAGCTTGCCCGCACACGTAGCACTTAAGGGTTTTCGAGTCTGGCTTGGCCTTGATAAGTTTCTTGAAGTTGATGGTCTTTTGTGGTTTGGGCTTTTTGTTATGGGGGCCCTTCTTAAAGGGCTTTTTGGACCCTGATGCACCACTAGACTCAACTAGGTTAGATTTAAAAGATAAGTGACTAAAGTTATTAGTAAGCTTATCTTTCAATAGGTTGGCCTCTTCAATTTTCATGTGCCCGATCAGCTCCTAAAGCGGTATGTCCCTTTTCTTATGCTTTAGGGAGTAGCGATAGTCGGACCATGACTTAGGCAACTTCTCGATCAAGACATTTGCTTGTAGAACCTCACACATCTGCATGCCTTTCACTAGGATATTAGAGACAAGATTCTCATAATCATGGACCTGGTCCATGATCGGCTTGTTGTCGGTCATCTAGAATTTCAACCATTCTCCGACTACGTATTTTTTTAGGGAAAACTACACCGGTGGTCCCCAAACTATTACTATTTTCCTATTTTGGTCCCCAAACTATGTTTTTCGGCAAAATCGTCCCTTCTGTTACATAGTTCTCCTGTTTTGGTCCCCGGCATTAAATAGCTAACGGTTTTGCTGACGTGGCATTTTTTTAAGAGGAGAGAGAAATGATTAAAAAATATTTTAAAAATGCCACGTCAGCAAAATCGTTTGCTATTTAACATCGGGGGACCAAAACAGGAGAACTATGTAACATAAGGGATAGTTTTGCCGAAAAACATAGTTTGGGGACCAAAATAGGAGAACGGTAATAGTTTGGGGACCACCGGTGTAGTTTTCCCTATTTTTTAATCACCACGTCATCAGTACCGTACTTTGTTTCCAACGAATCCCAGATCACCTTTGCACTCCTCTCCTTAAGGTACATATCGAAAAGTTTGTTAGACATGTGACTTAGGAGATGACCACGAACCGTCTTATTGTCCTTCTCATACTTGGCAAGTGTGGCGGCAGCGATAGCTTCGGTGGCAGCATCATTCTACCCTTGGTTGTCGGTAGGGACAACAACGGTAGTGGCATGCACGAATGGTGGTTCAGTGAGCAGCATGTAGTCAAGGTTTAACTTCTCGAAGAAGATCAAGATGCGCTAGGACCACCTTCGATAGTTACTACCATCCAACACATCAAGCTTTGACAGGTCCGGGTATTTATACCCAAGACGTTCTGATTCGAATTTAACTGAAAAATTAAAATCCAAATTTGAATAGTTTTCAGAACCTATAAACAAGTAGAAAAATTCTTTCATATTATCTTTTATTCTTAAGAAAAATTCCTTATGAATTTTCTCCAAAAAGATAATATTCGCGCGCGGACGTGTTGAAGAGACATTGAGCCCGAGCCGAGCCAGTCGGACAGCGGCGGCGGCAGCGTCACGCGAAGATGTCCCTTGTTCTTTCCCACTCAACAAGGGATGGGGGAAACTTGGGTATAAATACCCTTCACAAGCCTTTTTCCCAACCCATGTGGGATATAGGCTTTTGCCTTGGTTTTCACCTTAAGCATTACCAACATTCCCCCATTAATGCGAAAGAATTATCTGAATCTCAAACACAAACCCCATCAGAAGAGCAATAACGGAATTAGTTGCTTAAGCACTAGTGAACGTATCTTGAACTAGTACATAGTGATGATGAGCGACCCTTCTCTTAGATAAGTGAAACTAGTCTTGAACTTTCTAAGATAGTGGTAAACGCATAACACACAACTAACTCCTTCATCCACCGAAGTTCTCGATGTGTAAGATATATATACACAAGTGTATATTTGGCCATTTTACCTCAGTATTCTAGTAAGAGTATTAGAAAAATGGCCCCACGTTTTTCACAGAAGGTGGCTAATACTTCTCACATACATAGGGCTATGAAATAATTAAGAACCATTTGTAATGGCTCAACCTCTTAAAGGATATGATGATTTCTTCAAGTTCATTTGAAATGAACCATCAATCTTGGGATAAGAAATCATTAAGAATAAATATTCATCCTCATTATCGGTGAATTCAATTGTCCTTCTCAATAGGACCATTCAAACTTTGAATTCATTAAGAGTTTCTTGAAACTCAACCTCTTGTGGCGATAAGTTCATCTTTTCCTTCCCAATAGGACAACACAATCAGACTTGTGTTATGAACTTATTAAGAATAAGTATTCAACCATGATTCGGTAAATTCATCAAGTCTTTCTCACTAAGACCACCCAAAACTTGGGCTATGAATTTATTAAGAGTAATAGTACTCAACCTAGGCATGTACATTATTTGTCATAGGGATAGGTAGTGAGAAATGCGCACTGTGAGTCTTTCCATGGTTTCGTTTGACCACGTTGAACTTAGATAACTAAGCTGAGTATCCACCATGAATTCCTCAACCAATGGACTTTAAACCCATCCCCCTCAACGAATCTAGGACCAACTTTCGGCTTAACCATTTAGTAAGCAAATCTGCTAGGTTTCTTTCCGACTTCACATACTATAAAGAAAATACTCCATTCCTTATTAAGTGTCTAACATATTCATGTCTTATGCGAATGTGTCTCTTTTTACCATTGTAAACTTGACTCTTGGCAACACAAATCGTAGCTTGTGAATCACACAACAAGGAAACAGGAGGAGTCGGACTTCCCCACAACGAAATATTGTCTAACAAACTCTTTAGCCACTCAGATTCTTGCCCGGCTAAGTCAAGAGCTATAAACTCCGACTCCATAGTGGAGCCAGCAATACAAGTATGTTTTGAAGACTTCCAAGAAATTGCTGCTCCTCTCAAAGTAAAATCATACTCACTCGTAGAGCTTACTTCATCACTATCAGAGACCCAGTTGGCGTTACAATATCCTTCTAAAGTAGTAGGAAAGCCAATAAACTCAAGTCTTCAGTCCGTCGTACCCTTAAGGTACTTAAGTAAGCGTCTAAGAGCAACCCAATGCTCACCACTAGGTTTGTGAGTATATCTACTAAGTCTGCTTACAGCATATGCAATATCTGACTGAGTATAGTTCATTAAGAACATCAGACTTCCAATTATCTTGGCATATTCTGTTTGAGAAATGCTACTTCATTTATTCTTAAAGAGATGTATGCTAGGGTCATAAGGAGATCGAACAGGGATGGCATCAAAACTGTCGAATTTCTTTAACACTTTCTCGATATAGTGTGTCTGACTTAAAGAAAATCCCTTTTTAGTTTTGGTTACTTTGACTCCTAAGATTACATCGACTTCTCCCAAGTCAGTCATCTAAAACTTAGTGGACAAGAAACTCTTTATTTTGTTAATTGACTCGATGTTAGTACTGAAAACCAACATGTCGTCAACATACATGCTTATGATGACACAATCAATACCAAACATCCTCGAATACACGCATGCATCCAAATCCTTCACAACAAAACCAAAATTAAGGATAGTTTTATGAAATTTCTCATGCCACTGTTTAGGAGCTTGCTTCAGGCCATAAAGTGACTTTTTAAATCTAGAAACTTTGTCTTCCATACCAGGCGCCTCAAAGACAAGAGGTTGCACCATATATATCTCCCCATCTAGATCCACATTCAAAAATGTAGTCTTTACATCCATTTGATGTACTTGCAACTTGTGAACGGAGGCTAGTACAAAAAATGCACGAATCGTTGAGATTTTAGTGACGGGAGAATAGGTATCAAAGAAGTCTTGACCAAATCTTTGAGTGAATCTCTTGAGAAAACCTAGCAGGCACACTAGAAGAAGTGGATGACAAGTTTTCTATTTGTGTTTCATCACTTAATCTAGGTTTCTTGAGTGGAAAGATATCCTCAATGAAAACAGTATCCCTAGATTCACAAATAGAAGAGTTTTGTAAAGTCATGAATCTATATGCAACATTGTTAGAAGCATAGCCTATAAACACTGCATCAACGGTCTTAGGTCCAATGGTGGACTTCTTAATGTATGACAACCCCACTTTGTCCAAACACCCCCACACTTTCAGGTATTGTAAATTTGGGGTATGTCTTTCCATAATTTGTATGGGTAGAACCAATTTTCTTATGAGGCACTCGGTTTAATATGTGGTTTAGCCGATAGAATGGCTTCCCCCACATATTGTCGAGCAACCTAGAACTTATCAACAATGAGTTCATCATCTCTTTTAAAGTTCAGTTTTTCCTCTCGACTATACCATTTTGTTGAGGAAAATAGGGGATGAAGTTTCATGTATTATGTCATTCGTCTCACAAACCTCTTTTAGAAAATTAGATCCATATTCACCACCTCTATCAGACCTAACACGTTTTATTCTCCTATCTTACTGATTTTCAACTTCTGCCTTATAAATAAGGAAGAAGTTTTCAACTTCTACTTTAGTTCTTAGGAGATGAACTTTTTTATATCTAGAGTAATCATCTACAAAAGTTATGTAGTAGTATTTTCCTCTTTTACTTTCATTGTTTCTAAAGTCTGCTAGATCAGTATGTATAAGTTCTAACAGTTCAGTTTTTCTCTGAGAAACAATTTTAAAGGTAGGTTTAGTACGCTTAGCTTCTACACAAACTTCACATTTATTAAAGTTCGTTATGTCTAGTTTAGGCAGAATATTCATACTTATCATTTTCTTTAAAGATTGAATATTTACTTGTCCTAATCTAGCTTGCCACATATCAACAAATTCAACAATATAAGCAGAAGTGGTAGCTTTATTTTCATTAAGTTGAGTTTCTATGACAAATAAACCTTCACATAAAAAACCTTTCCCGACATAATCACCATTTCGGGAAAGTACAAGTTCATCTGCCTCAAAATCTAACTTAATACTTGCCTTATTTAAGAGGCCACCACTGATCAGATTTCTACGCAGGGCAGGCACATATAGGACATTGTTAAGGGTCAAAGTTTTATCGGAAGTCTGCTTGAGTAAAACCTTGCCTTTCCCTATCACCTAAGAGCTGCTGGAGTTTCCCATGTACACACGTTCAGCATTGTTCACCTTCTCGAACTCGGTGAAGAACTCATTCCTTGCGCAGGAATGTCGAGAAGCTCCGGTGTCTACGATCCACTCGGTGTTCTTCTCTACAAAGTTGACCTCCGAAACCACCGCGACAATAGCATCATCATCCATGTCCTCCGCCACATGCATGCGTGGTCTAGTCTCGTTCTGGCGGTCCACACGGTGCTGACATTGGTACGCCTTGTGACCAGCTTTCCCGCACACGTAGCACTTAAGGGTTTTCGCGCCCGGCTTGGCCTTGATTGGTTTTCTTAAAGTTGATGGTCTTCTATGGTTTGGGCTTTTTTTTTTCTGGGGGCCCTTCTTAAAAGGATTTTTGGACCCTAATGCACCACTAGACTCAACTAGGTTAGATTTAAAAGATAAGTGACTAAAGTTATTAGTAAGATTATCTTTCAATCGGTTGACCTCTTCAATTTTCATGTGCCCGATCAGCTCCTGAAGTGGTATGTCCCTTTTCTTGTGCTTTAGGGAGTTGTGATAGTCGGACCAGGACTTAGGCAACTTCTCGATCAGGACATTCGCTTGTAGAACCTCATACATCTACATGCCTTCCGCTAGGATATCAGAGACAAGATTCTCGTAATCATGGACCTGGTCCATGATCGGCTTATTGTCGTTCATCTGGAATTTCAACCACTCTTCGACTACGTATTTTTTAATCCTCGCGTCATCTGTACCGTACTTCGTTCTCAACGAATCCCAGATCACCTTTGCACTCCTCTCCTTAAGGTACATGTCGAAAAGTTTGTTGGACATGTGACTTAGAAGATGACCACAAACCGTCTTATTGTCCTTCTCATACTTGGCAAGTGTGGCGGCAACGATAGCTTCGGTGGCAGTATCATTCTTCCCTTGGTTGTCGGTAGGAACAACAACGGTAGTGGCATGCAGGGATGGTGGTTCAGTGAGCAGTACGTAGTCAAGGTCCAACTGCTCGAAGAAGATCATGATGCGCTGGGACCACCTTCGATAGTTACTACCATCCAACGCATCAAGCTTTGACAGGTCCGGGATGAGCTTGCTAAGCTGTGCAGATGAAGATGCCATTTTGCAAATTTGGAGTATAGAATTGTTTCTAAATTGTAGGATTGAAAAGCTTCAAAATGACCTGGTTAGCACTGACTGGGAAAATAATGAATGCTGTAAATAAACAAGTTTGAACTGTGTCGTGGTATGTTGGCCACTGCCTTAGAAACAATTCTGCCCCGATAAGTGTAGTCGCTTCACAGGCAGATTGTCCCCCGAGGTGAACATAGACGCTCTGGGAGTCGTACACTCGACAACGGAGTGAAAAACGGTGGAATTACTGCTACTGGCGCTGGAGGAAAGCAGAGAACTTAGAATATTTTTGTATGTGTTTGTTGCACACTTAGACTGCATGAAACCATCTATTTATAGGATGAAAACCATGGACAGAACTGTCCATTTGCTATCCAAATTAATTTTGATATTAATCTGCATAACAACAGAATTAATCTGCAATAACAGCTCTCCATAACAGCAGAATTAATCTGCAGTAACAGCTGCTGAAACGTCCAGTAACAACTGCTTTTAACAAATGAATTTGGTTGAGAAAACAGTCCAAATTCAGCAGACTGCTCAACTGGAATAGTAAGACGTTGTGATTCGAATTTAACTGAAAAAATAAATCCGAATTTGAATAGTTTTCAGAACCTATAAATAAGTAGAAAAATTCTTTCAGATTATCTTTTATTCTTAAGAAAAATTTCTTACGAATTTTCTCTAAAAAGATATTATTTGCGCGCAGACATGTTAAAGACACGTTGAGCACAAGCTGAGCCGAACAACAACATACAAAAATGTCCCTTATTCTTTCCACTCAATAATGGATAGGGAAACTTGGGTATAAATACCCTCCACAAGCCTTTTCCCAACTCATGTGGGATATAGGTTTTTGCCTTTGGTTTTCACCTTAAGCATTACCAACAATATGCATTTGTTTCTTAACTTGGTTTAGGAAGACAAAAACCTTATGATTAAGTTTCAGAACAAAGTTTGTTTTACCAGCTTAATATATACTATACTTTAGATTTGGGATTCATATTTTGGGAACATGCATGGCTTTTTAATGGATTAAAGGCTGATGGATATCCATCTTCAATGTGTATCTAACTTCTTGACGTAGGTAAGTTTGGCTGGCAAGTTACTTCCTTCCGAAACTAAATTATACCGGCTCGTCTCAGCTGTGGAGCACTTTGGAGATCTGGAGGTGGTCATTATACTGTTTACAGAAATATGAGAACTAAATCTGATGAGGAAGGTTTTGACGAATGCACCGATCATGCTTCAACCAAGTGGTTCTGCATTTCAAATTCTCAAGTATGTAGTGTTTTAGAGAATGATGTTTTAGCCGCAGAAGCCAACTTACTTTTCTACGAGAGGATCGTAAAAGGCTGAAACGATGACTACTCATATAATTATGCTTACCCAAACTCCATTGCATCTCTCTCGAAAGCTGCTTCTAGCATCACAATTGCAAATTAGAACATTAAAGTATCGATATGGTGCTTGCGAGAAGCCTGAATGAACATAGATTGTGATTGACTAATCGGGATCAGACCTTTTTCGGAGTAAGTGTGGAAGAAGCATAGCTTGTATGAAGATTTTACCTTGAAACTAAGCCTTTCCACCTAACCTATTTTTTCCTTGTGAAGAGCAAACAGCTGAACCAATTAGAACTAATAGGATGCGCGGATGGTTATTTCCTTGTGAAGAGATTTCTGTGAACTAAAAATTTACGCAACATGTGATATCAAATAATTTTTCAACATGTAATTGGATATTTAAGTATTGTGATCAAACATTGATGACATAAATTTCATTCTTAATTAATTAAAAATTAGGGGACAACAAGTTTGCATGTGAACTCAACTGAATTAAAGTTTAGGGTCGGTGGAAAATGATATTATTTTTTCTAATTTTGCACGTAATTATTGATTAGTACTCGTGATAAAATTCATGCTAAAAGTTTTCCAAATCAACCAAGTATTATTCTTATCTCTAAGCTCTTCCATCAATTGAGAGGGGGTGTTGAATTTCAAGACTAATTCGTGAGAATGTGTAAAGATTAAGGACTAAATATGTCATTATTTTACTTTAAAAAACACCAAGTCATCCTACCTTGCAAACTTTTTTTTGACCAAAATGAAAACTTGCTAAAGTTAGATGCTCATCCTTGTAGTTTAACCTATAATTTAATATAGAAAACAACCACCTGAATTGTTTCGAAAATGACACTGTTTTCCCATGAGCCGACCTGATTCGCTAGCGCGAATGAAATCTTTGTCTAGTGGTCAATCCTGATTCCCGATTGTAGTGAATCTCTTATTACCATATATCATCACAAATACAGCACTTCCCATTGCTTACTCTTCCCTGTTCCCAGATCTCCTCTACATCAATTTCTCTCGGATTTTGTCAAAGTTTGAATCTTTGAATCCCCATGGCTGAAGAAAAGCCAACTTCTTCAACACCCACCAGAAGCTACTGGAGATGGAGCAAAAAAGATTTCTTCCCGGAGGCCTCGTTTCAGTCCATGTCATCTTACAGAACAGCAGTTTCCCAAACCTGTCCTCGTCTCTCCGACCGTCTCTTAGCACGTTCCTCCTCCACCAACGAGCTTGTAACCCTTTCGAAAGCGAGTGAAAACCCAATGCAAAGATGTCTAACCTGGTGGGACCTTATTTGGCTAAGCTTTGGCTCCGTTGTTGGTTCTGGCATATTTGTCATAACAGGTCAAGAAGCTCATAACCATGCAGGTCCAGCTATTGTCTTGTCCTATGCTATATCCGGGCTTTCAGCATTGCTGTCAGTTTTCTGTTACACTGAGTTTGCAGCTGAGGTTCCGGTAGCTGGTGGTTCATTTTCATTTCTTCGTATTGAACTAGGTGATTTCATTGCATTTATAGCTGCTGGTAATATTCTTCTAGAAGCTTTAGTCGGAGCTGCTGGGTTAGGAAGATCATGGTCTTCTTATTTTGCTAGTATGATTAGGAGTGATTCTGATTTTTTGAGGATTAAGATTGATTCTTTGGCTGATGGATTTAATCTTTTAGATCCACTTGCAGTTGTGGTAATTTTGGTTGCTAATGGGGTAGCAATGAGTGGAACTAAGAGGACGTCTTGGTTGAATTGGGTTGCGTCTTTGGTTAGTGGTGCAGTGATTGTTTTTGTTATAGTTTTCGGGTTCATTCATGCGAAAACTTCGAATCTGGAACCTTTTTTCCCATATGGGGTGAAAGGTGTTTTCGAGGCGTCTGCTGTGGTTTATTGGTCTTATACAGGTTTTGATATGGTGGCAAATATGGCTGAGGAGACTAAGAAACCCTCTAGGGATATACCAATTGGATTGGTTGGTTCGATGTCTGGAGTTACTGTGGTTTATTGCTTGATGGCTTTAACATTGACCATGATGGTGAAGTATACTGAGATTGATATAAATGCTGCATATTCTGTTGTCTTTGAACAAATTGGGATGAAATGGGCCAAGTATTTGGTTAGTATATGTGCACTCAAGGGAATGACTACGAGCTTGTTGGTTGGATCTCTTGGACAAGCTCGATACACAACTCAAATCGCTAGAGCTCATATGATTCCTCCTGTTTTTGCTTTGGTTCATCCCAAAACTGGAACTCCTGTATATGCTACCCTGCTGGTGACATCGATTAGTGCTATTGTTGCATTTTTCTCTAGTTTAGATGTTTTGTCTAGTGTTTTCTCTTTCAGTACGCTCTTCATTTTTATGCTAATTGCTGTTGCATTGCTTGTGAGGCGATATTATGTGAAGGATGTCACTCCAAAGAATGATTTGATGAAATTTCTCATGTGCTTATTCATTATTATCGGTTCTTCAATTGGAGTTTCAGCACTTTGGAATTCTAATGAGAGGGGATGGATTGGGTACACAGTGGCTGGACTGGTATGGTTTTTTGGGACTTTCGGGATGGCATTTCTTTCCAAGCAGCGTGTTCCAAAGGTGTGGGGAGTTCCACTTGTTCCTTGGTTACCATCTTTGTCAATTGTGATGAACTTGTTTCTCATAGGATCTTTGGGTCTTGTAGCATTTTTGAGGTTTATCATTTGCAGTGCAGTCATGATAGTGTACTACCTGCTTGTTGGTCTTCATGCCACTTATGATGTGGCTCACCAGATTGAAGAGGGTAAATGAAGCTGTAACCTGAAGAACAAGTGATGCCGTACTGCGCGGTACAGCATTTTATTGCTGTTTGTACATTCCTAGTGTTGTCACTGATAATGTTTGGATATTGTTTAACTTGTTATACAAATGTACCACTTTCAAATGAAATCATATATATTTCTGCGCCTTTTTTGTGCATTATTGTTTTCTTATACTGAACTCTGTTATAATGCTTCCAAAACTGCACGTATCAGAAGGAAGGGCGGCTCTGCACATTAGTATTTCTATTGCTTCCATTCAATTGGAGAATCCATTACCCTCCCATCATAATGCTGTCTAGATTAATTACAATGGATAAGGATAGAGATTGAGAATATCTCTCTCACTTGCACACAAATACGTAGGTTCTCCCCTATCACGTCCTCTGTTATGGTCTTCGAGCGTTTGCCTTTCATCCCTCTCATTTTGGAATGGATATGTGTTCTGGACCTAATGCAATGAATGCCCTGGTCTTACATGAGATATCACATTGTGCTAGGTTTAGTTTTGTTTTTTATTACTACAGTGTTAAGAATTTAAGATCATCATATTTATATATTCTGACAACAGTTTCCATAGGTGCTGAGCAGCTGTACTAATCTTGTGCAAGTTCTAACACACCATTATGACCATGTCTCTTGAATGGTGTTTTATTAAATAATACAAAACTAAAATTGGTGCTTTGCTCTAGTGCTAACCATGATGCATAAATAGAGGAGAATTAACGGAATGCCATCTATTCAGCTTCATCTAGGGAAATCGGCTGGAATCCTTATTTTCTGGTGTGTCTTCTCTATTGGAAATGACTGTTCTACTAGTTAGATTCCTCAGGAAAGATTCACAAATGATAGATTGCAAGACCACATTGTTTATATTGCACTGTCTCCCTAAATCTAGATCCCTCATATCTGCAACTTCATTAGCTTCCTTGCTCAGACGCCTTCATTGGGTTTTGAATTGCTGATCTTTGACATTTTGGGGTCTAGCAGCAGACGGTAAGTCTACACCTATTACTGAATATTTTGGAAATGAGATTTTTCTCTCCAGGTGCACGTTAGCGGGTCTAACCGCCTGCGGAAATCTTCATTTCTTCATCGTTTCTCTTGCTTTCTAGTGCTGATTTCTTCTTGATTGTTGAGGAATTTTGCTTATTTCTGCTGTGTGGACGCTGTACTATGGCTACAACTGACTGGCATAAGCTCTTTGGTACGGGTGGGGATTTGGCACTAGAATATTTTCCTCCGCCGGTGACTCCAGAGGGTTCGATTGCAATTTCTCCGCCGTCGGAGTTATTTGAGGAAGGAATAGATGATTGGAAGAACTCTCTCGTTGGGCAATTCCTCGGGCCGGCTCCCAATTTCAAGGCAATGCGTTCGATGTTGGAGTCAATTTGGGGGAAATTTACCCTAATGAAGGTGAGTCTCGCGGGGCCAAATTTGTACGTCTTCTCCTTTGCCTCTTCTGCGGCAAGGGATTGGGTGCTTGAGGGAGGACCTTAGCATGTTCAGCATAAGCCATTACTCCTTCGTCGATGGGAGCCAAACCTCACGCGATTGGATTTTGATCTCACCAAAATGCCGATATGGGCTCATCTGTACAATGTGCCGCTGGAGCTCTTCTCTCGTCGTGGATTGAGTTACATTGCGAGTGCGCTGGGTGTGCCGCTGTACATGGATAATATAACGGCGGGGCGTGAACGTCTGGAATTTGCAAAGGTCTGCGTTAAGGTCACTGCTGGATCTAAGTTGCCACGCACTATTCCGGTTGTTCTTCCTGATAAGTCTCTGGCCTATGTTAAGGTACGTTTTCCATGGATGCCAGCATGTTGCAATAATTGTCATACTTTTAGTCATGCTACAACTGCTTGTGATAAACTGGATCACACTGCTAATGTTGCTCCTAATCAAGAATGGAGAGTTAGGAAAGTAGATGTGTTAGCTAATGTTGATGCGAATGCAAGTCTGGTTAAGACTTCTATTATTAGCAATGAGGCTATTTCTGGAGCTTGTGCAGGGTCTAGTGCCGAACCTTCTTCTTCAGCTGAGGCCACTACCTCTGGACAAGTTAGTGTTGAGCTTGCCTCGGCAGTGGCCACTGATGAGTCTAGGGGTTGTGTTGAGCTAGCTGTTGGGGTTGGGGTTCCTTGTGTCACTATGACTGCTGTTAGTGAGGGGATGGTGATAACAAATGATGAATTCCCTCCTCTGGTGAGCCCGGTTTCCAAACTTAAGGACAAAGTTGTTCTTAGTAGCTCGAAGAATAAGTTTGGGGTTTTGAATGATATATCTAATGAGAATGAGCCTAGAAAACCTAGACTTGCTGCGATGGGAGTAGCTAATTTGCTCCATGAGATGAAAGCTAAGAAAGGTGATAAGCTGAAGTTGAGGGGGTCACAAGAGGGGTCTAAAACTCATTAAATGACTGTAGTCTTTTGGAATGTTAGGGGCTTCAATAACCCCTTGAAGCAGAGTAATGTCTTCAAAAGGTTGAGTAGTGTGCAGGCCTCTGTTGTCTGTTTGGTTGAAACTAGAGTACGTGAGATGAACTTTCTTCAGTTGTTCAGTAAGTATAGCTCTGAGTGGAGATGTTTTCATAATTACCAACATGTGGAGTTGGGAAGAATTTGGGTATTATGCAAAAATGGATCTGATTTCACTGTGGTTCATGTTGATGATCAAGTCCTTACTGTGAAGGGTCATCTGGATGGAAGGGTTGTTTTCATTTCTGCTGTGTATGGTAGTAATAATGCTATACAGACGCGTAGGTTGTGGGATCAACTTAGTGCTGTTGCTGCTTTCACTGGTAGTTTGCCATGGATGGTTGGAGGTGACTTTAATGTCACTCTCACTGCAGAGAAGAGTTCAGATTTTGAGTTGTTAGGCTCTCATACTTCTGCTGATATGATTGAGTTTAAGGAGTGTTTGAGTAATGTAGGGTTGTTGGACCACCCTTTTGCTGGCCCTATCTTTACTTGGACTAACAAGCATGAGGAGGGCTTCCTTGCAAGGAAACTTGACAGAGTCCTTGTCAACCATCAATGGTGTGTTGAGATTCCTAACTCTGGAGTTGAGTTTCTTCCTCCAGGGGTTTCAGATCACTGTCTTGCTGTGGTTAGGCTATGTGCTAAGGACACTGTACAGAGACCAAAGCCTTTTAAATTCTTTAATTTCTGGACTGAACATCCAGATTTTAGGAGGGTGGTGGAAGATTCATGGAGAGAGCCTGCAGTAGGCAATCCAATGAGAGTTCTCTTTACAAAACTGAAGAGGCTTAAGCTGCATCTAAAGTCTATGAATCAGAGTCAGTTTTCTGAAATTTCTAAGAGGGTTAAAGATAAAAGGGCTCAATTGGAGGCTATTCAAGATTTGAATTTGAGAGGGCCTGTGCTTCAAGGAAGTGTGATGCAGGAAAAGTTAGTTCAAGAGGAGCTTCAAAGTTTGGAGAAGGCTGAAAGGCTCTTTTATCAACAGAAGGCTAAAGTTTAGTGGCTTACTGAAGGGGACCAAGGGACAAAATTTTTTCATGATATGGTGGCTGTGAAGAGGAAGAAGAGCACAATTAGTTTCTTGTATGATGAGGTGGGGAACAGATTGGAGACTTTTGAGAGCATAGCTGCTGAATTTGAGCATTTTTTCACTTGACAAATTGGTCAAGTGGATCAGGGGGTTGGTGGTTGCTCTGTTGATGATCTTAAGAGTATTCTACAAGTACAAATTCCAGATGAGGATCATGATGGCTTGATTCGAGAGGTGTCTGATGAGGAGATTAAGCAAGCTTTTTTCTCTCAGGGGAAGAACAAGGCCCCTGGGCCTGATGGCTACACTCCCTGGTTTTTTCAGTTTGCTTGGTCCATTGTGGGGAGTGATTGTGCTGCTGCTCTTAGGTACTTTTTTGCCACTTCTTCTCTTATCTCTGCATTTAATGCTACTGCAATAACTTTAGTACCTAAGTCATCTGGTGCTTGTAAGGCAAGGGAATTTAGGCCAATATCTTGTTGCTCAGTCATTTATAAGACCATTACTAAGATTTTGGTGGGAAGATTAACATCTGCATTGCCTCCTTTGATCACTAAGAGTCAATCTGTTTTTATCAAGGATAGAAGTATCACTGATAATACTCTCCTTGCACAAGAGCTCGCTAAGGGGTATGGGAGGAAGGTTATTTCACCTAGGTGTGCCCTCAAGGTTGACTTGCAGAAGGCATTTGACTCTTTGAGTTGGGAGTTCTTGGCTACAATTCTGGAAGCTATTAATCTGCCTGAGAGATTTAGAATGTGGATTCTTGCTTGTTACACTGGTAGCAGATTCTCCATTACTCTGAATGGGAGTCTTGTTGGTTTCTTTGAAGGGAAAAGGGGAGTGAGGCAAGGGGATCCATTGTCCCCTTACCTTTTTGTCTTATCTATGAACGTGCTTTCACATTTATTGGACATTGCTGCAGCAAATAAGATATTTCAGTACCATTCAAAATGCAAGAGAATTGGACTTACTCATCTCTGTTTTGCAGATGATCTCCTTATATTCTGTAAGGGAAATTTGGATTCTCTAATTGGTATTCAGTGCGTTTTAGAGAAGTTTTATGAATACTCTGGTCTTAGGTTGAATGCTGCAAAGTCTGAGCTTTTTACTACAGGTGTTTCCCTTGACCAACAAAATGAAATGGGTAGTTTGACTGGGTTCAAGGTAGGCCATTTACCTGTGAGGTACTTAGGCATCCCTTTAGTTACCAAGAAACTTACCGAAAAGGACTGTAATAGCCTGTTGGAGAGCATTAAAGCAAGATTGGGGCATTGGTCAAGCAGATTGTTGAGCTTTGCTGGTAGGATGCAATTGATTAGAAGTGTTCTTTTCAGTGTTGTAAACTATTGGTGTAGACAAGTGGTGCTCCCTAAGGGTGTGATTAAGAAGATTGAATCTCTTTGTATGAGGTTTTTCTGGAAAGGCAAAGATGTTGCTGCTGCAGGTGCCAGGATAAGTTGGGATTCTATCTGTAAGCCTAAGAGGGAAGGTGGCTTGGGCATGAGGAATCTGCATGAATGGAATACAGCTTGCTTTGTGTTGCTGCTGAGACAAATGCTAGCTGATGAGGGTTCCCTATGGGTTGCCTGGGTTAAAGAATATGTTCTCAAAGGAAATGAGGTGTGGGATGTTGAGGGAAAGCCTCACCATAGCTGGTACTTGAGGAAGATGTTAAAACTTAAACCTGTTCTTTCTGCTTCTCTAGCTACAGATCGGTTGATAAGATTAAAGCTGTCTGGGACTTGATTCGTGAGGGTCATCCTACAGTAGTGTGGCACAGATTGATCTGGTTTGGGGGCCATGTGCCAAAGCACTCGATTCGAGCCTGGATGGTTATACTGGATAGGCTACCAACCCTGGATAGATTGAAGAGGATGGGGATTCTACCTTCTGATCAGAATGAGTCTTGTGTGATGTGCTGGGAGGCTTGTGAAACAAGAAACCATTTGTTTGCTGAGTGCTCTTTTTCGCGTGGAATCTGGAATGTTGTTCTTGAGAGATGTGGCCTACAGCATAGGATGGTGGAATGGGAAGAGGAACTTGCCTGGTTGTGTTCTCGTTTGAAAGGCAAGTCTTTGCTTGTTTACATGTTGAAATTAGCCTGGGGCTCGTTTGTGTATTGTGTTTGGGAGGAACGAAATCGAAGGCGGTTCAAAGGAATAAATAGGGAGATAGATTCTTTAATTACTTGTATTCAATTGATTTTGAGTGTAAAGATTCAACATAGACATGTTCATATTGATGATGTAAATAGGAACTTACTTGAGGCTTGGGGAATTCCTTGGATGGATGCCTAAGTCCTAAGTCTTGTATGATGTATGTTCTTCTTGTCTTGGATAAATAAATACAACAATTATCCAAAAAAAAAAAAAGTCTACACCTATTCTTAGCTATTTTGGTAATTGGGGATTTTATCCTCTCTAGCAGATATGGGGAAGGCTTGTTGGATGTATCTTAACTTTATAAATTGATCTTGCAGTGTTCTTAACAATTCGTTGCTTCTATTATAGTGATTCTGGAATAATATAATAATATAAGTGGCAAGAAAAATAGGTAAAGGCTTCAGATTTTATGGCTAGTTAGTGATACTAAAAGCATAAACAGCGTAAAGTATTCTGAGTTTTCTAAAAGTTTCTCCTGGTGTTATATAGAACTGAAATTCATTTAATATATAGATAATTTTCCTTTCCAGCAGATTGGTAGAGACTCGGTCTAGAAGTTAACTTGTTTTTGAGCTTACAATGTTCATCAGTGTGATGGGGTTTTAATGAGAAACATAGAGAGAGCCCTGTCTGGTGGCGTAACATTTTTCTTTTCGGGTGGTTTACACGACTGAGATACTTGTACTCATCATACTTAAGATATTGATTGATATGTTTTGCTACTTCTGCAGAATACTAATCAGTTCTCGTCTTGAATAAGGAACTCTATTTTCTTGAATAAGGAACTCTATTTTCTTCTCCAGTTAGTGTTGAAAACGACTATTAGTTGCATATCGTGAACTATACAACAAATAGCCCCATCCTGAAAAAAAAAATCAGTGAATTCAAGATTTTTCAACATTCAACTTTAATCTAATTCCATATATGAAGCCTCCTTTGTTTAAAACCCCAAATTCATTCATGCCATTTATCTTTGATCTTAATGCTTCTCCACAAATCTGTAGGGTGTTTTTTTTTTTAATGAAAGTGACCTTTTTGAGATGCAGTCATCTTCCTCGAAAAATCCTTTTTCATTTGAAAAATAGAACATTTCAGGGATCTTGGTAGTAGGTGAAGCTGTCTAAGTTTAATCAGCTGCATGAGTCGAGCATAATTAATTTTATACATGATTCCAGTGAAGGAGTTAGGTAATTCTCATCGTTGTTTCGGTTCTCGTAAGCATGTTCAAGCTGTTAAATTTGGTACAAGGTAATCATCATTTACTAAATGTGAAATTCATTCCTTGTAGTACAACTTTTCTGATTTTGACACTTGAAACTCACTTATGATGTTAAGAAAATGGTCCCTCTATGCATGCCTTTGTACATGGGAACAAAGAATTGAAGCATGAATCCCCGGTTTAATTGCATTCCTTAGCATTTAATGAGAATTCTTTTTATTTTGTAGCAGCAGCAGCAGTTGAGGTTCAAAGGATTTGTCGAATCATAATGTTCTTAGAAACTCCTGTGATTAAACTATCTTAGTTATTATCACATACATATGTGATTATGCTAACATGGTTTCTCTGTCTCTGATCCACCAGAAACTGCGGGGAGCCATTAGAAGAGTACTGCTGAGCACTTCAGCATATCAACCACTCTTCCTACCATCAAGCTCTTACGTAAGTTTAGCACTAACCATGATTCATTGTTTATAGATGGGATGTGACTCTAATGCAGGCTAGTTGGACTGATATTCTTCCTCCACACACAAATTATTATGTTATTCTTGGTATAATGTCTTGTTCAATCAATGTTGTTTTGCATTATACTTTCACTAATAGAGGCGGAACTCGGAGGGGGGAAGAACCGAAGAGGAAGATAAGGAGTAGAGGATGAAGAGGATAAGTTTGTGTTCCTTCTTTTTCATTGATGTGATGAATGTGTGGTAGATAGATGGTGGCTGAAGCCTGAACTGCCTGTCTTTATCGGAAAGTTGGCATATCATTCATTCTGGATTCATACCATATAAAGCTTCGCAACTCCTGCTTTATTTCCATACCAATTACCTTGCTGTCTCTCTTAACTCTTAATGCTTGGGTTCAATTTCTGTCTCATCTCATAACTGCTCCAATAGCATTCATGGTTTTTTATTTTTATCTGCCCTGAAGCCCCTCTATTTCTGTCATCTTGCTGCCACAAATAATCAACTCTTTTATGCATTGAAAATAGTATTAGAATTACACTAAGCTCAGATGAAATTAATATTCATTGACTGGTTTAATGTAGCAATTATTGATGTATTAATGCTCATCTTAATCAGCCAAGTGGCGATTAAAGTAGAAGACTTGTCTTGTCAGCATGCTTGGCCATAGCGGTAGGTGAATGAAAGAAGCAGAAATTTTATGTGATAAACTGTGGAGTCTAATAACTCTGCTTTTCTTTGTTTCTGTAACACGTTTTTCTATTCACGGATGTTACTATACACGTTTTTCCGGTAATTCATCAAGTAATGTTATATTCCAGAAATCCTATTCCTAGAGGTAATCTTAAATTTCGTGATCCAAACGTATCTTAAGAAAAAAAATAATATCCTTTCATCATGTGACAAAGAATAAGAAGAAAGCACCCTTTAAGATATGTCCATCAAACTTCTTTTCTTTTTTTTTTACTAAACTACACTTGTCTTCCAAGATAATATCAATATTATATAAATACATATAAATAAGGGTTTTATTTTGATGCACAAGCTGTGTAAATTTTTTTTACACAATCCTTTTATAAAATTTAAAATCTAAATCACAAACCCTAGCAACCTAAACCCTAAACTCTAAGCCCTAAACTCTAAACTCTAAATTCTAACCATAAACCTTAAATTATATACCCTACATACTAAACCCCTAAACCCTAACATAAAACCCTAAACCCTAAACCCTAAAATTAAAGAGCTTGTGTAAACTAAAGTTTACACAGGTTGCGCATCAAAGTATTTTCCTATAAATAATAAATTATATATAATAAATTATATCTTGTTACAGTTCATATCAATAATTAATTTCATGCATTCTGTTGATCTAAATACAAATTTTAATATAAAGATCAAATTTTTAATTATTGATTGAGATAAGAGAGACTCTTACCATCTCACATAAACTTATGATTTGTATATATAAAACTTTATGTTTAAATATTTTCACGTCTGCAACGCAAATATACTATATGTTGTTGCATCTTAAAAATGACAATTGAATAGATTGAATTAAGTAGAATTAGACTGAGATCGTTTTAATTTCAAAATCTCAAAATATTTTAAGTAAGTTACATTTAAGATCATTATTTGAAATATTTAAATTTTAATTATTTTGTGTTTATATTATTTAACTTTAATTCTTTTAATTAAAATTAGTTTAGACTAATGTTTTAAATTACTGCGTTTCTTAAGAATGATAAAATAATTTAAATTATTGTTCTAATATTCGTTTTATCCAAACTTCAGCATAAATATTCTTCGATTCAAACTTAAAACACTTTTAATTACGATGAATTACAATATCAATTAATAAAACTTAGATATATGTAAATTTAAACATAACTCTCACGTAGTACTGATGAAACTTAAATCTGGATAAAAATTTAATTGCACATATTTGCGTATAACAAGACTAGGGATGGACATTTGACCCAGACGTAACAGGTTTCGACTCCATCCAATTTTATAGGGTCAGATTTTTAAAGAAAATTTTGGGTTCAGGTATAATTTTATGAAGATAGAGTCGGGTCGGGTTTAGGTTTAAGATGAAAAATATTCGTCCCGACTCAAAATAACAGTTTAATTTATTCTAAATATTTAGGTATAATTGTTATAATGCTCCTCTTTATATATATTTTTCAATTATCTCCCTACTTTGTCTAATAAAATGGAATAATTATTATAATGCTCCTTTTCTATCAGTATTTTTTTCAATTAACTCCATATTTTATCAAATAATTATAATGAAAAATAATATTTTTTTACTTATGTCGGGTCGGGTTAGGTTAAGTTAGGTTCGAATTTTTACTCTAAAATTCGGGTCGAGTCAAATTTGGGTAGATGTGTTAAATTTTCGGGTCGGGTTAGGTTAAGTTAGGTTCGAATTTTTACTCTAAAATTCGGGTCGAGTCAAATTTGGGTAGATGTGTTAAATTTTCGGGTCGGGCGCGGATTGACCAAAAACTCGACCCATGGCCATCCCTAAACCAGACTCTTATTTAAAATTTTAAAATCATCAAAACACATAAATTTAAAGGAAAATACTTTGATGCACAAGCTTGTGTAAACTTTAGTTTACACAAGCCCTTTAATTTTAGGGTTTAGGGTTTAGGGTTTTAGGTTAGGGTTTAGGGGTTTAGTATGTAGGGTATATAATTTAAGGTTTATGGGTAGAATTTAGAATTTAGAGTTTAGGATTTAGGGCTTAGCTTTAGGTTGCTAGGGTTTGTGATTTAGATTTTAAATTTTATAAAAGACCTAAAACCTAAGCCCTAAATCCTAAACTCTAAATTCTAAATTCTACCCATAAACCTTAAATTATATACCCTACATACTAAACCCTTAAACCCTAACCTAAAACCCTAAACCCTAAACCCTAAAATTAAAAGACTTGTGTAAACTAAAGTTTACACAAGCTTGTGCATCAAAGTATTTTTCATTTAAAATTGAATAAAATTTTGATTAAGAATATAAATAATTCTAATATCTAAAGGGTGTATTGACCATATATGTGCACCCGGATAAAAACTCTCTGCCTCTTTTCGATGCTTCTATTTATGTCCCAACACTAAAAAATATTATAAAGTTAAATTCTAACCTCTAACTTTAAATTTCAAATTATAAATCCTACACTCTATACCCTAAAAAATACACCATGACCTAAATTTTCTAAACCATAATCACAAACCTTAACTTAAAATCTAAAACCTTAAACTTAATTTTAAGCGTGAGAACATAGAGACACTAAAAATTACAAAGGATTACCATACTGTACACCCACGTTAAGCCAAATGCAAGAGACACGAGCATTCAAATTGTTTCTTCATTGCTTATCCAAATAAACCTTTTGAACAATAGGGACCCGATGAGATTGACCTTATAGAATTTTTATTTAATTTTTCAAAGGCAAAAAACTCACAAAATATCAAGTATGTGTAACATGCGACAAAAATAAACCCATATAATGAAATTCACTGTACACCAAGCTTTTTGATGAGGCTGACTATTCATCAGAAGCCAAGTAAAAGATAAGGAATTTTAAATTCGTTGAGTGGTCTCAGTGATAAAAGATGATCTATTTTATTTAAGTGACTTGAATTCAAGTATTATATCTACAAGGTATGTGTATATTATTAAAAGACTAAGAAAATTAAACAGGTGTTACCTTATAATCACACTAACATATTTAAAAAAAATCATTTCCTAAATACTTATATAATTATACTGAATAATAACCGATACACCAATATTGATATAAATGCAATCAATATTAATATGTTTTTGAAAATTGTTTATATTAACATATAGTTTAGATATAAAAAAATCCAACAATAATTCAGTTTATGAACACCTCTAATAGGACATGGACAATTTGCCTTTGGCTTCCGTTATTGACATGTGCTAGAAAAGTTAAGAAACATCATAGATATAATCATTCAATTTAAATTACTCCACAAACACATCAAATAGGACATGTACAATTTGCCTTTTTCTAAGGAAGACATGTAATATATTAGAAATTAATACACGTGTTATTTAAATTACTCCATCTCGAGTTTACCACCAAAAGAAGAGCTTCCCTAACAGCACTCAGCTTCGCAGATGCAGGAAGCAGGATCGTACAACTCAATTGATTTTTAGAACTTAATCAACACGTCACTCTTATTGTTCTTTAAGATTTGGCAGAACACCGGGTGGGCCTAAGGGGACCTGGCCTACCCCAACCTTTATAAGTTAATTGCATTTTAACCCCTGAAAATTTTTAAAACTATTAAAATTATGTTTTCAAAAAAATTTGGTTTAATTTTTTTAAGACTCTATCAGTTTTGAAGTTAATGGAATTAAGTTTTGGTCTAATTTTGAAATTAGAAAGATTAAATCTCAACCATCTATTTTAAGGTTATTTTTAGGGGATTGTTAATTTTAAGGATAAATAATTTGACACCTCTCATAAATTCATTCTCGTTTCAGTCCCTCCCAAAATTTCGTCATAGTTTCACCCCTGAAGATACCGTCAATCCTTGTCGGACCATAGTTACTCGTGACCGCGCCATATGTATTAAACTTGATAGCACCAATTGAAGGCGCATATCAAGTTGTTATTTTGTTCGCACTCTTCGAGGCCCCAGGCATAGATCATCTGCGCGGACTGAGAAGGAAATTCGTAACAGAACATTCAATCTCCAATTCATCCATATTTATGCCAAACAGAGTCGTTTTCTTCAAACGCCAGCTCAAAACACCTAAGTAAATGATTTAAGTTTTGCACTTGAGCTAGATTTGCGCTACTAAAAATTATCAGATCATCCGCGAACTATAAATGTGTAACTTTCAAAGATTCTGAACCGATACTCACACCTTCAAAGAACCCTAAACTTGTTGCTTTGAAAAGAATGACATTAAGACATTCTCCTACAATATTTAAAAAAGGAGCGGGGACAACGGGTAGCTCTGCCTCAACCCTTCTTAATCTGAAACTTGTCTAACGGGAACTCGTTAATGAGGATCAAAACTGAAGCTGTAGAGATGCACGAAAGGATCCATCCATGCCCCATCTTGACCATCATTAAATCAAGAAAATTTTAATTTACAGTGTCATAAGCCTTTCAAAAATTTGCTTTGAATACCACTTCTTTTTTACCCCTTTTTCTTACCCAGTCAACCACCTCGTTCACTACTAATATACAATCAAGAATTTGCCTACTTTTTGTAAAAGTGAGCTGGGTCTCGCTAATAATCTTGTCAAGACATTTAACTAGTTTATTTGCAAGTAATTTTACCAAGATTTTATAAACACTTCCCACGAGGCTTATAAGTCGAAAATCGTCCACCAATTCTGAAATCGAGACTTTTGAGATTAGCGTAATAAAAGAATGGTTGACATTAATGTCCCAAGGCCTACCATCCTAGAAATCCTTTAGGAATACCAGAACATCGACTTTAAGAAACTCCAGTGTTTCCTAAAGAACCCCAAATTGAAGTCGTCTGGTCTAGGGCTTTGTTCCCATTGGCATTGCTTAGGACCTCTTTGAAAGCATGTTCCAGCTTCATCCTCGAAACACTGCTGATACTTCTGAATTTGTAGTATAAATCATTCAATTTCAATGTAGGGCAAGTATTATAGACCTCAAAAAATGGTTTTTCACCACATTTGGGATGACCAATGGATCTTCAATCAAAATCCCTTTATCACTGATCTTGTGGATCTAATTCGAATTCCTCCTAATTGATGCAACCTTGTATTTCTATCACCTTTTTATCCATTGGAGCCACTCCATCTCCTCTGTTCTCAGAAAATCCCAAAGCTTTGATCTACACCATGATCACCTCTGATAGAACATGGACAATTTCCCTTTAGCTTCTATTATCAACATTTGTTATTCATCTTCCAATATTTAAAAAAACATCATAGATATAATCATTAAACTCGAATAATTTAATCATGGGAAGATTGACAAGGCTCTAGATTAGGATATGATGATCTACCATCATCTTCCTATATATGCTAAAAAGGTTGGATGATAGTGTGTAAAGCAACAATAAAAGAAGAAAGATTTGCCCTATAAGATGTGACCATGGAGGTAGGGGGGGGGGGGGGGGGGGGGACTTTATAGGCATGTATATTTTCCTCATCAAATTATGATTAGAGGAAAAGAAAGTTGTAAATAGTAATATTCGAATGACAGATATAGATATCAAATCTCCAAATAATTGAATTAAATCCAATGATTAGATATAAGTCGTAAATTGATTGCAAAGGGATAACCTAGGATCAAAGGGCCAAAAATAAGTTTCCTTGATTCATTTGTCACATCAAATTTCAAAGCAATCATGCATACGGCCTGTCGATGAGCTGGTTTGGGTGTCCCGAATTATTGTGAGCACCTGAGCGGGTGCCATGCATCTCACCTTTCTTTTTACGTACGACCATTCATAGCAATTTTTGTTTGGCCATTTTGTATTCAATCCGTTGACTGATTAATTTAGATTGAATACTGTACAGACATGATATAGAGGCAACTCTCTCAATTCAATTTACTCAATTTACAACGTCAAAATTCGAATAAATATCATTGATTAAAGGATCTAGTGTTTCATCTCACTAACGACATGATTGTTGGTACCATTAAGTGATTTTTTAATCTATATAAAAATAGACAAGAATCCTCTCCCCCTAATTATGTCATTTTTTATGGCCCAACACTAAAAAATATTAAAAAATTAAATTCTAAATCGTATTACTAAAATCTATATCTTAAACCCTACACCCTATAACATAATATCTCAATTCTCAATACCTTTACTATAAAGTCTAAAGCTTAAATCTAATTTTTAAAATAACACACTAAAAGGTACATAATTGAGTTTACGATTTTCATCCATAAAAAATAGTTAGATATCAACATAGTTATTAATTGCACTTTCCAATATTTTTATTATTCGTGGGCTCATATTATATATACGGCCTAATTAATAGCAGTACGTTTTGAACAATTTATGTGTGTATTCTCTTTTCGAAGAATCTTAGGCGAAATTCACGCCGTTCAGTTCCATACATAAAATAAAATATATTGTTGAGGTTACACTTACAAACGGTTACGAAACTAGATATTTTATTCTCGGAGATAATTATCAAAAGTAATTTTAATAGAAAATAAAAATAAAATAGTAGTAGTAGATTTGTAGAATAAAATATCATGTGGATGTTTTTGAAAATTTTCAATTCTATCATTTCAAAAATTTAGAGAATCAAAATTTTGATTTCATTCGGTATAACTTTTCTCATTTTATTTTTTATTTGAAAATACTCTAGAAACGGTGAATAATAAAAGGAGTCGTGAATTTGGGAAATAAAAAATAATATTGAAATAAAAATTCAAGAAAAATACTAAGTTTGTGGGTGTATATATAAGAGTTTTATTTTGATGCACAAGCTGTGTAAATTTTTTTTACACATTCCTTTTATAAAATTTAAAATCTAAATCACAAACCCTAGCAACCTAAAACCTAAGCCCTAAATCCTAAACTCTAAATTCTAAATTCTACCCATAAACCTTAAATTATATACCCTACATACTAAACCCCTAAACCCTAACCTAAAACCCTAAACCCTAAACCCTAAAATTAAAGGGCTTGTGTAAACTAAAGTTACACAAGCTTGTGCATCAAAGTATTTTCCTATATATAATTATATCTTAACGAGGTTTATTAGTTTTGAAGCTTTAATGGGAAGAGAAACTAACGTTTTAATGATTTTTTTTATATTATGCACTGACGTTAGAAAAATAGTTTCCACAAGTGTTTAATTTTTAAGGTTTGGGTTGTGTTTGTAGTTAAGTTTTAAGTTTAGAAATAAATTTTATGGTTTAAAGTTTATAGGTTAGAGTTTAAGGTCCTTAAAAATGATACGTGACAACTTTAAAAGTCCACTTGTGAGAGGAATTTTCTATTGAGGGTGCATCAAATAATTACCTCTTCTAAACATAAGTTTAATTTCACATAATTTATATTTTGATAATACCAATTTAATTTAACTTATAAATATATATTAATGTCAAATTTTAATAATTAAAAAACAAAACAAATTTTATTTTTGAGAGGATCAAATAATAATTTTTCCAACTTTTGCGGACGCCCTACTAACCCCCAACATAGTTCAGCCCTGAATGTAAATTAGATAGATGGAGATTGATAATGATTAACATGGCGTTTTGAATTTTAACGGGGTGAATGAAAAATTGGGTTGACATAATCACTTTTATAATGAATTATTGTAAAATTCTATTCAAATTAACCGATATTAAATATCGATGATTATATTAAAATATAATATTTTAATTGTAGGAAAAGTTATATTGAGGATGTGTAGGAAATGAGTATTTGATTTTCATAGTTGAAAGGTGCAGGGGATGATGTATGTGTTGGATGAGATGCGAGAGTTTTGCGATAAGAGTTAATTATATGTAGCGAGTAGCGACGGGTCCAAATTTTTTTTAAGATGAGCAAATATTAAATCTCAAAATTTTAAAAGTGGTACAAATTATACACTAAAAAGTTAAGAATTAACTTATAAAAATAAAAAATAAAATCAAATGTAAAAAATTTAGAAAATTCGAGACGGGATAAAATTACATCTGTCACTGGTGACATATCGATATATAGGTGAAGCTAGTGCATCCGTCTTGGATAGCGGCGGGATGTAATGTCTTGGATGATGTTCACACAGATACAGAAAACAAAATTAATATACCTCATTAGCTATATTTTATTTATTATTTAGATATATCGTAAGGTTGATAATTAATAAAGAAATTTAATAAAAGAAATAATTGTTCATATACGATTTAATTATAATATGGAGCAAATGAGAAACCAGTGTCGGATGCATGTAGCTAGGGATGTAAAAACAGGTCAACAGTTGGGTTTCAGGTCGGGCTCTGTCAGGTCGGGTCAAATCGGTTACAGGTCATTTCAGGTCATTTTTTGTTTTGACTCGATTCGGTTCGGGTTCGGGTTCATTTCAGGTCGGTTTCAATTCAGGTCGGGTTCATTTCGGGTCGAGTTCATTTCAGGTCGGGTTCATTTCAGGTCGGTTCATTTCAGGTCGGGCCAAAACGGTTAATTGACAGGTTGATTTCAGGTCGGTTTCGTTTCAGGTCGGGTTCATTTCAGGTCGGTTTCGTTTCAGGTCGGGTTTGTTTCAGGTCGGTTCATTTCAGGTCAGTTTCGTTTCAGGTCGGGTTCATTTCAGGTCGGTTTCGTTTCAGGTCGGGTTCATTTCAGGTCGGGTTCCTTCAGGTTTAGGGTTTATTGTGTTATGTGTATTGTAGGGACTAGGGAGTAGGGATTAAGATTTAACATATATAATATTAGTATATTATACGTACATACATATAAAGATTATGGTTTAGTATTTTAGTAGTTTGGGATTAGGGTTTAGGGGTGGGTGGTATGGTCTAAGGTTTAGAGATTGGAGATTAATGTTTAGGGTTCATAAATTGATTCATACATGCTTACATGCATTATATATATATATATTGATGGATTAGAGTTTTTATTTTTAGGGACTAGGGATTGTGGTTTAGAGTTTACTGTTCATTAATTGATGCATACATACGTACAAGTATTATATATATTGACGGATTAGGGTTTTTATTTTTAAGGTTTAGAGTTTACATATTATAGTTTAGGGTTTATGGACAGGGGATTACGTACATGTGTTAAATATATAGTAGGGATTAAGGTTTTTATTTTTAGGGTTTAGGGATTGGGGATTATGGTTTATGTTTTAGGGTTTAGTGATAGGGTTTAGGGTATACTGTTCATAAATTGATACATACATACATACGTACATGTGTTATATTTATATTGATGGATTAGGGTTTTATTTTTAAGGTTTAGGATTTAGTGTTAGAGTTTAGGGTTTAAATATTCTAATGAGATTTTATTTGTCTAGAAAAAAAAACTACTACAACTATTTTATTTATTTTAAATATAAAAAAAAATGTTACAACATCGTAAGGACAGACACTCAAAGGCTTACTGCCATTGGGATTCCAAAAGAAAATGGAAAAAAAAAATAAAAGATGAATTGAATAATTTAGCTAAACCGAAATTATGTTTTATTTTTCTAGAATCATCAAAATTCAATATGGGTTTAGAAATCTCTTCTTCCCAACAATCATTGCAATCATTAATTTAGCTAAACCTCTCGATCGACGAGCCGGGGCTGACGATTTTCGTGTCCTGTTTCACAATCTTAACCGGCTTGCTCATTTTCGTTCTCTTCAAGAAGTAAATGCGGGGGAGGGAATTGCGAAACGTCATCATCTTCCCACTTCTCAATGTCCAAACCCCATTCATCATAATTAGAAAGACAAATTGATTTAATAATATTTAATTAATAAGTTATTTAAGTATGTTAAGTTAATAAAAAAATTAGTCATCTTATGTTAATTAAGTATGCATATTTAGTTTAATAATCTTTATTCATTTAACTAAATTTAATTAAGTATACAATTTTAATTTAATAATGGTTATTCATTCAACTTAAGTAAATTAAGTATAATAATTTATCTTTGAAGTTATTTTAAAATAAAAGTTAAGTTAATTAGAAAGACAATTTAATTTAACAATGTTTAATTATTTAACTTAAAATGAATGCAAGTAAATTAAACTTATTTTTAATCTTAAGTTAAGTTAATTTAGCATTAATTTATTCATATAATAAAAAATTTAAGTCATCTTATCTTAATTAAGAATACAGATTTAATTTAATAATCTTTATTCATTTAACTTAATTTAATTAAGTATAAAAATTTAATTTAATAATAGTTATTCATTCCACTTAAATTAATTAAGTATAATAATTTATCTTTGAAGTTATTTTAAAATAAAAGTTAAGTTAATTAGAAAGACAATTTATTAATACTTAAATATTATTATTAATTCAGTTTATCTTTTAATTGATGTTAAGTTAGTTAATTTATTAATACTTGACATTATTATTAATTTTAAAATTTATCAATACTTGACATTATTTTATATTCATTAAATATAACTTCTTCAAATGTCAGATAATTATCATTATCAGCAAATCAAATAATATTATTAGTTCAGGTTAATATCAGTTCAGTCAATATCAGTTCAGGTCAAGAACAGTTCAGGTCAATATCAGTTCAGGTCAATAACAGTTCATGTTCAAAACAGGTCGGGTTCAAAACAGGTCGGTTTCAAAACAGGTCGGGTCCAAACAGGTCGGGTTAAATCGGTTATCTGGCAGGTTAGTCTCGGGTTCGGGTTCGTTTCGGTCGGGTTCGGTTACTACAGTAACAGGTTAAATTCGAGTTCGGGTTCACTTCGGTCGGGTGCAGTTCGGGTTCAGTTTCTACAGTTATAGGTCAAATTCGAGTTCGGGTTCGTTTCGGTCGGGTGCAGGTCGGGTTCGGTCTTTAAATTCTCGGGTTAAACCAGGTTCTGACTCAATCGGGTTTCAGGCAGGTTACCAGGTCGGGTCAGTTTTTCACACCCCTACATGTAGCCCCCTAAGAGAGCAGTTACATCTTTATTTTTTTTTCAAAAACAGGCTTAAGTTAATGTGACTTTCTTTCTAAATAAAATTTTCAACATACAAAGGTAAAAATATATTTTTGCATATCCATTTGAGATAAAATTTTATTTTGAACTTTTATTTTTAAATTTTTAAATTCGTCATTGTGAGAAACTGTAGGTCAATTTTATAGCTTATTATGAATCGGATATGCCCCATTATTATTATTATTATTATTATTATTATTATTATTATTATTATTATTATTATTATTATTATTATTATTATTATTATGGATTGTCTCATGGTTTGTGTTTTTTTTTGTCTCCCTTTATGTGTATTTTTCACGTTTCTGATTTGCATGATCAATCAATTTTGCCATATTCAGCAAACTTGTTCCGTGTAGGTTAAAAAATGGAAAATAAAAATATGCACACAAAATCTGTGTTTGAAAATAAATGATGCTGTATACATGGAAAGTTGATATTTGAAAATTCTTAAAATAAAAGAAAATTCTTCTATTTCTCAAAAAAAATTACTCAATCCTAAATTTCTTAAAAACATTTATAATCTCTTTTTTCAATGAAACAATACAATTTTATTTTAAATTTAATTAATACTTATAATGATTAACTATAGGAGAATTTTAGGTAGGGGTATTCATTGTCTAGTATCCGGGTTTCGGATACCTGAAAAACAAGGTATCCGGTTCATCCGGGTACATCATTGCTCGGCCCGTGTCTCGGCGTATTACATCCGAATACCCACTCCTCGGTACTCGGATAATCGGGTACCGGGTATTGAAGATAAGGACGAAACTGATTCTCCAAAACAGCTGGAATACCAGCTGTAATACGTGCCAGCACACTCCAATTCTGTTGGAGCAAATATTGCATGTAATTGCTACACGTGTCCATGCACACAATTAGGGTTTTGTCTATCCTTGTGTATAAATAACCTTAATGTCAATGAATAAAGCAGTCTTCTTCCTCTTATCTTTACCTATTCGACACTATCATTTACTCATACCATTGGTATGCTTAACATGGTATCAGTTTTCTGGGCTTCTTCCTGGTAATCCTCAACCGTCATCATGCCTGCCGACGCTGAAACTACCGATAACACAGTTATCCCACCCACCGCAGATGATGTATCTGACTCCTCCTCCTTTTCCAATAAGCGGATCAGCATCCAGCTCGATGACACCAACTACCTCCTCTGGAAGCAACAGGTCACCATGCTAATTCGAGGTCAAGGTCTTGAAGGGTATATCGATGGCACTGTCACACCTCTGGCCAAGCTTATTGCACGAGAGAATGGTGAAAGTGTTCAGAACCCGGCCTACCTTCGATTCATCAAGCAGGACAGCTCACTTGCCTCCTGGCTCCTGTCCACAGTCAGCTCAAACATCCTCCCTCAACTTGTGGGTGCTGAATCTTGTGCCACGATCTGGTCTACCATCTCAGCTCTCTATTCACAACTTTCTACCACTCGTATTATGCACCTCCACTGTCGTCTCCGTTCCATCAAAAAGGCCTCCCTAACCATGCGCTCCTACACTATGCAAATCAAGGAGATTTGCGATCTCCTTGCATCGTGTGGTAGCCCAGTTTCAACTGTGGAACATATCGCAACCATTTTAAATGGGTTACCCTCTGAGTATGACCCATTTGTGGCGGTCATTTCTGCAAGCAAGGAGCCCTACACTGTTGATGTTGCCGTGTCTGTGCTAATTGATGCTGAATCCAGAGTCTCTGACCCTCTTCAATTACCAGTGGGCATACACAATACAAGCTACTCTATGCCTCGAAACAAGCTTCCTTACTCCTGTTCTCCTCCACCTACATCTCGTGATGACAGTAAGGGCCGTTATCGTGGAAATCGTCCTCGCATTCAGTGCCAACTCTGTGGCAAACCTGGGCATCTTGTGGATCGATGCTGGCATCGTTTCGACCAATCCTTCAAAGGGGTCTCTTCTTCGCCACAAACTCGTCCGCCCTCGAACACTCAAGCCAATGCTTGCTCGTACAAGCAAGACATTGTTGAAGTCTCCTATGACCCTTACATTGTTGAGGCTGCAGGCACTGAACCTCCTAGCACCTCTGATACAAACACTGGAGAGATGCAAGTCCATACCCTGGTGGCTACTCCTACAATTTGGCACCCTGACTCTGGTGCCACACATCATGTGGCCAGCAATTCCTCCTCCTTAACTGGTGGATCACCATACTTTGGTAAGGGCTCAGTTCATATAGGGGATGGATCCTCCCTTTCTATTAATCAAGTTGGTCATTCTAGTATCTCTACTGCATCTCGCACTCTTCACTTAAATGATCTTTTACATGTGCCTCGAATCACTCGCAATTTATTGTCTGTGTCGAAACTCACCAAGGATAACTCAGTCTATGTTGAATTTCACTCTGATAACTGTTGTGTGAAGGATGAGTTCACAGATGAAATACTCATGGAAGGGACACAGGATGGTGGTCTCTATAACTTGTCTCCTGGCAGTACTACAGCTTCAATTTCAGCTTTTTCCACTTCAGTCAATAACAACTCCTTTGAACTCTGGCATCGACGCTTGGGCCATGCTTCCTCAGAGGTCATCAACTCAGCTCACAACAAGTCACTGGTTATGGCACAAAACACCTTTTGTAATGCTTGTCAATTAGGGAAATGTCATGTTTTACCCTTCAAGCATTCTGTAACCATGTATGAATCATTGTTTGATCTAGTTGAAATCGATCTTTGGGGACCTGCCTCTGTCAAATCCAATGGCTTCTTATACTATATTTCATTTGTTGATATGCACTCTCGCAACTTCTGGCTTTATCTATTGAAAACCAAGTCCGAGGCTTCATCTGCCTTTACACTATTCTACAAGCTCGTACAAACTCAATATGGTTCCAACATTCGAGCTGTGCAAACGAATGGGGGTGGAGAATTTATTTTTCTTTGACTCCTTGCTACCTGACCTTGGCATCCAACACCGCATCACGTGCCCTCACACCTCCCAACAAAATAGGGTTGTCGAACGGAAGCATCGACACATCATGGATATGGCCTTATCTCTTCTAGCACAAGCCCCCATGCCTCTTCAATACTGGTCCTATGCAGTGCTCACCTCAGTATTTACTATCAACAGGCTACCCTTCAAGACACTTGGCAACATTTCCCCTTATCAAAAGCTCAATGGAAAAGTTCCTGACTATACATTCTTCAGAGTATTTGGCTGTGAGTGCTTCCCCAACCTCCGCCCATACAATGCTCACAAGCTTGCCTTTCGGACCAAGCCATGTCTATTCCTTGGATACTCGCCCAAGTATCAAGGCTATCAGTGTGCTGATCCCACAGGTCGAATTTACATCACTCGAAGTGCAACCTTCAATGAGTCACACTTTCCCTGTGCTTCCCCAGTTACCTTGTCGTCCAAGCCAAACACCCCAAAATACTCCAGAGCCTTTTCCTCCATACCACCCTCAAACAACAACCCCACACAAATGCAACCCACCACCAATCCTATAGAAACACCTCCTACTTCAGCAACATCATCACACCCTACTGATACACACCCAACAGATACATCCCATACAACTACCCCTACTCCCACTTCACCTTCTATACCAGATGCACCTTTACAAGAACATACACCTTCCACCACAACACTTGACATACCTTCATCCATTTCCTCCTCTCAACCACCACCTCCCCAATCTAGCCATCCTATGGTCACTCGTAGCAAGTTAGGCATCTTCAAACCCAAAGCCTACATCACTGAAACAATTCCCACCACCATACAAGAAGCTCTCCTTGATCCAGATTGGACTCAAGCTGTGAATCATGAATTCAATGCTCTTCAAGACAATGCCACCTGGGATCTAGTTGAGCTACCTCTTGGCAAGAAGGCCATCGGCTGTAAATGTCTTTTCCGTGTCAAACACAATGCTGATGGTACAGTGAGCAAACTTAAGGCACGACTTGTGGCAAAAGGCTACTCCCAAACGCCAGGCTTGGATTTCATGGAAACATTCAGTCCTGTGGTAAGGTTCTTCACAGTCAACATTCTCATTTCTGTGGCAGTAACAAACCACTGGCCAATCCATCAAGTGGATGTTAACAACGCATTCCTTAAAGGGGATCTTCAAGAAGTTGTCTATATGCATCAGCCAGCAGGGTTTCAACAGTGTAGTTCATCTGGCAAACCTCTATTTTGCAGACTTAAGAAGGCTATATATGGGCTAAGGCAAGCCCCTCGAAACTGGTTCGTACAACTCAAGTCCTTCTTGGGAACAATTGGCTTTATAGCATCTCGATCCGACTCCACTCTCTTCATTCTCAAACAAGATCAACTCACCATCTATCTAGCAGTATATGTAGATGACATGCTGCTCACAGGAAACATTGAATCTCAAGTGCTTCACATCATTCAGCTGTTACATACCAAGTTCTCTCTGAAGGACCTTGGCTACCTTCACTACTTTCTAGGAATTGAAGCACATCCACTTGGTGGTGGCCTCTTTCTATCTCAACAACAGTACATTCGTGAGCTTCTCACTCGAACAGACACCATGGTCTCTAAACCAACCTCTACACCTATGGCTACTTATCCCAAATTGAGCAAACACGATGGAACTCCTCTCACAGAAGCTCATCACTACAGAAGCATTATTGGAGCACTTCAATATATTTGTCACACGAGACCTGATCTCTCGTTTGCTGTCAACAAGGCCGCACAGTTTATGCAGAGCCCTGCTGAGGTACACTGGCTAGCACTCAAGCGCATCCTTCGATACCTAAGCTCCACGCCCAACCATGGAATTTGGTTTCAACCTCAGAGCAAAGACAACCTTCGCATTGTATCCTTTTCAAACGCTGACTGGGGCAGTGATGTGGACGACAGACGATCCACCACAGGCTATTGTGTTATGATTGGCAACCACCTCATTTCCTGGTGCTCGAAGAAACAGCGAGCTATCTCTCGATCCTCTGCAGAGGCTGAGTACAGAAGCCTGGCAGATGCAGCGTCTGAAATCTTGTGGGTTCAATCAGTTCTCAACGAAATGGGAGTATCAATGTGCAATCCACCACTCCTCTGGTGCGACAACACAAGCACCGTCTCCATGGCCGCCAACCCTATGCTCCATTCCAAGACCAAGCATGTTGACCTCGACCTCCACTTTGTCAGGGAAAAAGTCAGCTCCCAACAGTTACAAATCAATTACATACCTGCCAGATGCCAAGTTGCAGATATCCTCACAAAGGCATTACCACCTCAGCAGTTCCAAGAACTTCGAACCAAGCTTCACACAAGGAAACCAGAAGAAAAATCGTGCGGGGGAAATATTGAAGATAAGGACGAAACTGATTCTCCAAAACAGCTGGAATACCAGCTGTAATACATGCCAGCACACTCCAATTCTGTTGGAGCAAATATTGCATGTAATTGCTACACGTGTCCATGTACACAATTAGGGTTTTGTCTATCCTTGTGTATAAATAACCTTAATGTCAATGAATAAAGCAGTCTTCTTCCTCTTATCTTTACCTATTCGACACTGTCATTTACTCATACCATTGGTATGCTTAACACCAGGTACCCGCCTCTTTTTTTAATCAATTAATTCTATAAAATATACATACTTAATAAAAGTTTGAATTATATAATCTCAACATAGAAACCAGTTTTGAACAGAAATTAAACTGAAAACAGAATCAATTTTGAACAAAAATCAAATATGGAAATTCCTAAAGCAACTAAAAACAGAACCAGTTTTGAACAAAAATCAAAGATGAAAATTCACAGTAAAACTGAAAATGACAATAATTATAACTATGCAAATGCAGCCTACCAACTTAGTAACACTTAAATTAAATACTCGAACCATAAATAAACTATAAATTTGAAGAATACATAAACAATAACATTTATCAAATCACTTGTAAAATAAAACCTAATCAAAGATGAAAATAATATTTGTATGTAATATAAAAACAAATCAACTTTGAAAAGAAATTATATGTGCTTGGCTGCTTGCTTGTTGGATGGAGAGAGGGGAGACTCTGGCTTGCTGTTGAATTATTGATATTTTCGAACGGCGAGTCGACAGGACACTGAACGGAACCGGCGACTCATATGAGGGAGGAACAATAGAGGAGCCTATATGATATTTTAGGAATTTCAATTTAGGGATTTAGAAAGGGGGAAATGGTCGAAGTGTTTTGTTTGGTTTATGTAAGCCTCATCTGTTTTTTTATTTTAATTAAAATATATATATATTTTTAATTAATTAAAATTAAAATATAATATATATACATACATATTATCGGGTAGTCAGGTACCCAACTGGAGCCATATTTTTGGCCCAAACTCGACTCGAGTACCCGAGATAATTACCAGGCCGGGTACCCGACCCGAGAAAAAAATAAACATATAATTACCCGCCTATTTTGCATCGAATCATCGGGTAATTGGGTCGGGTCAACCAGGTCGAGTAATTTTGAACACTCCTAATTCTAGGGATGGAAATCATGTAACCTTCTAGACTCGTTTATGTGTTAATACGGATCCTTAGGAAGTCACATTAGGGCCGCCGGAGCGACCCACGTTTTGAATTAAAATACAATTTCAGAAAACATTCAGACTACAAAATAGAAATTATGATACAAATTGCTAAAACAAGTTTCAGACTCAAATATGAAACAAGATGTGACATACATGCCCCCTAATTACACATGTACTGTACTCCGCAAGCAAAGCCGTAGAAACTCTCATACCGACGTTGACAGCTGCAGCATGGTAGATCTTTTAACCTGTGATGGTAAAAACAACATGAGCTTCGAAAAGCTCAATAATACAAACTACCAGGAGATGTTAAAGGTACAAGTAGGTATATGGTAACTTAACATTGTCATGAAGAAATGGGCAACAGTAAGCTCAAATTACGATTCGATAATTCAGTGAAGCATTATATTAGGAGGTCACAGAGTCGTTCTTTATTTGATCACCTGAATCTTAGGAGATGAGTCTAAAGTCGAAGATTTAGAAGAGATTCAGGTTCCAAAAGTTGAATCAAGGAGTTCAGAGTGGCTCATTAAGCATGAATTGTAGTTTTACTGAGATTTCAACTTTGATACGTTAATTTAGTAGGGTATGTTTCAGAAGACGTCAGAAAGTTTTATTAATTTACTTAACTACCCTCCAACCAAACTCCAAAATGCAATTCCTCCTAAACTGCATACAGAAGGTCTTACCCTATGCCTGAGGCATAGGAGCCTACCTAAGGGAATGACTTAGGTCCAGAAAGACTTACCTTAGGTCTGTCAGGCGTAGGAGCTTACCTAAGAGAATGCCTTAGGTCTAGAAAGACTTACCCTAGGCCTGTCAGGCATAGGAGCTTACCTAAGAGAATGCCTTAGGTCCAGAAAGACTTACCATAGGCCCGCCAGCCATATGAGCTTAGGTCCAGAAGGGCTTACCAACGTTGAGCCTACATATCTTCATTTATATCTCAGACAATATACCCCAAATGAAATTTAATTTATATTCAGAAGACAGTAATATCAGAAAACATATATCAGATATATTTTTATATCAAAAGAAATATCAAATTTATTTTTGTATCAAAAGACGGATATCAGATATATTTTTGTATCATAAGACAAAAGCCAGAAGTTGAGCTTTCATTACGGGTAACAAAGTCATACTTTTAATCCAGGGCAGATAATCTTAGTTTAAAGTAGAGTGTATTCACGGACATATGGTACACATTTTATGGTTCAATATATTTCTCGGAGACACTTGATAATTATCAGAAAGGGGGCATAGAACGTCTGACAATTTTGGACTGATTTTAGAACGAGGTCCCTAGGCAAGGGAGCTCGGTACTCACAGCTCAAACCAACATTCGGAAGTTGACACATTGAGAATATTGAGATTTCAGATGTATCGAGAGTGATTCAATCATTTAAGCCTACTGGGGCATTTTGGTCATTTTGACCTTTAGAGGTAATTTAATAATTAGACTATTGGGTAATAATAGTGTCGTTTGGGGTTCATAAGTTCTGGTTACTTATCAGGTTTCCGAGTCCCTTTGAACTAATCGTAAACCATCGCACAAGGTTTATTGTTTAACCGAATCAGTACACCACAAGTACTCACTTCTCAGAACTAACTACATTGTATAACAAAAACTCGCTTCGCCAAGAAACCACTGAACATACAACAAGAAATCGAACATGTATTCAAATGGTATACCCAAGTAATCGAGCATGTGTAATGCATCTGAACTCGATCCATAACATCGAATACACACGAGAACATGTTGCTCTTACCATTGACCTAGGTACTTTCTCCAAATAACCTGAACATACCTTTATATGGTATTCTTTCAACATCACAAAAGTTCATGAAACGACCAACCAACAAGGGTCGTGTATTACCACTTTCAGAGCTATAGCCTTTTCTTGGCTTTATTGATATTTCTCATTTCATGTCTTAGTGGTATTTTCAGTCACCTCGATGTCCGAAGGTGTTTCAATTATTCTGAGCCTTTCGGTTCTTTCAACTATTCCTTCATTTCAGATCTCGATGGTATATCCATCATTTCAGAAAATTAATAGTTAGTACCCGAGGATATTTTATTCTTCTGGTCATTACGTTCATTTCGATTACTTCAGCCTTTTTGATGTTTTCAAACCTCTTTGGTCAAGCTAGTCAGTTCTGTATTTTATGCCACTTTGATTAGTTCAGATATATGAATATATGTATATATATATATATATAGTTATTTTCATAGATTTATTCGGTGTTCAAAAACAATCCAAGTACCCTACAATTCGAGGGTTTAAGCTTTGATATACAACTTTTCAAGCAAAATGAGGTTTTTAGGTAAATAAGCTACTTTACCAGATTTAGTGTAGACTCCTAAATTATTTTTTGGTCAAGGGTATTTTAGTCCTTCTTGCGCCTTAAGAACATTTTCGTAATTTCTGTAACAGAGCATTTCAAAAGTTAGATCATTAACAGGCAATCAGATCTAGAGTATAACAGTCATGTGAATTATTCTTGGATATTAGAAGCTCTTACAAGTCCCTTATCTTCCTAACAGAGTAATTCAGTCTAATCAAGATACTATCATTTTTCTATAATCAACTTGACTAAAACAGAATTAACCAAATACTTATAAGGATCATTCAGTCATTTGGCGGATACCAACATGTTCCATAACGCATAAAAGAGGTAGTAATGTATTACCTTAACTCCGAGCTACATTGGTCGATTCATGAAACCCCATTTGATTGCACTCGAACCCGAATTCGACATTCATCAACAATTCATATTCAAGAAGCTGTGAGTACCTTTAATTACACAAATTCACATTTTAGTCCTTACTCACAGTACTCCTAATTGAATAATTAATACATATACAAGTTCGGGTTCAAGGTTAGATTCAGAAGCTTTCGGATCAAAATTTTACGAAACGGGCTTCAAAAATGGGCTCATGACGACAAAAAAACATAAAGTGCGTGTTTTTGGAAAAGTTGACTTTTTGGTCAACAGTCAAAGTCAACATTAACGTCATGTTGGCGTCAGCAGTCAACGATCAAAGTCAACGCTGACATTATACTAACACCAGCGGTCAAATGAGTTAGTTCAGACGAGTTGACGGGTTGGGTCGGACTCGAGTTTGGGTCGAACTGGGTCGATCGGTTCAGGACGGTTTGGACCCGGTTCACTTACTAAAAAAATTAAGCTCGTCGGCCGATCGTCGTAACAGGTCGTCGAAGATGCCCTCCTAGTTCGTTTATGTCGGAAAACATAAGTTATTCAATCCTAAACTCCAACCCTTATGATTGTGACATAAAACAAGCTGGAATCTAACCGGAACTTACCCAAATTAGACCAAAACGACCGGAAAGTACGAAGCTCCGTCGAGGCTTCTCCCGACGTCAAAACGATGAGCGGTCAGAAGGTTTTGCTCGTCGTGATGTGATGAATCCATTGATGGTGGCGGCGCGGCTATAGGACGGCCGAGGTGGTCGGAATCAGTGAAAAACTAAGGCGGCAACCCTAGGCTTTTGTACGAACCTTCAACTGGTCTTCCACGGCGACCGACGGTGTCTCACCGCGAGTGGCTAATGACATCATGATCGAAGCAAGGTGGCGGTTTGAACGGCGAGGGCGGTGTCACGCATAGAGCGGCGATGAGGGCGGTCTCGGGTTGTCGGAAAATTGGGGAAGATGGACAGTTTGGGCAAAGAGAAAAACATCAGGATATCCGTGTTTTTTTCATTCGAATGAGTAAATATTTGGTAGGTGAAAAGTCAGATCGGACTTTAATTATCTTAAGTACATTACCATAAGGGTTCAAAAGAAATATGGGAAACCTTAAAGACTAAGAGTTTTCTAGCTCAGTTGGCTAGGTTAGAAGCTTGGCTACCAAGAGGTTGCGGGTTTAAACCTCTACAACCACAAACCCTCTTGTTTTCTTTTTTTCTTTTTTTAATTATGAATTTCATTTCAAGCTAAATAAAAGTGTTACAAATCGTCTAACCCAAATTATATCCCTTTTGGTGCTACCACTTAAAAAAGTGAATTTAAGGTTTAGGGTTTAAAGTTAAGGTTTATGGTTAGGTTTTAGGGAATTTGGTGCATGGTTTAGGGTTTATTATGTGGACTTTAGGGTTAGGGTTTAGAATTAAAAAATTTTAGTGTGGGACATAGAAAGGTGTATGATTAGGGGGCAGAGGACTTTTGTTCGAATTCTAGAATGGGTGACGCACACTGCTGAACAATACTAACGAAATACACGGTTGTACACCGTTAATTTTTAAATTTTGTATAATTATATATTTTGTCCATGTTATGTAAGCAAGCTATCAACTTAATCACCGCCATTTAATTATTCAATCAATTCAATCCTAATTCAAAAAATTAACTAATTTAACCTTCAATATTTAAAAATCTATCAACTTGGTCCTAATTTTAATATAATTCAATAATTTAATTCAAATTTAAATATTTCACTATATCTTCCATTTTTATATCTTCCATAAAATGGTAAAAAGGGGAAACATCTAATGGGGATATGAAGGGGTTCATTCGTCTTTATTTTGAATATTGCATGTGATTTTAAATATAATTAAGCGATCCCAATAATTTGTGCACGAGTTTCCCAAATAAAACGTTCAAAAATTGAACACGTCATTTCCGATGAATGTGGATCTAGAATTTTAATTTTGATAGTTTACCAACCAATCTAATAATTTAAATTTATTTTACATCGATGTAATAATGTATTAATAAGGAATAATTGTTGTGCAAACAAATATACTTTATAGTCATGGACATATTAACATTGAAAAATAAATTTATATTGTGTAAATGTGTTTGAGAAATAAGAACTATCTTACACTGGTGTAATTGTGTTTTAGAGAGTAGAAAATTTTGCTCTAGTAAAACTAAGTATTGGTAGTGACAATTATTGTGCAAGCAAGAATAAATTTTCTATTTTAAAATCGATTTGTAGTTATAAAATTTTCTAAAACAATTTCAAAAATCAAAATCGTTTTAAGTGTCAAATATCTGAATCGATTACAACTTATCAAACAAAAAAGGCGAAAAGTAATTTAGGTTTCAAAAATAGTTTGAACCATAAATGCTTTTCCAGATGAAGATGATTACAAGTTTAGAAAAAAAAAATGTTTTTGGAGGTAAACATGTTTATTTGAGACCTAAAAATATTTTACTAATTTTAAATTTTATTTAAATTAAATTATAATTATTTAAAAAATTTCAAATCAAAATTTTAGTTAGCTCATTTGATATAAATGTAAATGTTTTTGACCAAGATTTTTTAATGAGATTAACAAATATACTTAAAATAATTATAAAATAATAGTTTGGATACTTGTTTTGTCCAAAAGTAGTTTATGAGCTCAAAGTAAAAATTAAAATAATTTAAGGTTTGATTTTTCATTTAAAAATAGTTAATATTTTAGGGTAAAATACACTAGTAGTCACTGAACTTTTAGGGTGTCTTTGCTCTAGTCACTAAAATCGAAAATCTCTCATTACAATTAGTAAACTTTTAATTCGATTTCACTACAGCCACTGTCGTTAAAAATACTGATATGACACGTTAAAATATTTTTTTCCAAAAAGAACCCCCCAATATTTCAAAATCTTCACCAAGGCCAAAATTATGATAAATGGAGACGTTGTCGATCAATCCCAATAGTAGGAAGGATTCGTTTGGCCAAATTGTTAATATAATTTGGTTTCAATCTTACCTGACGATTAACAATGACATATTAAAAAGTTAACTTTTAATTTAAATTGATATTTAATATATTATTGACATGATTATCAAATATTTGATAAAGCAATAATTTATAGTTTAAATTAAAAAATTAAAATTTATTCACTGAATTTTAATTTAAACAAAAAATAGGATAAACTACACTTGTGATCATCAACCTATATCTCTTTTCATATTTTAGTCATCGAACTTTTTTTGACAAAATCGTTACTAACATTACGTTTTTTCAATTTTAGTCATTCGTCGTTAAAAAACTAACGAAAATATAATATTTATATGACAAAATATAAGAAATAAATAATAGTTTGGTGATCAAAACAAGAAAAAATATAACATTAGTAACTAAAATAGAAAAAATAATATAATTTTAATGAGATTTTACCAAAAATAATATTTGATGACCAAAACAGAAAAATAACAATAGGTTAATGACCACAAATATAATTTATTAAAAAATAATTGTAGGTCACCAAACCTACCTTGCACTATGGTAGGTCCACCCCTGCCCACATGGTAAAACAAAGGTTTAAGGGTGTAAGAGGCCCTTGAACTTTTGAAAAATAATTAATTAAGCTCTTAAACTTTTTTTTGCACCCAATTAAGCCCTTGAACAAAAAAAATTAATCAATTAAGCCATTTAACCAAGAAATTGAATCAATTAAGCCCTTTGACCAATTTTGACCATTAAATCTTGACATTTTTCTTCTGCACATATTACCGTCACATAATACACTACAGTTCCATCATGTTGCATTTACAAAAGAAATTCAAAAAGTATTTTTTATAAATTTTATAAGTTTTTTTAGAATTTTTAGAACCTTTAAAGAATTTTTTAAATAAAATAAAAATTCTGAAAACTGTCAAGTGGAAACATTGTGACATAGTGCACTGCAACAATGGATTGAACAAAACTATTAAGATTTAACGGTCAAAGTTGGTCAAATGGCTTAATTGATTAAATTTATTGGTTTAAGGGCTTAATTGATTAAATTTTGTGGTTCAAGGGCTTAATTGGGTGTAAAAAAAGTTTAGGGGCTTAATTGATTTTTTTTCAAAAGTTCAAGGGCTTCTTACACCCTTAAGCCTAAAACAAAATTCTTTGAATGCTCAGAAAATTTAGATCATTTGACTGGATAGTTATTTTGTTTTTATTTTTTAAGTACTTTAATCTCAACGTTTTATTTTGAGCCAAAATGATCATTCTATGGATAAAAAATGTTTCTTTTTTATTAAATAGGGAAATATTACATTCTCATATCGGAATTCGAACTCATGCAATATGAGCATCATTAGTTTACTAGCAATAAATAATTTGAAATAACTTGACATAATAATATGTCGGTAGAAAAATTATTTTTGTATTTTATATAATTTTATAAAATTATTCATTGTATGATGTGTTATCCTGTCAAGTCAACATTTTTGTCTAAATAACATTGATATGTCAGTGTGCACTGTCATGTTGGTTTGTCACATCATTTCAAATCATTTACCGTTAGTTAACTATAATAATATTCATCCTCGGATGGGCCATCTTAGACTAAAATAAATTTAAAAAAGACCAAAAATAATTATTCAATTAAACGTTGGGAGTATTTTTTGGTATTATACAAAAAAATTATAATGACAATTATAGTTAACATTAGAATCTAAGTCTCATCTGAAAATATTTAAATAACAATAAATCTAAATTAAACATGCATACACAAAATTTTATATTCCCGTCTGCTCTTTGTGGCACGTTTTCTCTCTGCTCTTTGTGGCACATCTTTGTTTTCTGCTTTCTTTCTTTTTTTGTTCTTTTTGTTCTCTTCTATGGCAGACGTTCAACAAGAAATGGCGAACCTATCCATAACAGAGGGTGAAGATGATGGCATCCAGATAGATTTGGGTGTTCCGGCTTCCTCTGTTCCGTTTGATCTGTGCTTTGTTGGCTCTTTTTTGACAAGCAGCGTCATCAATTTTCAATCTATGCGATCCACTATGGCATCGGTCTGGCACCCACCGGGAGGGATCTCCATTTCCGACCTAGGGGAAGGTTGTTATTTGTTCCGCCTCTATCATGTTCTGGATTGTGATCGCATCACAAATGGTGGTCCTTGGTTCTTCAACACCCATTTGCTTGTCCTTCACCGTTTGAAACAAGATGAAGACCCGTTGCTAGTCCCGTTAAATTTTGTAGATTATTGGATCTTAATCCATGATGTTCCTTTGGGTTTTATGTCGGAGAGAGTTGCAAAAGTCCTCGGTGATTTTATTGGTTCTTTTTTACAGTATGATTCAAAAGCAACCGCTTTAAGCTATAAACGAATCATGAAAATTCGGGTTAGAGTGGACATTCGTTTGCCTCTGAAGCGCCGGAAAAAGTTGATCCTCTCAAATGGCAGCCACCAGTACGTCCGCTTTGAATATGAGAGGCTGACTTTGTTCTGTTTCTTGTGTGGTATTCTTGGTCACGGTGAGAGTTTTTGCCCCCTCCGGTTTGAGGAAGGAGGAATGGATTTAGTTCCGACTTGGGATGCTTCTCTCCGGGCACCATCCCGCCGGGCCACTGTGAATCAATGTCGATGGTTGGTTGAGGAAGGAGTGGATACTCCAGCTGTCAATCCCGCCCATTCTGCACAAACAAACTAGCTGGGTTTTAATTTCCTTGGATCACGCCCTGGTAATTTGAGTGATTCCAGTCAAAGAAATATTATAATAGATACGGTGACCACTAGTCAGGAGTCAACAATCCCTAATCATGGGATACGACCAGTTTCCGCTTTAAAGTCTCCTGCTGATTTGGGTAATATTAACCAAATCCTATCCACTCCTTACAAGGAAATTCGGGCTACTAATAGCGTTAATTTGGGTTTTGACACCGAAATGGGCTTTTCAGAGGAAGACAGGCCTCTAGCTGAACTTGACAACCCAAAACGCCAACGATCCCATCCCTCTTTACCAGGAGTTTCCCAGTCAAAGGATTCAAGTGGTAAGTCGATCAATCTAATGGCAGGCCTCCAGGGTGGGGCTGGCCAAGCCCAATGAAAATCCTAAGTTGGAACGTTCGTGGCCTGGGGATGGCCCGAACTGTTCGTCGATTCCGTGCTATGATGCGCGATTTATCCCCATCAGTGGTTTTCTTAATGGAAACCAAGTTACAATCTTCCAAGATGGAACGTATTCGAAAGCTATGTGGTTATGTGAATGGTCTGGACATAAGCTCGAACGGTAGAAGTGGAGGGCTTTCAATTGGTTGGAAAAATGATGTTGTTGTCTCTCTCCGTTCTTTTTCTACTCATCACATTGATATGCTAATATCAATGGTTAATAATCCGCAACAATGGCGTCTTACAGGTTTCTATGGTGCTCCGGAAGTTAATAACAAAACTCGTACTTGGCAACTCCTTCGGCAATTGAATGATCGGCCTGATATGCCTTGGTGTGTCATTGGTGATTTCAATGATATTCTCAGCAACTCGGAGAAATCGGGGGGCTTGGAAAGGCAGGAGTGGCAAATGAAAAATTTTAGTGATACACTTGATGACTGTGGCTTGTCGGATTTGGGTTTTAAGGGCCCCTGGTTTACTTGGGAATGGAGGCGTACCTCGACGAATAATATTCGGGAGAGATTAGACCGAGGTGTAGCAAATGAAACTTGGAATGATCTCTTTCCAAACTACCAGATCAATCATCTCTCACACTCCTTTTCGGATCACTGTCCGGTGCTTCTTACTACTTCTGTTAATCCTTCTCAACCCAACCGTGTGTGGCACTTCAAATTTGAAGCAGCCTGGTTATTGGAGGATTCTTGTGAGGATGAAGTCCGCAATCTTTGGTTTTCGACTAGTGGGACGGTGCCTGAAAGACTTGCGGCAATCCGTATTGGGTTGGATAGATGGTTTCGAAGAATTAAAAAAGCTAAAAAACTGTCTATCAGAGACCTTCAGTGTCGCATAGATTCATTGAATGCACAACAAGCCTCGGATGAGAATTTGGGTGAACTGATAGAGGCAAAGTTGAGTTTGAATCTGGAATTGGACAAAGAGGAGATCTACTGGGAGCAACGTGCTCGAGCAAACTGGATGCGGAATGGAGATAGGAACACGAATTTTTTTCATCGTTATGCGAGTCAGCGGCGTAGAACGAACCATATCAGTGGTTTGATTGATACTGATGGCTCTTTTCATGACGAGCAGGATTCTATCCGGCAAATTGCAGTTCAATACTTCTCGGACCTGTTCTCCTCCTCGGGTGCAGCAGACCCTTCGGTTATTTTGCAGGGCATCAACCCTTGTATCACCCCAGAAATGAATCGATCTCTACTTGCTGATTTCACTAGGGAAGATGTTTTTGCAGCCCTTAATTCTATGAGTCCTATGAAGGCATCAGGTGAAGATGGACTAGGGGCAGTCTTCTATCAACAGTTCTGGGGAATAATTGGAAATGATATCGCAGATTACTGTATTGGGGTTTTGAAGGGTGATTTTTTGATTGAGGATATTAACAGGACCCATATCGTTTTAATTCCTAAAGTAAATGATGCAAAGGAGATGACCCAGTTTAGGCCGATTGCCCTATGTAACGTCTTATTTAAAATCATTTCAAAGATGTTGGCAAATAGACTCAAGTTGGCTCTGGACCTTTGTATTGACGAGGCACAGAGTGCATTTGTCCCCGGCAGACTGATAACGGACAACATTATCGCGTCCTATGAAATTCTTCATTCTTTTAAAAAGAGGCGAACGGGAAAATTGGGTTCTTTTGCTCTAAAGGTAGATATGAGTAAGGCGTATGACCGGGTCGAATGGGATTTTATCCGTCGAGTTATGGGTCAGATGGGTTTCGAGCAGAACTGGATTGATATGATAATGTATGGTGTTACTACCGTCTCTTACTCGGTTGTGGTCAATGGGTGCACTAGTGACTATTTTTATCCAACTCGTGGACTTCGGCAGGGCGACCCTATAAGCCCGTATCTCTTCCTTATTTGCGGAGAAGGCCTGTCATCCCTTTTGTGTAATGCCATGATCTCTGGAACGTTGAAAGGAGCCCGCATTGCCCGTGGCGCACCTTCGGTAAGTCATCTGCTGTTTGCGGATGACTGCCTTATCTTTGGGGAGGCCCTAGCTGCGGGTGCAAGTAATCTACAATCCATCCTTACCCACTATGCAGATTGCTCAGGCCAGGTAATCAACTACAACAAGTCCAATATCTTATTTAGCTCTAATGTTATTTCGGAGAATAGACAGGATGTCTGCCGTATATTGGGCGTTACAGAACTGGATACTCCGGAATCCTATCTGGGCCTACCGGCTATTGTTGGGCGTAACAAGAAAAAGGCTTTCAATTATTTAAAAGAAAATTTTGGCAGTCGGGTGTCAACACTTAGCTCAAAAACTCTTTCTCAGGGGGGAAAGGAAGTCTTTATAAAGTCGATCCTCCAGGCGATCCCCCTCTTTGCTATGTCATGCTTCCTTCTCTCAGCATCATTCTGCCATGAACTGGAGGCAATCATAGCTCGCTATTGGTGGCAGAAGTCTTCATCACGACGAGGTATCCACTGGTGCTCTTGGGAGGAACTGAGTAAATTGAAGGATGAGGGTGGAATGGGATTCCGCGACCTCGGGAAATTCAATATAGCCCTGTTAGCTAAACAGGGCTGGAGGATTATCACCAATCCGGGCTCACTAGTCGCCCGGTTATTGCGGGCCAAATATTTTCCTAGTTCCACCTTTTTGCGAGCTGAGTTGGGTCATTCACCATCTCTAATTTGGCGAAGCATCTGGTGCTCCAGAGGACTTTTAGAAAAAGGAATGGGCTGGGCTATTGGAACGGGCTTGACAGTGTCCGTTTGGAACGATTATTGGCTCCCGGGATTGCCTTCAAAACGTGTATCTTCCCAGTATTCGGATCGAGTTGCAGTAGTATCGGATCTACTACTTCCGAATGAGCAAGTCTGGAACAGGCCTCTTATTGAGTCCATCTTTGATCAATGTGAGGTTTTGGCTATTCTCAGTATTAAGCTACCACGTTTCCCTCAACAAGACGTATTGTACTGGAAAGGAGAAGGATCTGGGCTCTATTCAGTACGAAGTGGCTACTCTTTGCTAAAAAACCATACTTCAAATGCTGATACACAGTTTAATATTTTCAAAGCTATATGGATGGTACCATGTCCCTCTAAAATTAGGATTACAGTTTGGCGAATGCTCCGTAACTTTCTACCTACATTGCAGAATCTAAATTTCAGACGAGTTGCAAGTGATCCTAACTGCCCTAGGTGTAAACGGGATATGGAAACTGTAAGTCACATTTTTATCGAGTGTTTTTACGCAAAGGAAGTTTGGAGTCTATTAGGCTTTACTTCACTTAATTGGAGCCATTTAACAAGTTTCAGTGATTGGTTATCTTATCTACTTCATGTTACACCAAAATGCAATCACAGGATAATTCTTATCACGTTGTGGGCTCTATGGTATTCGAGGAATGTCATGCTTTACGAGGGAGTTTTACAAAGAGTGGAGGATGTGTATACCTTTGTAAAGGCTTATGATGCTGAGGTCAGTAGTGTTTCTCTCTTGCATCGACATTTTGATCGGCTCTCTGAGGACCACTGGGTTCCCCCGCCCCCTTCCACCTACAAAATAAATGTTGATGCGGGTTATAAGCGTGAGAGTAAAGTATCTGCATCGGGTTTTATTATCAGAGATTCGGAAGGACAAATCATAGGGTCTGGATTTAAATTTAACTCCAACATCACCTCGAGTTTTGAAGCTGAAGCCCTCGCCTTTCTTCAGGGTTTGGATTTTGCTTCGGAGTTAGGCCTTCGATGTGTAATCGTCACCGGTGATAACAAATCCGTTGTCTCCAAGCTCAATTCTGTCGAAGTCGATCCCTCTGTTATAAGACCAACTATCTGTGATATAAAGCGGGTCGGATCATCTTTCACTTCGTGCCGTTTCAGTTTCTCTGGCCGCCACAGAAATGGGCCGGCGCATGCACTTGCAGCAGAAGGATTGCGACTCTCCTCCGACCGGTTCTGGGTTGAAGACGCACCACCATCGGTGTTGCATTTGGCGGCGATGGACCGTCGTTTCACCGAACCACCATGACTTTTCACTCCGGGCTCTAAGCTTTCTGGGGAATTTGCTACATCTTCTGGAAGATCCCCTCTTTTTCCTCCTCCGCCTTGGCTTTTTCATCGAACACCCTTTTTGATGGTGGAGGACCGTCGGTTTGCATGCCGTTTTTGCTTTTCGTCTTTTGGTTTTCTTTTCTTTCTTTGCTTTAATGTTTCTCTGCGTTTCTAGAGTGTTTCAGACGCTTTATTAAATGGGTCTGCTTTCTAGGCCCATTTTTTTAATAAAATGCCAACCGACATGTCTTTATCAAAAAAAAAAATATTGATAGTAATCATTAATATAACTCAAACTTAAAATATCAAGTTACCACAATTCAAAGAAAAAATCAAGTTACTACAATTCAAAAAATATCAAGTAACTATTAATAAAACTCAAACTTTAACAAATATATGTATTTTTATTATTAATAAATTAAATCAATTCTATTAATTCCATTGGGTAATTGCCCATCCCTAGGGTTTTCCTTTTTTCAAGCGCGGCTTATTCCTTGTTTTTTTTTCTTAATTCTTGATTGATCGTAGATGACACTAATTTTAGTATTGGTTGCTGAGATGGTGTCATCGTTAATATTTTAATTTTTTTTATTTCTTTATATATTTAGTTATTGTCTTTTATGGTGTTTTTTTATTTTTTTTCTAATTGTTTATCTGCCTTCGTTACACATTTTTTATGGTTTCGTGACACGCTTTTCCTCTGCCTTGTAGCACGTTATCGTCTACCGTTGTAATAGATATAAATTATTGTATACTTTTTTACGATGTCCGGCTCTGATTTGTAAAACAATAATTTATCATAGCTCCATTTTTGTAAAAACAACTAGTTATAAACCAAAGGCTTATTAGCTCAATATTATTCGATATTTATGTAAAAACAACTAGTTATAATTATTTTCATTCTATTATTTTTTTTTAAAATAACAAAAATTTCTCATAGCTCCATTTTTGTAAGGTACAAATTCAATTATATTAACATTATTATTTAGAATCAATCAATCAAAATGGATGAGGAATCATGTCCCGTTTAAACTAGGTTTAGAACAATTAGATATCAATCTTTTTTATTAAATGATAACATGATTATTAATATTTTAAAAAAACTAACTACCATGAAACAATATATCCTTTAATTATTATTTATTGTTTTTTAATATCTAAATTAATTTTAATTAATTTTAAATTTTAAATAAAAAAATTATTTAAAATATATTTAAATTCATAACTTTTTATGAGATGCAATTTAATTATTGTTTAGCTGTTAATTTAGTGAAAGTAAAGAATTTAAAAGAGAATAATGTGATTGTCAAAAAAGAGAATAATGTGAACAAATAATTTGATTGACAGTGAGAGCCACGAGTGAGAAAAAGCCACGTAAGCTGATCAGGAACGAGGCGTTGTTACGCATCCACGTGTTGGGCTGAACTGCTCAAGTGGAGGCTGCCTTTCTACCACGTGTGATTTTGTCCCGAATTTCGAGCTCCCAATTTAAATTAAATTAAATTAAAAAGTTTCTTACCCTATATAAATGAGTACATATTTTATCCAAACAAATATAAATGAATAAATAATAAATAAAATGGTAAATTACTCAAATGACCACTTAACTATAGGGTTGATGTCGATATGACCACTATATTTTTAAATTTTGCAATCTTACCATTTAACTATTTAAGTGGTTTCAATCAAGCCACCGACCATTAAAACATAACGTGATTGTTAAAGAATGTATAATTATACATTTGATATTTCATTATTTACATATTATATCATTTTAGTCCTAAATTAAATATAACTTAATAAATTTATCCTATAATCAAATAGTGAGTCATGTCACCATCAAATTGAAAAGAAAAATTTCAAACCAAACATTGACTCTAGTAGGATTCAAACTCATGATGGCATGAGTAGAGTTGGACAGACACAACCACTGAGCCAAGGTTCTATTTAAATTTTACAACTTTTTTGTATTTAAAGTTAATGTTTGGATGATCAAAAGCGGACCACTATGAGAGCCAGGATAGCCCTGCCCCTTTCGTCCCTTTGAAAATTTTTAATTTAGCCCTTATAAATTTTAAAAATTTTATTTTGTTTTAAATTTTTTGAATGTTTCTGATTAAGCCATCTTCAAAAAAAATTAAAAAATTCCTAATTATACCTTAAATTTTTTAAAAATTTCAAGTAGGCTCCCCAAATTTTATTGTCAAAATCCGACATTTGGACAATAATTAAAGAGAAAAATTATTAAAATATCTCATAAACAAGCATCAATTACCGTTCAAGGATCCAACACTTTCTCCAAAATCACTAACAAAAACATTAAAATGGGCAATCACACTAAACGTAATCAACCAATTATAAAAAAGAGCCAAAAATAAGATTAAAAAAAGAACCCGTAAAAGTAATTAAGAGCCTCCGATTTTTTACATGTACATATAGAAAAATTGATGTCAAAGGGAAAATTAATCGAACGAGTGTAAAAATTAAGCCAACATAAAAAGGTTTTAACTTTTTGCTGTCTGTTTCGCTCTCAATCGAAATTTTTCTACGAATACGATGGCTGGAATTTTTTTCTAATAATATGATACTTTCCACTTTATTTTCAATAATATGGTAGTTTATTGTAGCAGTCAGAAACCAGATTAGTTTCAACCCGTTTTTAAATAGTATTTGTATTTTTTTTATTTAAATTAAAATCGGACGAAAAAGAATCTGACTTTGAACAGTGTTTTTACACTAAAATTGGACGAAAAAGAATTTATTTTTGAACAGTATTTGTATTTTTCAATTAAAAAATAGCATAAACAATACACCAACAGTGAAGTACAATATTGTTGGAAATAAAATAAGGGTACCATATTTTTGGAAGAAAAAAATTTCATCTACCATATTTACGGAAACTCTCTCTCAGTCTCTCTTGATTAGAAAAACGCAAGTATTTTACTTTAAATATAAAAAAATTGTAAAATTTAAGCAAGTAATAACCCTTGGCTCAGCGATTGTGTCTGCCCACCTTCACCCATACCATCACAGGTTTGATTTTTTTAGACAAAGTTGGGTTTAATTTTTTTTTCAATTTGATGGTGACACGTAGATTGGACATGAAAATATTATTTAAATAAATTAAAATTAAGAAAAATATATAGTGACACATGTTAATATATGACTAGAGGATAAATTTATTAAATTGAATTCAATTTAGGACTAAATTGATATAATATGTAAGTAATGAAGACCATATATGTAATTATACTCATTTTGTTTAACAGCCACATCATTCCCTCTTTATGTTTTAATAGTTAGTGGCTTGATTGAAATTACTTAAATAGTTAAGTGGTAAAATTATCAAAATAAAAAAATAATGGTCATATCAACACTAACTTTATAGTTAAGTGGTTATTTGAGTAGTTTACCCTAAACAAAATAAAAAGCTGACTCACTTGTTTTGTTTTTGGGAATCCCAAAAATATAAAAAGGATATTGAAGTGAGGTGGGTTTTTCCTTATCTTCCCCCTAGGATTTTCATTTTTAATAATAAAATTAAATTATAAAAAATGAAAGAAAAAAAATCTTTTGAGTGTGACTCAATAGTCAACTGTGGTTATTGATGACCCTTATTCACCTTTTTCTTCTGAACGTGTTATTGTTGTTTTTACACGAGAAATGATACAACACATTTGACTATATTATAATATATTGCACATTAAATGTTCTAGGCTTCTACCACTTGCTGTCTTGCTCACTTGTTTTTCTAATAAAAAAACATAGTTTAAAAATAAGAAAAAAAAATTATATTTTAAGATTTGGTATTCAAATTTTTATAATATAATCCTAATATTGACGATATTGAGATTTGATGTTCAAATTTACATAGTATTTAGGTGGCAATCAGGTCGGGAATAATAAAAAAATCGCAGAAATTTAAATAGGTATGAAGAATAACTAAAATTTTCACTTATAAGAACGGAGATAAAAGAAATTTTATTACAGAAAGCTCAAATTAGGACGGGATGAAAATTGATATATTCTCGTCTCATCTTCTACTAACATTATTGATCGAAACTGAGTCATTAAAGGAAACAAAATCACTCTATATCTGAGATCACTTATTATATTCAATTACAAATGTATTTTTTGAATAATAATTAATTAAAATGAAACACAAACAAAATAATTCCATTTTATAACATCATTTTGAACCGCTTCTAATTTGAGTAAATATGAATAATAATTTGCATGTGCTATGGAATTTTTTAGAACAAAATTCCCGATATAACGCAATTAAATACGCATATATATATATATAGGGTAAACTACATAAACGACCACTATACTATTGCAAAAGTTGCGATTTGACCATCTTACTTTTTTTTGAAGCAATTAAACCATCGTACTATTAAATTTGGTGCAATTTGACCACCAACCGTTAAAGGTTAACGGCAGGGTGACGTGTCAGTTAAAAAAATAAAGGTATAATTACACATTTGGTCTTTACTACTTATACATTCTTTCAATTTAGTCCTAATTTTAATTTAATAAAATAAATTAATTAGGTGGTGACGCGTGTCACTACCTTATTGGAGGGATTTAATTATTTATATTTAATTAAATAATTTTTTTTCATCCTCCAATCAAGTGGTGACACGTGTCACCACCTGATTAAAGGGAGAAAATGGAAAAACATCACAAATGCAGGCAAGGGGAGTCAAACCTAGGTCTTCTTGCACCCAAGAGTGTTGATTTACCAACTCACCAAATGCTGTATTGTGATATGTTTTCAGCAATATATTATATCCAAATAAACATTAAAAACTGAAAAACTCCATCATCGTCATTAGCAAAACCCAGGTGATAATATCATATGCAAATTTCACAGTTTACAGCATTTCACTGCTTTCACTCAATTTGAGCTAAGAATTTTGTGTGGTCCAAGCTGTAAAACATCTTTAACTTGATGCGGATGCCTGGAACTTTTTATCATGAAAACAAACAAGGATTAAGTAATTTCTTTTGTGTGATAATATTGTATGCAAATTTCACAGTTTACTTCACAGTGATGCAGGATCATAGTTCCACCAGAACTGGGATATCCCGACAATGACTACAACAAAAGTGCCACCAAACCAACAATCTTCTCAGTAATAGTCAAGCCATTGATTCATTGTGATTTATTCTTTTGTTCATATGATGCAGTTTTTTTTGCGTCTTCCACAGGGTCAACGAGCATTAGATTTTGTGCTAAGGAACCAAGGGCTTATCGATAAGACTCTATTGTTTGATATTGAGATCCTGAAAATCATTCCAAATTGATTTCGGCTCAAAGGTAATCATTTCCAAAACAATTAGATACTGAAAATATAGAGGTTCGAAAATGTGGATACTTTATGCTTTTGAGCTAATCATAGACCGTTACAATGAATCACGAGTCACCTTTTTATCCCATGAAAGTTTTCTGGTACTGTAAGTTACTCGGAGTTGAAGTCATCCATGGATGAAAATATTGGAAAATATTGAGCAAAGAATGTAAAGTATCTCTTTGAAGAAAGCAGTGAGGCCATGTTTCATCCACAAAATTCTACCTATTCTTGAATTAAACACTCTGACAATTGTTTTTTTGACGTTTTTATGAATTGCCAACTAAAATTTAATGGTGTGAAGAAAGATGAGATTGTCCATTATGTTCAAATTTTGTTATGATCCAAACCCTCATTTTAATGTCAGAAAGATGAGATGTTTGAAATAAATTGTGTTTCCTATAATGTTGTTCTGTTCTCACATGAAACTGTTAAAGGAGAAAATTTTCTGTTCCATCAAGTGCATAGTTGAACTGTATATCTCCAAATGGACGGCTAGGTTGATGCCACATGTCTTCATTCATTTGCTCCAACCTGTCGCGATCGAGCCATGAGATTGGGCAAGCCTCAGGCGCAGCTTGTTGGACAGGTTCAGGCTGGCACTCTAGCTGAGGCGATCCCTGACAGTATGCATTGGTTTGTTTGTTTGTTTACTGCAGCTGATGGTTGATTTAGGTGCTTATTGGTCGTTCATTGGCAAAACAACAAGTATTTTCCGTAGTTAGCATGTCCAGTTGATTCGAGGAAGAGTATAGGCTCTGCATATGCTTCTGTAGCTGGTGGCATGGGTGGTTTTTGTTTCTAGTAATCAAAGCTCTACATATGCTGGAATTCCTCGATCAGGAAGCTACATTATGGTGTTATTAGACTTCAAATGAGGAGGAAGTCCATATAAGTCTCTAAATAGGACATCAGTAATCAAGGAGCGAACATTCGTAAAGCCATCAAGACTGGCTTGGTTGCTTCACGCCTGATAAAAATGAAATCTAACATCTAGGGTCTTGAGTGAAGCCGATCAATAGCACGAACAAGTAGATGCAGAGAGGGAGGTAACCAAGTCCATTTGGCATTCAACGTTAACCATCTTTAATCAACTTGTTAAATGAACAATGAAGTGAATGATTGAATAGTTGAATATATTGCTGGAAACATATCACAATTCATCATTTGGTGTGTTGGTAAGCCAGCACTCTTGGGTGGAAGAAGTCCCAGGTTTGACCCCTCTTGCCTGCATTTGTGATGTTTTTCCATTTTCTCCCTTTAATTAGGTGGTGACACGTGTCACCACCTGATTGGAGGATGAAAAAAATTTATTTAATTAAATATAAATAATTAAATCCCTCCAATAAGGTAGTGACATGTGTCACCACCTAATTAAATAATTAATTTACTTTATTAAATTAAAATTAGGACTAAATTGAAAGAATGTATAAGTAGTAAGAACCAAATGTGTAATTATACCTTTATTTTTTAACTGACACGTCACCCTGCCGTTAACCTTTAACGGTTGGTGGTCAAATTGCACCCAATTTAATAGTACGATGGTTTAATTGCTTCGAAAAAAAGTAAGGTGGTCAAATCGCAACTTTTGCAATAGTATGGTGGTCGTTTATGTAGTTTACCCATATATATATGTGTGTGTTAGGTTTATAGTAAACATATTAAAGGATTGGATTATTTGTTTAGTTTGATAAATTAAATTTTAAAAAATATATATCGCATAGAACCTAACAAGTGATTTTACTAGAAAAACGAATGATGTTCATCTTATTAAATTCAGGTTTCAATCGATTTATTTATAAGGTGTGTGTAAAAGAAAATATTGCGTTTTTTTAACATAACAACAAAAAAACAAATTTCAATAAAATGTCATTTCTATATATGATCAAATGATTCCAAATAAAGTAACATATAATTAATGAAAAGATTAAATGGATATTAAACTCTAAGATTCAAACTTATCATGATTCTGATGTATGAATGGAAGTACAAATTTTAGGTTTAAAAAAATTGAGAGCATGTGTTATCAACAGTTGGTAACATAATTGTTGGAAATACATGTGGCTAGGCAATGGGCACCTAAACTTCTTTTCCCCAACTCCATCATAAAACCCATTACTTCGATTCACTTGGACATGCCTCATATAATTGTGTACATTCGCAATTATGCAACATCAAATTTCAATAAATTATTTATTCATTGTAATGAAAAGGAATCTTGGACCTGGAATTTAGGACAAACCCTGTTGTGTTGCTAAACTCATGTTATTGTTGACTAATTTGTTTTTTTACAAATGGATTATTATCTTTTAAATATTGTCCATACAAATAGCATTTTTATTTTTTAACAAATATATTTTACAAGCTAATGCAAATATACATTCATTATATGTATATAATCATATATATTTTTTTATAGTTAGAATAGATTAGTAGACATGGTCAATTGATCCGTCGTAAATTTAAAATAGTTCTATGTGGTCCTTTCTTATTCCTTCTATGTCGTAGGGTTAAAACCAAAAAATATTTGTTGTGTTCCCGATGTTTTCTTACGTTATCGATAAAACTTTCTTGTAAAAGTATTTTTACAATACTTTCAGTGATGTTAGTAGATCTTATTCGATTCGTTCTTTTTCTATTCATGTCAGCATTTTGTACAGAGGTTATTATGTCAGCAATATTGTCCTTACCCATTGTAAACTAAAATTATTGTTGCTCCCGAATTTTGATATAACCAACGTGTTTTTTTTTACTTGGTAAAGGTATAAATGTGAGACACAACCTACTAATTAATCTATGTCATTTAAATATTCTAATTTAAATACCATAACTATATTAGGGTCACGTCTTATAATACCTCATCAGCTAATGAAACTATTTTAGTGAAATTTAACTCTCAATTTTCGGGCGATCGTACCAAAAATTCGAGTTCCTTTTGAATTTCCTTCTTGATCAATGACAACTGCAACATTATATATATATATATATTCATGTAAAAATATGAATTTTAAAGTTATAAATACTTAATATTCAAAATATTAAAACATAAATAGATATGATAAATAATATTTTAAATACTATATTTAAAAAGCAAATCCATTAAACTATTTTAAAAATTTATTTTTAAAAATTCCAATCGAAAATTGTTAAAATATTTTAATAAGATTGTGTATAGAAAATTAATTTAGAAATAGAATATAAATAAAATAATGTAAAAATGTCACATATAATTGATGGTTTTAGTAACTAATATAATATTATAAAATCAAAGGCATAAATTGGGAAAATAAATCCTTGAAAACACCAAAGTTGAAAAGTTGAGAGGGCTCTAGACATTATAGTACACATAAAGTCAAATTAGAATAATAAAAAAATCTACAAAACACTTGTTGTTAGTCAAAATCTAATGTGTATTGAATATTAGTAGCTATATTTAATGCCACCCCATTTTAAAAATGGCAAATGAAAGCTATATTATCAAGGTTTGTCTTCCCCAACAGTCCTACCTTCTTCATTAAGCTTTTTGCCGCATATTACACACTACCATCAACTTTCACTTTCTCTATATCCACTCTCTCAATTTATGTAACTCATCAATTTTATCAATTCAATTTTGAAACCTTAATATAAGGCATAATGCAATAATATTAAAATTTAAACTCTGATAAATACCTGATTGGTGTCGTGGTTGAAAGTCACATAGTGTTACACTCGGCATTCATAGTTTGAATCTTGTGAGGTGCATTTTTTTCCCTTAAGATTTTAGAGTTCATTCTCCTTCCCTCTTCCTAAATAGAAACTATTCGAAAAAAAAAAGTTTAAACTCTAATTTTTAAAATATCAATGAGAAAATTATTAATTATTTTTAAAAAATTATACTTTATTATATATGTATATTATATACAATATATTTAGAGATATTATATTATGTCATATGTATGATGTGGATTCAATTAATAGATCATCAAAAGAAGTATTTTTATGACTATTTTGTTTGTAAACCCCCTTTGTGCATGGAGATGGAATTTGATTCTTTCTATCAAAGCATTTAAGTAATTGAAAAAGATAATGGAGATAAGATTTCTATTTTTATACCAAGAAGACAATTCAAAATGAAAGAAGCTTCTTCTTCTTTTCCTTGATGAAATGAACCAATTACGGGAAAATTGAAAATATGAGTTTTCAACATTAAAAAAACATATCAATTATTAAATATATTAAGCTACTCAATAAATTGAATTTAGGTGCGGTTACATATATATTGTTGAGTACATATAACTATTTTTTAAAATAGTTTTAAGTGATCATATTGTAGTATCCGTTTATATTTTTTTAATCGTGTGATAAGATATACACCTTGCAAACAAGATTAATTAAACTCGGATTTTTTAAAAAAATATCATTTTTTTTTCACTCAGACCACTTGTTGGGTTTAGTTTATATAATTATTCTAACCATTAGATAGCTTTCAATTGAACTCGGAAGGTTGAATATTAGAAAAAATACATATTTAACTAGTTTTAATGACTTCAAAAATATTATTTTTATAATTATAAAATCCCGCAAAATATTATATGATTATACTTTATATTTTTTTATAATAACAAAAGATATATTTATCACTCTAATAACTGTATTTTCTTACTATCTTCATGTTAATTTTTTTTGAATGGATAAATTTTCAAATTGGTCTCGTTTGATGAAAAAATTATTAGATGGGTCTGGCTCATCACATTATTTATAGTCTAGTCCAATAAAAAAACATTTATCTTATTTTTTTCAAGATAAATCTTCACCTCTTTTCTACATGTAACTAAGGAGTGAATGATTACTTAAAAATTACACTGAAATGGGTGAATACTATTGGATGAACTATAAATAACGTGATGAGCCAAGACCATCTAATAATTTCTCATTTGACGGGACTCTTTGATGCATTTCATCATGTTTCATGGATTAGGAAGAAAATATTAAATATGTGATTCTTAACAATAATTATAATAATATTGACCAATAATAATAATATGGTAATATAATAATGGATAATGTAATTGTGATGGGTAGTGTTTAAGTTAGTTGGTGCTAAGTGAATTATGGGGAAAAATTAAAATGTAAAAGAAGAGTACAAGAGATTCATGTAGTTTAGATCGATTAACAATCATATTTATATAGAGTCATATTCTTATAGAAGTCTTATAATATTCTTAATACAAAAAGTATAAATATTAAATATGAGTATACACGTTGGTTGTAGACACTTCGTCTCCTCGTATAATATTATCTTAGTTATTCTATCTCTTCAGTAATCTTCATTGATTACTTAATCACTTGTAAACACTACTTTCAAAACTCTTAATTACACACTTACAATGTTTCTCAAATAACTTATTTGTGTGAAACAATAAAGCTTGAATAACAAGTCACTTTTTCACACTTCAAAAAGTGTAGATTTTGTTTCATAGAGTAGTTGATCAAATAACAAACAAAAACCCTTACTTATTGAATAAGTAAACTTCACAATATAATTTTGACTTTGTCTTACAAAATTTCATGAGAAACAAACTCTTCTATCGTCAATGGTTATCTTTGAGAACGATTATATTAAAGTGAATTCAATCTATCTTTGTTGAATAATAAATATGTACTAAAAAATTATTTTTCAATTCTCAAACTAATGAAGATTCTATGTAATAAACTTTACATTTGTCTTTAAAAATTACATGTAATAAACCAATGTTGAGTGCATTGGTAAGGTAAATTGCACTCTCAAAAGAGAACGTAAATTCGAACATTAAAAATAATATTATTAGGAGGGACAGTTTCGCACCCGACTGTAAGACGAACATGCATATAACCAATTTTTTTATAAAAAAAAAAACCTCTCAATCTCTCTCTTTTTCTTCCTATAAATAGCCCCCTTCAATACAAATCTGTTTCAAACTCAAAAACCATCCATTTTCATCACCCCCAAAAATTGAATCTTGTCTATCTGCTTTCGTTTTTCTTTCATCTTTCTCAGTTGTATCGAAAAGAGCCCAACAAAGATTACAGACAGAGGAACCAGTAAAGGAGAAGGAAAAAAAAACAATGGTGATATTATCAAAAGCAGCAATTGAACAGTTTTCTTATGTGAGAAACAAGCAGGCAGCCGCATTGTTCCCTCCTCTTATCCCGAGCGTAGACCTCTCGAAACCGGATTCCAAACACCACATAATCAAAGCCTGCGAAGAATTGGGATTCTTCAAGGTGATCAACCATGGGGTTCCCATGGAATTCATTTCCAGACTGGAATCCGAGGCCATCAAGTTCTTCTCTTTACCGCTTTCTGAGAAGGACAAAACAGGGCAGCCCAAACCTTATGGATATGGCAATAAAAGGATCGGTTCCAATGGCGACGTTGGTTGGGTCGAATATCTCCTCCTCATGACAAACCAAGACCCCAACATCGCAACCGAAAACCCAGAAAATTTCAGGTACTTTTTGTTACCAGAAACAGGGTATCTGTTATGTTATGTTCACAGCTTTTGAAAGTGTGTTGTTATTTTCACTTTTCAGGGATGCTTTGAATAATTATATGGCGGCGGTGAAGAAGATGGCGTGCGAGATACTTGAAATGGTGGCGGATGGGCTGAAGATTCAACCGAGGAATGTGTTGAGTAAGCTGATGATGGATGAGCAGAGTGACTCTGTTTTCAGGCTTAACCATTACCCTCCATGCCCAGATGTTGTTCAATCGTTGAACGGCAATGTGATTGGATTCGGTGAACACACTGACCCACAAATCATTTCTGTTCTAAGATCCAACAACACTTCTGGCCTTCAAATCTCTCTAAAAGACGGCTCTTGGATTTCTGTCCCACCTGACCACCACTCATTTTTCATCAACGTTGGTGATTCCTTACAGGTAACAGAGAAAAGAAAAAAAGACCCTTTCTTTTCTTTTCTTTTCTTCCAAACACATGAAAACAAGTCTAGTTCATCCAAAAAGTTTCAAAATTTCATTAGCTTTCTGTAATGGGGTTTTGCAGGTTATGACGAATGGGAGGTTCAAAAGTGTGAAGCACAGGGTGTTGGCCAACAGTAGAAAATCAAGGGTGTCAATGATATATTTCTGTGGACCACCATTGAGAGAGAAGATAGCCCCATTGCCATCTTTGATGAGGGGAGATCAGCAAAGCTTGTACAAAGAATTTACATGGTTTGAGTACAAAAGATCTGCTTACAATTCCAGATTGGCAGATAACAGGCTCATGCACTTTGAGAATATAGCTGCCTCATACTCATAATATGTTTAATCTTTTAGTCCATCATTTTGTTTTTTGTTTTTTTTTTAAGTAGCTTTTCAGTATACTCTGAGAAGAAGAAGAAGAAATAGAAGTAGAAAGCTTTTAGTATCAAACTAAACTGTGTAATGTTTAGTTTTTTTTTTTTGTTCTTCTTCTGGTTTTGTTTCTAGTGAATGTAAACTATCTTTCTTGTAAATATAGTACTCACTTCGTCTAATTACATTTGTCGCATTAAAATGTTTAGTGGTCAAAGTTTTTGGTAAATCTAACTAGTAGTTTGAGTAAAAAAGATAAAGATATTATCAAATTGTTAAGAAAAAATATGTAAAAATATTAATTTGTAATCACCTTGAGACTATTACAAAATAAAATAAGATCAAACAATGAAAGGGTTAAAAATTCAATCAAATAAGATCAAACAAATGATACATGCAAACAAACATCATTGTCATAGAAGAACATTATCAACACGAACATAAAAATGCATATAACAAGAATGACTCGTTGGCGTGACATTACCACAACTCAACTGCGACACATCTTTAGTAATTTTAAACATCTAACAATATTTACTTTGAGAGACTAAAGCAACATAATATTAACAATAACATAATAAACTTCATTCGGAAAGATGGCGTCAAATTCAACATTGAAAAAAATGTGTCATAAAAACATACAAAAACATCTATCACATTTATATATAAAAAAATTAATTAAACAAAATAAAATAACATAAAATTTAGAGAAAAAAAACAAAAAATCACCAGTTAATTATCAGTTTAAGACTAATTATATTGTCGAGGCGTCGACAAAAAAAATCTTAAATGTTTTTTATTGAATATTATAAAATTAATTAAAATACCGACCATTGGTATATATAAACACTAACTAAAATATCGACGATCAATGTATATAAACATTAAATATAAATTTGAACCCAGCAAGTGTCCTACTGAAAAAGCGGATATTTATTCTCGGATATACAGGTTCAAATTATTTTATTTACAAGGTGTATACTTATTGTCAAAGGGTTAAAAATATCTATAAACAAATACTATTTTATGATTACTTTTAAATTATTTTAAAAAATACAAATTCATCAACTATACATAAATATATTGTTAAAAAAGCTATACATAAATAATAAAAAAAACAACAACACACATGAGGAATATTAGTTACAAGGCACCAAAATTGGGTGGTCAACCTTACAATATTTTATTTTATTTTCAAGGGTTTTATTAACAAAACCATAATTAGATATTCTTGCTCCTATTTTTCAACTACAAATTGGGTTAAAAATAATACAATGGAACTATTTTTTTATACACCGTCAATTTTAACTTCAATTATTAAAAATAAATTATCCGACATGACATAAAAACATGTCGATTTGTCCAGAAATAACAATTTTTTTATTTACACGAGACATTGGGATTAAAATATTCAAACTTTACGTGCAAATTATTCCTCGAGTTCCAAACTAAAAATGGGCTTATTAGCTAAAGTCAATGATTTATTGTAAAGAAAGAAAAGATTAAAATAATACCCGGTGTTGACGTAATCACAGTTGTAATGCTAAAATTATTGGGGAAAGTATTTATCGGGTCTCTTCATTATAGAAACTATATCAATCTAGTCCCTTTATTATAAATATTGATTCAAATTAAACCAATCTACTACAGAATGGATCAATTTATTCTATATATTAGCAAAAACAATAAAAAGGAAAATTTTATTTCTCTATAGAAATATTAATTTTATTATAGAATATTGATAATTTTCTAAAATGTAAATGTTAGCTTTGGGGGAAAATGGCATTATTTGATTTCTTTTACTAGTATTGGAACTAAACTGATCATTTTAGTCCTCGTATGTTAATGTTAACAAAAATTATCGTATATTAATGTTACCAAAAATTACAGTTGAAGTCCTCGTCCTCATTATCATTTCCCGATATATATTGATTTTGTTTAAAATGACTAACATTAGGTTTAATTGAAAACTTATGACGCGTTCATTCTAATCGCTTGAAATTAGGAGCACATTATGTGAAAGTTGGAATGATAAATTTATTGTATATCAACACTAACTATGAAAGTTAGAACATAAAAAATTAACAAGTTGAACAGTGCGTATAATTTAGGGGAGAAGAAAGAAGAAATTTTTATGATAAGAATTGATAGGGTGTTTATTTTTGGGTACCCCGACTTTCGGGTATCACTTTTTTTTGGCCCATTTTAACCGGGTATCTGTTATTCGGGTACCCACAAAATTCGGGTACCCGAATATTTTTTTTACAATTTCTTTTTTTAAAATTACTTAATTTTATAAAATAAAATCACACATAATAAAAATTTGAATTATATAATCTAAGCATAGAGTTTAAGTTTTAAATTATCAAACTCAAGCAACTTTAGAATACAAATTAAAGCTAATAATAATAATAATAATAATAATAATAATAATAATAATAATAATGCATCAATTCAAATTTTAAACAATGTCTCTAAGACAACTGAAATATATAGACTAATAGATAATAATGATGTATCAATTCAAATCTTAAACGGTGTCTCTAAGATATATCTTAAATTTTAAATAATTATATATATATAATAAAAAATATAAAATATATTTTAAAACTTTAATCGGGTCATCGGGTCACTAGGTACCCGATAAGGGGCATTCTTGCGGCCTGGGCCCGACCTGAGAAATGCTTATTTTAGCGGGCCAAGTACCCAGCCCGAGTAAAAAAAATTGGATAATTACTCAGTATTTTATGTTTGGGTAGTCAGGTCGAATATTTTTGAACACCCCTAGTTATTGAACTCAGGAATCGGGATATAGGGAGTAAAGGGGATGTCAACGTAAGGCTTAACTACTTGCTCTAACATTTGTTGACCTATTATTATTAAGGAATTAATCATTGAATCGATTGTTGAATATTGTAAAAAATTCATTGAGTGGTCCCAGTAATAAAAGATTGTGTTGTTCTTTATAAGTAATATGGATCCGAACAACGTAGTCTACACGGCGTATGTGCGTTTCTAAAAGGCTTATAATAAAGAATATATACTAACGTGTAATTATTAGAACATAATGATAAAAAAACGAATACCCCTTTTAATTATTAGAACAAAATTAGAATTTTATCATTTTAGGAGATTAAAATGTGAAGGATCCAAGTAGAAGGTGTTAGTGTTGAATGTTGATGGATAGAAAAGGGTGTGGGTATTGAGAGCACATCTACCTATTGTTTACCAACTCAAAATGAAGAGTTGGTCCCAAGGAGAAGAAATGGGTTTGATGTTGGACCATTAGAAGGAGTACAATGGTGTAATTGGTGTTGTGATGGTAACCCTACCGTTATGTATTCAATTCAAAACATAAACAAATGTGTCCGGATATTTACTGATAAATCTTTAATGCAATAGATGAATATATTCAAAGTGTGAAAATAATGAGAGTTGTTGATTGAGTATAGTTTGATAGTTATTATCGTTGGTACAGTAGACAAGGATGTAAGATTGAGCATGCTTAAACTTAATATTTTTTTTATTTATAAGTAGAGATAAGTGAATATTGTATAAATGTTATACACTTTAAAAAATAAAAGTAGGGTTATGTTTGTTTCGTTGGGGTACGCGATGAAGGCTACATTTATTGGTGGTGACAATAGGACCGAGGACGTTGGCCATACTTTGATAAGAATGACGAATTTTGAGGTCAGAAAATACCGTTGAGAATGAAAGCGAGTTTTCATTAGGAATTAAAAGAGAGAAGAAGAAAAATAACAAGGAGAAGAGGTGTCAAAGATTGTACCTTAACCACACTCGTGAAACCAGACAATCCAGTTTGAAATGCCATCAAATAGGTCATTCGGTTCGGGTCATTTCGAATCTGATATCATTCAGTTTAGATTCGATTCGATTTTAGTTTGAGTCTATGGTGATTCGGGTCGTATCGAGTCGGTTGTTTTCGGTTCGAGTTAATGGGAGATCAATCGATTTTTTTACACGCTATATATGGTTTTATAAAGCTAATATATTTGACTTTTTGGTGAGTTGTGTATCTATTCACATCTCATATTTCTTTATTTATTTTAATATCTTGTCTTCGGTTCAGGTTGCTTTCGTTTTGGGTCTATCGGTTTGATTGAAAATCAGTTTGAGTCTATTTCGATTCAACTAAAATTTAGGACGATTTCGGTTTAATTTATTTCAAGTTTCGGATCAGACTTTAAGTTCATCATGTCTAATCGTATGTATCCTCAGGCGCAATGGCGGATCTATAAAATCACCTTGATAGTAATTGCATACTTAAAACAACAGAGTCATGAATTATTTACGGGACCTCCTGATTTAAACTTAATGCTACTAATTTTGATTCTCACAGCCTAACCAGGCAGCTCACCCTGGAAGTGTGGGTCTGTTTAGAGAAATTGTACAAGAAAAACAAATGTGATTAATCTAGCCTTTCTGGACAACTTTTCAAGTATACGACTGAATACTTAAGAAAATCTCTATATTCATTGCAGAAAAAGTATTACAATTTTGAACCGATTGACTAATCATCTCGCCTCGGCTGGCCATGAAATATACTCTCCTAAACTGTTGACATCATTTTAATGTGTCCGGAGCCATCACGTTAAAGAAAGTCCTAAAATACAAGTGCCACTCGTAGCATTAACCCTTTCATAATTAAATCCATTGCCCCCAAGAATTTCAATCGTTTACAAAGGCTTTTTTTTCATCCACAAATATGCAAGGTAAATAATATTAATAAAGACTGCATCATAATATGATTTTTTTGGTGAATATGAACATGCCAACAAATTAAATCAATCAGGCAAAGTGGATTCAAAACATTATGAGTAGTATAAAACAAACTACCTTTCATTTGCTACAATAATCTCTTCACTTTGCTAATATCTATCTATATATATGGAGTGACAAGAGTGTGAAATGTTGAAAACATCATCCCTGCCTTACCAGTAAGCTACTTGCATCGAGCTTTAGAGACGGGACTCGGCTAGTTAACAACCATGGCCAGCATCATCCATTCGGCTTTCGAGAACTGAAATCCGGTCCATAAAACTATTGCCATGAAATTCCGGGGCCACTTGTCATAGCTCTAGCTTCAGCTAGAGATACAGCCATCGCCAGCATCATCTGCTCCTCGTAACTTTCGGGAATAATGGGCCCAGGGCCAGGAACATTCTCAAAGCTGCCCCTAATCTCGTGTTCTTGAGGCATTGCACAGATCCCACCAGCATCTTGTGTCATATCAGAGCTATAACTAGTCCCTGCTTCGGGCCCCTCCGATCCATGATCTAAACCCCATTTCCCTTCATCTCTTGCCGGTGTCATCCCACCACCAACTGGACTATCCATAGGAGGATAGTTCCCAGCAACTGGATCTAACCTGCTATAAAACCTGCTGCTGCTGCCGGGAAGCATATGGAAAGCCGACATATTTCCATCATGGTTAAGAGAAGACTCTCCAGCCGTCTGCTGACGCTCAGCAAGGGCAGCTATAGCACAAGCAAGTCCACCAGAAGGAGATGATGATGAACCTGCGACTGTGGTCATGGCTGGTGAGATACAGCGATCTCTGGAAACATACTGCACCGAAGCATCTACATAGTTCGAATTTCTGTGTCTGCTGTTCTCCTGTATCAGTTCAATTTAAAGAACCAATCAAAGTTGTGTGTAATATAGTCAGGTAGAAAGGGAGATCCTACACAAATAACAAGATCGCATTAAAAAACATTTTAAGATTACAAGTTACAAGATTTCTTCATTTATTTTTTACCTGTTAACTAAATAACAAAGTAAGCCGAAACCAGTTTCCTAACCAAAGAGCTATAGGGAAAACCTTTTGTTTAAACTAACGAGTGTGAGTTCCTTACAGCAGCTAAATGATTAAATTCTGCAATTAGTTTCGTACATAATCTGATCTAATTTAAAAAGTATACCTGAATCGACTGCCAAACTGCTTCCATGACCATTAACTCCTCAAGGTCTAAGTCAAACTCATCATCCCTGCAATCATTTCATACTATATAGTTAAAGAAGATTCATTCTGGAACAATGTATAGCCAGGTTTAGTCCGGACAGAGAGTAGTATTTGACTAGTCGTGCAATCGAAAACAAAATATTCTATCATCTTTTTACATTCAAAAGCAAATAACACTTTAAGTTCACCAAAACGAAATGCAACCACCAAGATATTTTGATCTTCTTTTTTTTCCCTTATCATTTTACCATAACACTTGGAATGGTTGGCATCATCTTTACACCGATAGGAACTTTTTGAGCATCTGCTGAACATGCTTTTTTCTCTCATTCAAAAGGAAACAAAGTAGAGGTTCACTTGTATGTTCCCTAATTATTAAGTAAAGGTCTGCTTTTATAGTTTTCATCCATATCCTCTTCAAACGTCGTCTATTCAGAGGATCATTATCCATTAAATAACAAGTTCTCGTGAAGGAAATTGTAGGTCAACTCTTTACATGTTGAAGTCACATTCCATCATCATCCTGTCTATGACAGGCGTCCCTCATTACTTGAGGCACTCATCCATTATCTCATCTTTCCTCGTATGCGCAACACATCTAACAAAATAATTTGTCCTCCAAAAACACTTGTGAAAGGTGAAACATTTGTCATTTGTCCTCGACCATGAGTTAAACAAGAGAGCTTTGGTGCTGAACTAGCATACTGACAAATCATCGCAACATAACTTTCAACTATAAAAGTCACCCCCAAATCCAATTTCAGATTACTCCTTCAGCCTACTTTTACCAATGACGCTTCAACTCCAGAATAAATATCGGCATCGCAGCTGTGGCTTGGCTCTTGAGTACCATTTGCATGAAACTTTTCCGAACAAACCTAGCATAAACATACGTTTTACACTCACCTCACTAAACTTGAGTAAACACAAAGACCTATCTTATGGCATGATTTCTGAGATTTCAATACCAGAGAAAAATCAACACTGTTACGAATCGGCAACTATGTTCTATGCATTCTTCCTTTTCCTATATGAACAGTTAATCCTACACATGGACACAAAGTTACCTATAACTTTTCCTACCTGTTAGCGCTAGGATGTGAGGGTTGTCCAATCATCGAGGAAGCTGGTGACTCTTGAGAAGAAAATATCTCCTCCTCGCCAGAGGATCTATCTGAAAATAACAAGAGAAAAGTAAGGGAAAATATCTCAAGACAGAACAATGTCAAAGCAAGTGAAGAACCAAATATAGGAAAAAGTAGAATCACAATAAATTGAGACCTCCAACTGAATTGTACTGAACTTCTCCTGCTGCAATAGCGGTGCTTGAAGAACTCAATTCGTGTCTTTTCTCCATTCTCTCTTCCTCATCCTGAAGTTCCTGCTGTCTCATTCTAATTTGTGCTTCTATGACACGCTGTTCTTCCTGCAAAATTTAAATAGCAAAAGGAATATCAAATTTTTTTTTCTATCAGGTGAAAATCATAGGAATAACACCTTTTTTATTCTTATTTGCAAAGAGGTGGGAACTTACAATTTGCTCTATCCCTTTTTCCTCTTTTGTTTTCACACCTCGATACTCGACAGCATAGCTTGAGGTTTTGCAAAAAGGACACCTCAAATTGTCAAGGAATGCAAACATTGGAATACAAGTATACATACAACTAATCAATCTGAAAATTTCTAGAGAAAATAGTGGGAAGGATACTGAGTAGGACGGGTCGAATTAGGATTCTTCATCTGCAGAAAACACTCTGGTGCAAATTAGTCGTGTCAGTATTTCATATAGCTAGCAGTATCAGTAATTCAGAATCATTCGAAAAACTTGGATATAGTTTACCCGTGCAAATGCTTTTCATGCAGCACCTTGATCTGTTGAGGCTTGGATAATACTAAAAATGCAAAAGTACAAAAAGAAAATCATATTCATGTAATCAGACAGTCTTATGTTCAACCACAACTAACTTTAAAAGAATTAAACATGAATTAACATTCGATAAAATACCAGTAAAGAAGAACAAAGAGTAAGTAGTGACTGATAAAGCAAAAGGATTAAAGTTCACGAAATTAACAATCGGACAGTAAGCATAAGAAGAAAGCCACTGGAATAAGCACAAACCAAGAAGCAAATTGGGCATTCTTCAAGATCGGAACAGCAATCTTCATCACCGGGATAACAAGGAGCAAGCTTTGATTCAAGTATCAGCTTTCTTAGCTTCTTAATATCCACATCTTTATGAACATACAACCCTTGTGGGCGTGTATACTTCTCATCAACAACTTGTCTCCGCCTTCCCAATTTATTACCCATTAAAATATATCCCAAAACTGTATTCCGCTAACCGGTAAATTGTTCTCTTTCCTTCGACCCAATATTTGACTATTTTTCAAATTCTCGAGAACCAACCAAAATAACTACACATTTGGTTTGGTTATCTAGTTTACTAAAAATCACCAACTCATTATGAACAAATAATCACTTAGAATCTAAAATCATAATTCGTAGTTTTACAACATAATCAAACCCACACACACACACTACAGCAGAACCGAAATCTACTCCAAATTGACAATAGTTTACTACATAAAATCACGCCCCATGAGTCCTGCTCCTGCAAATGCAACAAAAACAACAAAAAATCAAAATTAAATACATGATACTAGTTAAACAATGCTTCAAAATGTAATTTACAAACCAAAATTTGATTAGGAAAAAACCCTAGGTTCTGAATTACTAAAAGAAATTAACTTACCAAGTCTCCAACTTTCACAGCTGAATTAGCCAGTGCAATCTTTCCCGAAACAGGACCATAACTATAATTAAACCAAAGAACGAAAACATTAACACTAAAATGAAAAGGCAAAAATCGTTGCAAAAACAGATTAATTTCATAAGGATTAACACAAAAACGCACCAAAAGACAAAGCTTTTGAACAAAACAAATCGATGCAAATAAACAAACGAACAAACAGATAAAAAAAAGGAACTTTACTAAATTGTGGGTAATTTGAGAGAAGAAGAAAAAAAACTGACCTTGAAACCTGAAAGGGAATTGTGGAAGCAAATTTGGGGACTTAAAAGAAAGAAAGAAAGAAAGAAAGAGAAAGACTTTGATAACGAGAATGGAAACACAATCAGAACTTTCTCTCAGAAAAAGAAAGAGATTATATTTTTTCTTTTAATTTTAATTTGTTTGTCATTATCATTTTATTTTTTATTGTATATGTAGAAATTAGTATACACGTATTTGTTTTTTTTTTTAATGTTTTGGTTTCTTTCGGCTGTCTGGATTGAAACCTTTAGATATAAAGACAAAACAAAACGATGAAATTGTTAGTATTATTTAATTTTTTTAGATGATATTACAACAGCACTATTTTATTTAAATTTAACAGTTAAATTGTTGGATTCTTCTAATGTAAAAAAAATTAAATTGGTGACATTTCTTACAATTGATTTAACCGACCATCGATTAAATTATTTAGTTCAGTTGCTAAATAAAATTTGATATTAAATATAATAATTAATTATATGTATGAATAATTTTTATTTATTTTGATTGATTATAACAGGTTTCATTTTTATATAAAAATGCATGGAAAATTATAATTAAAAAATTAATGGACGGTGTTGATTCATCAACATCTACTGTTCATTCATCGTAAACTTCCACCACATATGTTGTTCATCAATGGATGCAATTTATTAATGTAATTATATTATATTATATTCAGTATGTAATGGAAAAATATTTTTAAGATTAATAATGTTTATTAAAAATAACTATTTTTTAGAAATAATATTAAAATAAAAATATAAACATATTTAAAAAACAATAAAAATTAAGTATTTTATGTACACATTATATTTTAAATGAAGTGGTAAAAGACTTGTATATAAAATGATTTAGATACATGTTTGAATAGCTTTTTATTATTTTATTTAAAGTTTATAAAAATATACAAATTCAAAAATACCGTTTACAATAATATTTATTATAATTATTATAAGGGTATATTAATCTTTTATCAATTCAAGTGGTATAGTTTACATATGAGATAACAATTTATGTACCAATAATGTAAAATTATTTTATTCATTCATGATTCAAATATTGTTGTATCATTAAATATTAAACTAATAAAATTTGTAATTATATTTTATTATTTTTACATAGATGGAAAAATATTAGGGATAGGCATGGATCGGGTCGAATCGAGATTTTGACCAACCCGAATGCAACCCAAAAATATAAAGGCTCCACCCGATTTAAATTTTAGGATTATAATCTAACTAGACTCGAAATAAATAAAATATATATTTTTTTTCCATTTTTAAAAAAAATAAAGGGTGATAATATGAAAATATAGAGAGATATTTATCGTAATAATCTTTATTCTCTTTTTTTATTCAATAAAATTAAGGGTTTAATTAAAAAAATTATAAAAAAGAACGACATTATAATAATTACCCTTAAATATGTAAAAATTTGCAAAAATATCTTGAGTCGAGTATTAAAATTTAAACTCAACTCAACCTAAACCTAAACCTAATTTTAAGGACAAAAACATGAGCATATAAGATTGAGTCAATTCTCGCAGGAAATGAATAAGTTTTGAATTGTTTATTGTTTTTATAAAGATGCAAAGTTTTATTTGATTTTGAAAATAAAAGAGTATTAAAGGAGGAAAAGGATAATTATAAAAAAGAAGGTTGGAGTGATAGAGGAGGAAAGGATCAAATCATCACCGCCCCATCAACAAACTATTTACTGTTTACTTCCTCCCGCGCTGCCCACTGCGCGTCTTCTTCAAACGCCATTTTCCTTCCAATCCCATATTATTATTTTATCTCAAATGATTAATTTATTCAATCTTTGTAGCCTGTAGGATGAAATGAGTGTTTCTAATTTCATTTTTATTATTAAAAGGAATGATTAATGAAGAAGAGTGGGGTAAGTAATCTTTCCCAAAAGCAAGAATGGATGATTTTGTTTGTCCACATCTGCCGGACTGTGTCTGTGGACCATAATCTTCATTTCACCCCCTTTTAATTGCTTCACCATACCTCTTAAATCTTCACTATCTAACCTAGGATGGCAAATTTACTCCCGACTCGGTGTGTTCTGATTTAATTTGGTCAATTTTTTCTTTTTAAATTTTAAAGTGTGGGGACAGAAAGGGCGAGTATTGAACAGCATCGAGTCGGAGTGAGGTGAATTTGGTATATGTTGAAAAAAATTAGTCCTGTCCCATATTGCCTCGGTTTATTTTTAATTATATAATTTTTTATATTTATGAAAAATATAACTATATATAAATATTTTTATAATTTTTAATTTTTTTGTTTTTTGAATTTGTGCTTATCTTAAAAAAATTTTATTGGAAGTTGTTCAAGTTTTAAAATATCTAACTCTAACGACCAATTGTTCAAGTTTATATGCTGGGGGCAAGTTTGGGGTGGCCAAAAACTTATCTCGCCCTGCCACTTTGCCATCCCTATCTACTATCATCCCATTATCATGTTTTTACGGTAATGAAACTTGGTGAAAGATTTTGGAGTCAATTAATTTTTTTAAATAGAGGTTTAAATTATTTTTTACATATTTAAAGGTTTAATTTACAATTTTTTTTTCAAAAGAAGAAGAGTCTAATTAAAATTTGAAAAAATTGAAAAATTTACTGAGAATTTTTAAAAATTATGAATGAGATTTAATTAAAATATTAAAAAATTAAACTTAATATAAATTTCTAAAAATTTTGAGTGGGTGAATTATTCTTTTCAAAATTTTAAAAGACTAAATTATGTTTTTTTTCAAAAAAAATCTTGTGGGGCCAAGCCCCACTAGTCGCTCTTGTCTTCGGCTATTGTTGTATTTTTTATTTTATTTTTTGAATAATTTCTACCTATAGAAGGGGAAAGGGAAACTTTGCTGCTACTGGGTCTTGAACCCACAACCTAAGAGAAGGGGAGGGTGTCAATTGAGAGCTTTAGTGACAATTAAAAATATAAAAGGGTTTTGTGCCATTTATTAAAATAGAGTCTTCTATCTAAAAAAACATATGTTTGTTGACTTATTGTTTTTATATTAGACTGAATTTTGAATAAAAATTAGTCTAAAATGACTTAAAACCACGATGTACAACATCATTTTGTTTTCCTCGTATTTTATTAACAAAACTAATATTTTATTTTTCCTTACAAACATTTAACTTAACTCATTCTATGACCTTACTCACTCACAAGAATATTTTTATCCATATTTTTCTAATATAAAACAAATTTAACTTATAGTTCCAAAGAATTTTCGAATTACACAACAAAACACCAAAAAAAAGATAAAAGAAATACTCAAATATATAATTAAAGATGATTGTTGAACCTAATTGTTCATAAGGATATATTTTTTGAAATTTGTATGGCATGACATGTCCTAGGAGGGATGTGGGATAGTATTAGTTTAGTGTTAAGATAGTTAAGAAACTGTTGTTTAGGGGAGGTATGCATTTGGTGTACCCAATTGGTTATGGATGGTGGAACCATAACTCTCATGTGGCCAAATTTTATGTGACCTAACTTCATTACTTGGACCCCTTTTTTATTATTGGACCTATTCCTACATATAATAAAAATCTTGAAATGAGTGGTTTCCTAAAGGTTGGTAAGCCAATTTTTGTTGTCTTCCATGGGAGGGGCACTCATGTTTTTTAGAAGTACTTTATCATTTATGATGATGGTCCATGGATGCATCATAAATGATGTTTCAAAGTATATCTTTGAACTTAGATATATGGTTCGATTTGTACGGGTTGAAAAATAAGTGGGCAAAATCATAAATTTTATAGGAGGATCAAAATTGAATTATAAATTTTTGAAGAGTTGAAATTTAATTTTTATGGTTTTAGTAATTTATATTTTTTAAGAGACTATTCAGTTTAACATTTTATAGGGAGTTAATTTACAATTTTTACCATTGTTGATGAAGTGTTATGGTTTGTTTACATTTGTTTAAGTGGTTTAGTTAGACTTTAATAATTGTCCAATTATTAATTTCATCCACTTTTTTGGAACTTTGATGTGAATTAGAGTTTTCTCTTCTTCCGTTATTAAATATACTAATTATTGAATAACTACTTTTCAAACTACAGAATGTTCCTTTGAATTAATTTCAATCCTAATTAATCGTGTTTTCAACATTTTTTTTTTGGAAAAAAAACATTAATGAGAACAAAAACAATAATCAGAGGACAGAGTATAAACGAGAGGGGAAAAATCAGCCTACAATTTATTGTATAAAATCCTTGTTACTTGCTAGCAGGAAAAGCACAGCAGAGATACTTTAATACATAAATTCATGTAAATTTATAATTTACATAAGTATTCTTTTTTTTTTAATTTTAAAGTTTAAGAATTTAAGTTGTGGTGTAAAGTTTAAAGGTTTATGTTGCATAGTTTAGAATTTGGAGTTTAAAATTTAGATTTTATGGTTTATAATTTAGAGTTTATGATTTTATAGTTTAAATATAATGGGTTGTGTAATTTTTTTTACACTTTGTGTATCAAAACATGACCAAAATAAATCGTCAAAAATTATAATATCGAACAATAAAAACGAACCAAAGATACAACACGTTAAATATAAAAGATATAAATTTCGTCATTAACGGATCATTGATAGGGCGAACTATGAATATTCAAATTTATTATAAAAAATACATTTGTATCAGTAATATGAGAAAATGGAGTTTAATTTTTTCTCAACATTTTTATTTGGTAAAAGAAGATTTAAACAAGTTATTTGAATTAAAAAATTATTAGACTAACTTATTAGTAATAATTGAATCAAACAAATTGACAAGGAATAAAATATTTTGTAAAATCCTGAGGCCACCTTTGAATTGTCAAGTGTTCACATCACTCAAACAAAAGAAATTTCAAGAAATAGCATATGTTTCACATGCATTAATATTTGGGCCTTTTGGTTTGAGAATTAAGACATGAAAAAGCCCATAATACATCAATTAACCCAACAAGCCGTACATCCCATAAAGCTACTTTAATTCTTCCAACATTATAGATTAGTCTTTGGGCCTAAATTTGTTTATTAATCCAGTAAGGTTTTAAAAAATTCTACCATAAACATTAAATTATCTTTTACACCATTGTTTAATAAAAATAAAATATTCATAGAAGGAACTAGAATCCAGCATTAAGAGGGATCAAATTATTTAACTTCAAAATAATAAAATCTTAACAAGTATTTAACCCTAAAATTTGGAGCGCAATAATTAATTTGAATAATATTTAAACTAAAAAAAAACTTAAAGTGTCATTATACCAAAAAATCGTAGGGAGGTCCAAGCCTCTCCCACCCATTTTATGTCTCTGTCCCCGGAAAATATCTAAAAGTAAAATTTTTAAGGTTATAGTTGAGGTTAGTTTAATTTGAATTTTTTTAGACCGCCCATGAAACTTAGTTCGATATGATTTTTGTTTTTAATAATAACTTTTAGTTTTTTGCAGTTTATATTGAAAGTAAATTTTAGATATTATTTAGTTAAGCCCCTTTTAATAATGCCGTCTTCAAAATTTGAACTTGTATTTTTTTTAGAAATATGACGTGTCTTACCAATGCACTCAACACTTTTGTCTCTTTGAGATTAGTAAAGTCGGGATAATTTTATTTCTAACACCGTAACGATACACGTATTTATTTATTTTTAACGAAAATGATAATAAATGTCCTAAAATATATGTATTTATAAAATATATTTTTCCAGATTAATTTGGGAATGACAATAAAGTTATTCCAAAGCTATGATTTACTTTTTGACCAATACCTAACACCAGTGATTACTGTTTTTTTCTTTATTTCTTTAATGTCGTAATCAACTACCTTTGCATGCAACAACAACAACAACAAAAATCAAGGGGGTGAGGGAAACTCCTAAAACACTGGGTTGGTTATACAGACCGAGTCAAACAACGTGCCGTAGCCGTATCATTGGACCGACACGTCTCAGGTGGAATGTCATGTCGGAAAATCCTGGGTTACGTGGCAATACATTAACGGGCTTCACGCCAGTTTTTATGAAATGTCGAAACGCTTACACGTTGGATTGGATTGGACCCAAACATCGAACACCCTAACTAAGGTTGTCTTCCTTCAATTTTGTTTGCATTAAAACGTGACAAAAATCAAAACAAAGGGAATAAAAATATATGATTGGATGTTTGGATATATCGACGAATCATCTTCCAAATGTACGAAGGATACTTTCTCTAAAAAAATACGAAATAACTTGAAATGGCTTTACTTTTGTGATTTGATTTTGAATTATGGTTGATCTCTTTCGGTTGAAAAGATAAGGAACGGCTAACTTTAATTAATCATATTCTTAAGTTACACAGAAATGAGTATCGAAAATAAACAAATGAATTTTGTCCATCATATATAGGTATTAGTTCTTGGTCTATTTTTTTTTTTTACATAATTCAAATTCATATGTAAATATTGTTTAGGGGTGCCATAGTCTGAATCAGTAATGGTTTTAAAAAAATACGAAATATGGTTGATCTCTTTCGTTGGTGTATAATAGAACTAAAATGATAATGGGAACATGGAGGTTCTCCTTTTAGATTGGCCATTTCTTCCAAAAAGCAACAAAATGATTTTAAAATAAGAAGATTTGGTCATTGATTACGTTACGTGTTTTGTTAACTTGTACGGCTCCTACATTAATCTTTATCTAATTATCTTCTAACTCCTATTAAAGTACAAATGCATTATTTAGCTAGTTAATTAATTAATACCTAAAATATATTGATTACTAAAAAGGCAAAGATTCTTAAATCTTAACTCCTTGTATTTATGTATATTCAAAAGTATAGCATAAAAAATCAAATCAAAGATAGAAAAGATGAGGGTTATATAATATTTGATTAGTTATCTCATCCACGGTTTTATACACGACAAATTGAATCATTAGGGTGACACTTTTAGGGTTTTTTTTTTAAATAAACAAATGATGGCCCATTAATTTTATTTGTGAAACAAAAGAAATTATTATATAATTGTATGTATTAGGTCATTAAGGTTAGGTATATGGACTTTGATTTCATTGTTTTTGCTTAAGTTTATCTTTAATCAGCCTGATTAGATTATTAAGAAGCTATTTGCATGAGAAATATGAAATAATTAGGGTAGCACATAGAGTTTCAACTTCAAAATGTAGGATTAAGAAGATGCTTTGTACGGACCTGGAATCCCCACCTCATAATGGTAATTAACGTTAATGTTTGTCTGTTTGCATGGAATTAGGGCTAGTATATATTTTTCGTCGAATTGGTGTTACTGAATTAATTAATCGACCATCAGTTCAATTTGATTTAAAAAAAATTAAGGGTTTGTTTAGTTTTAGAGAATGAAGTACATTTTCTTGAAAAATAAAAATGATAAAGAAAACGTGTTTGGTTGTAAAAGTAGAAAATAATTTTAGAAAATTTGAAACTATAAAAAAAGTTTTCATTAAAATGTTTTAGGAAAATGAAAACTAAGACAATTCTTGATCATTTGTTGATTGACAATATTAGCATTAACCATTACTTGATGCTTGGAGGTCCCTTTTATACTCCTTGATGAGTTTATAGCCGTTACTAGCCGTTGGGGATGAATTGGAGCCGTTGAGGACTTTATTTCCCACCATAAATGCACTTCTGCAGCTCACAGTTTCGAAACAGTCGTGCCTGTTTCGAAACACCCTTTAAGTAGAAAGAGCCGTTGTAGTCTGATGAGGCACCCGTATCGGAACGCCCTTTGGCGTTTCGGAACACGTATCGAAACGCCTTGTCCCGTATCGAAACGACCTGCATTTAAATGTTAGTTGGGAAATAGTCGTTGGAGTTTATGACCGTTGTGGTTGAAGCCACGTAGGCGTATCGAAACGACATAGCCCGTTTCGATACGCTACTAAAAAATCTCATCTAGGGAAAGCTCGTTTCGATACCAGTATCGAAACGTTTTAGCTACTAAAATACACCGTATCGAAACGCCCTAAGGGGTTTCGAAACGCCTGGAAGGTTTTGTGTAGATTGGATTTTGAAAACATGTGAAAACCTTTTAAAAGATTCCCTAAACATAGTTTCAAGTTATTTAGACTTTGAAAATTGTTTTAAATACTTTTTCAATCAGTCCAAAACATTTTTCAATTATTATATCAAAACATTAGTTCTACATAATATTTTGATATAATAATTGAAAAATAGTTTTTGACTAAATTGAAAAGATTTTAAAAGTACCTTTAAGTCCAAACAACTTAAAAATATGTTTGAGGATTGTTTAGAGGTTTTGAAATGTTTTCTGAAGCCAAATTTTACAAAACCACCCAGGTGTTTTGAAACACCCTTAGGCGTTTCAAAACAACCATTCATAGTTTCAAAACGTTTCGATACAACTCTGTCTGTTTCGAAACGGGCTTTAATCTGGGTGAGGATTTTTACATAGCATTTCGATATGGGCTTCACCGTTTCGATACGCCTATGTGGCAAAGACCTCAACGGTTAAATCCTCAACGGCTATTTCTCAACGATAATTTAATTTGCAGCCTAACTGTCAATCGTACCAAAATGGGTTGTAACTGTTTCGGTACATCTAGAAGGGTTTCGAAACGGCCATAGACGTTTCGATACGGTCTGCTGCATCAGATTTCAATGACTAGTTCTGAAAAAGATCGTTCTGATACGGGCTCAACTATTCTGAAACAGACAACACCAGAACTACAATTAATGTGTGAAATAAAGTCTCCAATGGCTCCAAAACATCCCCAATGATCCTCAACGGCTACAAACTCATTTGAGAGTATAATAGGGACCTCCAAGCATCAAGAGAAGACTAATGCTTCAATTGTCAATGATCAAGAAATTGTCTTAGAGCTTAAATTGTCCATTTCTTGTATAGACAACACTTGTGAGCTAAACATTGTTAAATTTTCTCAAGTGTTTAGGTTTTGGGTGAGTGTTTAGATTTGCAAACAATTACCTATTAGAGTGATTTCAAGTTTGCTTAGAATTTCTCTTGTAAAGAGGGTTTACTCAAGCTTTGGGTAGAAAGCTTTAAGGGTTGTAACGGTTTCCTCCTAAACCAGAAAAAGGGGAAGAAATTCTTAGTGAATTTGGTTGAAATCTTTAGTGGGGAGCTAAGGTAGTGGATGTAGATCTTGGTTAGAAGGTTGAACCACTATAATTGCTTGTGTCTTATTGTCCATTTTCACCTTCCACTAAAACACTAAATTATCCAACTTCTCCACACTTGGCAAACAAGAACGGTTGAAGGAATCGAGCACCATAAAAACCAACAACAACAATAATAATATTTTTCTAACTATATTTTATTTTAATTGTTTAATAATTAGTTTTTCATTTCTATTTTGAAAAGCTAGATACCAAACACTTTTTCACTATTTTCATGTTTGAAATCAATTTTTCATTCCTACCAACCAAGCATGTTTTCTAATTTTTAGAATACTGGAAATAAAAAATATTTTCTAAAAATAAAAAATAAAAAACAAAAACAAATAAAAATATATATTTTCTAAAACTAAATCAACTATATTAAAAACAAATCTAATTATGATAGTATTTATATATTTTAATGAATATATATATATATATATAAGAAAACAACAAATATTTGTATGCAGTGGATATGGGGCAATTTTGGGTGAAAAACCCCTTTTTAATTATTATCTTTAAAAATGGCTCCTAAAAACTTTTATTTGGCAAAATGACCCCCTTTCTTGCCAGGTCGGCAGACCTCGCGTTTTGTAGGACGCGAGGTACGATATCGCGTTCTGCAGAACGCGATTTTCGTCGACGTGGCGTTGTAGTCCGTCTTAACGGTTTAACAATACCTCGCGTTCTGCAGAACGCGAGGTCCCCGAGAAATTGAAAAGGCGGCTGGAATATATCGGACGGACCTCGCATTCTGTAGGACGCGAGGTCTGTGCATTTCCAGCCAGAACCACAAGCAAAAACATGCGTAAGTAGGTCTGTTCGAACCCAATTTCGAGCGTGTAAATGGTGTATTTTTAGCGATCATCGAGTTTGGGGTTGTAGTACTGAAAATTGTCTATCGTATGATACCAACATGGTTAATTTCCGTTCATTCTACAATAGTTTAAAATGGCTTCGAAAACCCTATGCTAGCATACTTTTATTGATTGAAGTTGTATTTCAACTAATGTCGATTTTCTGTTTTTTAATCCTATTAAATTTAGTAAAAACAAAAATTAAATAAACATTATAAAGTTTAATTATAATATGCAAACAAAATTATAATTCATAAACAAAATTAGAATACGACACTATAAAATTTAAAAGTGTTTTACATAAATATTAAAAACATAAGTAGAAAACAAACAAAAAAAAACTAAAAATGCCTATGTCCACCGGTTCCGCAGTCGGGTGGATGACGCTGGCGATCCGGATTCCTCCTCGGTCTATCGTGTGGTGGTCCCTGGTCCCTATCATCCTGACCATCGTGCGCGATCTGCGGATCTGTGCTGGGCCTAGGCGGGGAGTAAAACAAACTACCTATCGGCGTATTCTCCACCATCGGAAACTCATACTGAGGTGGATAATCGATAAGTAGAAGGTCAGTCGTGGGCGTCTGGGGGCGATAGGCATCAGTGGAGCTGAACTGGGGTGGAGGCATCGTCTGCTCGAAAGTCGATGGACCGCTATGCAATGGTGGGGCAGAAGATGATGCCCTGGAGTGTCATATCGTGGTCTCGGACCGCGCTGCGTCGACTGCCTCTGGGTCTGGCTCGCTTGCCCGCTCCCGCGTGGGCGGTTTTGGGGTTGCTGGGGAAGCCCGGCTTGGAGTTCCTCCGGAGTAAGGATATGTTGCATCCCATTGTCCCTATACCACTGGCCATAACTGAAAGTGACCAAAGGACCCCCTTCTATAATTGGTTGGAGAAACTCTGGGCGTCTGAGAAATCGTTCACCCCAAAGCGCTATCCAGATAGCGTGGTGCTCGGCCCAGTCAGTCTCCGTCTTCCCCTGACGCGTAAGATTGTGGAACTCGTCCATATTTTGCGGAGGGCGTGGAACATTTTGGACGTACCCGAACTGTCGGAGTACCCGATCCGCAGAATGCCACACGCAAATTTCGTAGTTCAGCAGCGGAACTACGGAAATCCAGAGGTCTCGCTCTTGCACAATATCTGCTAGAGTAATGAGGCGAATCTGCTCTGAATCGTAGGGCGTCCACACGAACTAAAAAGAATGAAAAAAGTTGGTAAAATTTCTATATGAAATATTATTGGAAAAAATAGTATGGAAAAAACCAAAATATTTGTTGAATTACCTCGTCCTCCGTCAAGGCATCGAATCTATATCTGTATGCTTTCTAGAAGTCCGGCAGGCCGACGTGGGATAGTGCGGTGGTCCACCTTTAAATAATGAAAAAGATCGTTAAATAAAATAATTTAATTAAAAAATATAGTAGATTATGTAGTACCTCCGTAAAAGCGGAAATGACAGAGGACTGGGAATCCTAAGCTGTGGTGCCAAAGTAGGGATCCGAAGCCAAACCCAAGCCTGCAGGAATAAACAGCATCCTCCCATCGATGCTTTGGAGGCGTCAACGTTTCTGCAGAGGTCTCTGATAAGAAACGCCAACACAGCTGACCCCCAAGATTTTCGTCCAGACTCGTCTAAATTTGTGAGATGATGAAGCCACATAACGTGCACTTTGTTGCGAGTTTTGTCGGGCATTAATATCCCGCCAATAATGCGCAAGATGTGGGCTCGCGCATATCGCTGTGAAAATATAAATTAATAAAGGCATCCTAATTAAAAAAATTGTAAGTTCATCCTAAATAATAAAATTGTAAGTATCCTAAATATTTAATCTAGGCAACCTAAATATTTAATAAAGTATCCTAAATAGTTACTGAATTCATCCTAAAAATTTATCCTACATATTTATAATTCATCCTAAATATTTATTAAAAAGATCCTAAATATTGTCCCTATTCATCATAAAAAATTCCCTAAACCCTAATGTGCAAATAAATAATTTTAATTTAATAATAAATGTAATAAAAGCATACTAAATATAATAAAAAAACACCTCAAGTGTAACAGCATCCACATCGGGGTGAGGGGTTCCAAAGTTGTCCTCCAAGTACGATAGAGAAATTTTCCCTCCGTCCCACACTCCATCAGGGGGCATCACGCCAATTTGTTCAGCAAATAGGAGTGGCCAATGTCCCATCGCTATACCAGTAATAACGCTGCCATTTATAGGCAACCTCAGAATGTAGGCAACATCCTGCAACGTAATTGTTGCCTCGCCAAATGGAAGATGAAACGTGTGCGTCTCGGGTCTCCACCGTTTTATCAGCGCGCTGATCAACGGCGGTCTAACCTTCACCCCCTATATAGCGAGCTATGTGCCCAAAACTAGCCCGCTCAATCAAACGCATAACAGCATCAACGGGTTGGACGGTGATACGATTAAGGTAACATTGTAAGTTACGTTCGTATCCCTGAAAAAAAAAAGTTAGTAAAATAAAAAAATTTAATTAAATAAATTTTTTTAGAAATTAATAGGGAAAAAAATAATACCTCTGGATTGTTTCGCCAATATTCACTGCAGTGACTCGCTTGGTTGCGTAGCAAGGGCTCCATGTGATCGAACGATATATAAAAGTTGCTGACAAATTTTTGTAAAATTTCTATAGAAATCGCGTTCTGTGGAGGTTTTTAGGAAAAAAACCTCCAATTTATAGAGGACCTCGCGGCGCTTGGGATGCGAGGTTAATGAACATCGCGTTCTATAGACATAGCGCAATATTTTGGAAGTTAAATTAAAACAAAACTTCCAAAATATGCGCTATGTTGCCATTAGTAGCTTCAAGCGAAAACTGCGTACGTGAATACAGAAAAAAATCTATCTCGGTGCTCCTTGCCACTCCAAGAGTTTGCTATTTATAGAGGTGAATATGATGACGTGGCAACCTCGCGTTCTGTAGGACGCGAGGTCACTCTTACATCGCGTTGTACAGAACGCGAGGTCTATGAGATGTTTGTATATATATATATATATGCAGGGAGATGGATTTTTGTAAGCAGTTAAGTTTAGTTTAGGTCAGTTGAATATGAGTTCGTGTAATGCTGAGTTTTTTTCCGTTGCAATTTTTATGTCCGAAATATTGTTCCTTTATGATAGTTGGAGTTCACTTAAAGATTTGTGTTCATCGGGGGTACATACCTTAATATTTACCGACATATCGCAATATTTTGGAGGTTGTATGCTGCAGTAGTGGCTTCGATGGCTGCTTCTGTAGCCGCCGTTGAGAGGATCCCCGGCTACAGTTTTGAAAAGAAAGGACTTTTAGGAAACGGGGGCGGATTCAGATCGACATTTTCAGATGCGGCGGGTGCCGATTACATTTGTTAATGTGGATCAAAGCTGCTACCATTTACTCATTTCAGATGTGGCGTGACAGTCAACATTTACATATGGATTTCGCTCTCTGCTTCTTTTAGTCGGGACCTCCGATCAAATTTGCCCGCCGGAGCTACTGAATTTATTGTTTCGAATTTTATAGATAATTTATGTAGTTGTCTGAATTTACTTATTAAAGAATACATGTTGAAAGTTTTGTTAAATGAAATTCGACTTAAATTTATTTATGTGGTGTTTTTCCTTTCCTATAAATACCCACGAATTCCACCATCATTTACTCATTCCAAATTCTCTCTAAACACCCAATCCTTGCTCACCTTATGGCAAAATTTAAGGCAACATTTTATTTTCTCGATACTTATTTTGAGTCAACAATCACCGGCAAAATGTCACTGAAAGATTTAATACAGTTGACAACAATCGAGGTTAGTAAACACACCGACAAACAAATTGCGGCCATGGAATGTCGAATCCCAACACCGTCAGCTAATGAAACGCACTACGTTATGAAGCTTACGAACGAAACAGACGTTCGTAACATGTATGACCGGCTCAATGCCGTCGGAGCTAGAGACGTCGATTTCAATGTTAAGTTTGTCAACGCTGGTGAAGGTAGTACGTCTGCACCCGTAGAACCTGCTCCGAACACTGAACACGCACCGTCTTCACCGGATGTTGATGCGGCTGTGGAGGACCTGCAACTTTTTATGTATAGGCGTAGACAAAGAAAACAACAGATGATCGAAGAACTAAACCTAAGTTCAAACGTGTCCACTGACTACGATGATTCAGATTAACCATTAACTTATGAAATGATCTTCCAATTATGTTATATGACGTCCTATTTCATCCTTTATGAATGTTAAACGGACTTCAAGTTATGTAAAACTACTAGTACTCAATTACATTATAGGCACCAGTAGTAGTATTCAATTACAAGACTACAATTGTCTCAAATTCTCGAACATGTTCTCAATTACACAAACAAACAAATAGTAAATAGTACGGTTATTATAACTTCTGACGGAATGTCTAAAACAAAGCATATAAAGTGACATCGCGTTCTATAGAACGCGAGGTACTAATATCGCGTTCTATAGAACGCGATGTACTGGTTTACCCTGCCTCCCATCAAATCTATCCCTTACTTGTCGAAAGTAAGGGGACTGCCTCCCAGGCACACACACGCCATTCCTGCCTCCCATCAAATCTATCCCTTACCTGCTTATCGATTTTAGGTAATGGACAAGCAAAGTTACCTCTCGGAACCATAATTTGCCTTACACAACCAGATTCTCCCGGATTGCAAGGGCCAATAATTTTGCCTATATATGAACCCTAACCATAAAGCGAAAATATAAGTTTCAATTGGCAATCAATTCCTAGAATTTTCTAAGTATCAAAATTTCAAAAGTCTTTCAAAATATTCAAATGGCCGGACAAGGCGTTACTACGAAAGTTTACTACGATGGGCAGATATTCGAGGGTACCGAATTCGGCGTCCTTTTTTACTGCGAAGATCCGGTAACGATAAAGCTTCCGAGGAGATTATCGTTCAAGAAGTTGGTCAAGGAACTGGAGGCAAAAGTTCCTCATTTCAATAATCATCGTTTGTCCGACGTGAAGTATCGGGTGCCAATATGTATAGACCCTTTACGGTACACTGTATGCCAAATTGCGGCAAATGCTAATGTGCAAATGATGATGGAAGCCCACTTAGAGTATTCAATCGGGGGGGCCCTCGAGCTGTATGTATCGTTCTCCGAGTCTCATCCAGTTGTCGAAATACCAAGCTGGGGCCGGGCGAATTTTGACTTCGATCCGAATGCCAACGTTGATAGCCCGACCGCAGGTCTACGACGTGATTTTGGCCTACTCTGTCGAGACAACAAAGTTGGTGCATCGTCATCTGCTCCTCCAAGGCAGTCATGCGTAGCTAGTATCGGGTTCGACCTGAACCAACCCCCAAACGATGAATTCGATGCACCAACAAATGCATCGTACAATCCATACAATCCATACAATCCTTATAGTTTTGGGGGGGAGGGAACGTCGGTTCCTTACGTTACGCACGACCATGAAGCATCATATGGCCGACACTCAATGTATGTCTCTGGCACCGACTACGGTCAACCATCTATGGGGAGACATTCTTCTTTTGGGGGTGAGGGAGCGTCGTCTTCTTACGCTATGCACGACCATGATTCATCATATGGACGACACTCAACGTATGTCCCTAGCACGGAGTACGTTCAACCATCAATGGGAATACATTCTTCTTATGGTGATCTTGATTTTGGTCTTGGAAATGAGGTTCCTGAGCGATCTCGTGAGAGGTCTCCCGCTCCTCGACCCCAATCCTCGCCTCAAAGGGTAGTGATTCCAGAAGCTCTACTATTCCAGCTCCCGGAGGATGCTTCTGACGAAGAACCGATTAGAGAACCCAGGCCAGACGGAGACGAGCTGGGGCCATTCTATCCCGAACCAGAAGACTTGACAGAGTTACCAGAAGACCCAGAAGACACTGTCGTTCCACCACCAGATTTGGACGAAGAACCGACTGCGACCAACTTTCCTGTAGACGCAAGACCAATTTCTATGTTCCAGCCACCATCCCACTTCACAATGGTTGATATGGATGCAATGGACGTCCCTGATTTTCTCCATGACGACACAATAGATGGCCGAGTCCACCGTTCTGATGGTGAACTAAGAATTGGTATGGCGTTCGCGATGAAGGAAATTGTGGTGGCGGCAGTTAAGCAGTACAACCTTCGTCATAATGTTGAGACGACGGTTAAGAAAACCCAAGCCAAATACTACAAGGCTCACTGCGTCCAAAAGGATCAAGGCTGTAAATGGAAAATCTGTATATCAAATTTGAAGAGGGCAGGCAACCGTTGGAAAATAACAAAACTTGAGGGGGCCCATACATGCACCGTTTCTAGCCTCAACCAGGATCACAAGAACCTGGATGCAAAGTACCTCGCGGACATCTTTTCCACACTGGTGAAAACAAATCCCACTGTGTCGGTCCCCATATGTCAGGCTGCAGCTCAAGTTGTCACCGGCTTCCGTCCAGGTTATTCGAAAGCATGGTATGCAAGGAAAAAGGCCAAAGAGGAATTGTATGGCCGATGGGAGGAATCTTACATAGAGTTGCGCCCGTGGCTTAATCTTCTGCAGAAACACATCCCAGAATGGTTGTCAAACTTGATACGGTTCTGGCATACGAAAATGATCGTGTCGTCTGAGGTGTTTGTCAATTTCACCGGTTATTTTGGACTTTCCCCCAGTGCATCAACGCATTCAAGCACTGCAAACCGATGGTCCAAATCGACGGCACATGGTTGTACGGAAAATATACACAGATCCTACTTCTAGCTATAGCACAGGACGACAATCGCAAATGCGTTCCTGTTGCATTCGCAATCGTCCCGAAGGAGGATATGGAGTCTTGGACGTTCTTCCTTACGAACCTACGAAAATATGTCCTTGATCCTGTAATACGAAGAAGAAGGGATGAAGGGGTGTGTGTTATTTCTAACAGAGGCACAGCACTGCTGTGGGCGATACAAAATTTGGGTAATTATTGGAAGCCTCCATACATTCACCACCGTTTTTGCTTGCGGCACATAGCCGCAAACTACCTGCTGAAATACAAGAATCGTGATGAACGTCAAATGGTGCTCGATATGGGTACGTCATTTATGTCATTTTCATTTACTATATTACTTGTTACTCGCTTCAATTTACGACCTTTTTCATGTGTTTTTCGACCATAACTATTCAACTGTCATCCCGTAGGCAACTCGCACTACAAACAAGAGGTGGTTGAACTGCTCGAGGAACTGAGAGCGAGAAACAAAAAGGGCGCTGAATACCTTGAAAATATCCCAAAGGAAAAATGGCTTCGATCGTATGACGAGGATAAAAGTTTTGGTCACATGACAACGAACTTGGCTGAGGCAGTGAACTCATCACTGAAGGGAGTTCGGCAGTTGCCTATCACTTCCATTGTCAAAGCCACCTATTATCGTTTAGCTACCCTTTTTGCGACCTTGGGCAGGCAAGCAGCTGAGTACATGGCAGGTGGACACCAAGTCCATCCAGATTTCCGCTCAAGACTGCATATTCAATTGGCCCAATCAAGACAGGTGCAAGCAACTCTCTTCTCGCGACAAGGACACTTGTTTCGTGTTGCGGAATTTTCCAGACGGATAGAAGGCATTCAGCACAACGCTTACGTTGTAGATCTGAGGGCAAAAACCTGCGAGTGCGGAATATTCCAAACTTTCAAATACCCTTGCGCACACGCCATTGCTGCTTGCACTAACCAACGAATAGAATACATACATATGGTTGATCCGGTATACTTACTCAAAAAGGTGCTTAAAGTTTACGAAAAAGAGTTTCCTCCAATCGGAAATGAGGTTGATCCAAATGCTGTGGACAGTGAACCGATCATACGCCCAGATCCAGCACTACTACGAGCCAAAGGACGTCCACCTTCTACAAGAATATATTGTGCCGAGGATTTGGTCGAACATCGAGAGAAAACCGGACAAAAGAAGCATTGTTCTATATGTCGAAATCCTGGGCACACAGCTCCTAAGTGTCTTAATCGCTCAGCCCCTCGTATTAATTAATTGTTTTTAATTTGTATATGCGAGTTCGCCCATTACAATCGAATCAATAAAGTCAGTTTACTTCTATTTATACAATGTACAATGGACGAAAATTGACCGTGTCAGTGTCATACGATAGAGAATTTCCAGTACTACAACCCCAAACTCGATGTTACCTAAAAATTTAAAATTTATACGTATGAAATTATGCTCGAACATGCCTATCAACATTAGTTGAAATACAACTTCAATCAAAAAAAGTATGTTAGTATAGGGTTTTCAAAGCCATTTTAAACTATTGTAGAATGGACGGAAATTAACCATGTTGGTATCATACGATAGACAATTTTCAGTACTACGACCCCAAACTCGATGATCGCTAAAAATATACCATTTACACGCTCGAAATTGGGTTCGAACATACCTACTTACGCATGTTTTTGCTTGTGGTTCTGGCTGGAAATGCACAGACCTCGCGTCCTACAGAACGCGAGGTCCGTCCGATATATTCCAGCCGCCTTTTCAATTTCTCGGGGACCTCGCGTTCTACAGAACGCGAGGTACTGTTAAACCGTTAAGACGGACTGCAACTCCACGTCGACGAAAATCACGTTCTGTAGAACGCGATATCGTACCTCGCGTCCTACAAAACGCGAAGTCTGCCGACCTGGCAAGAAAGGGGGTCATTTTGCCAAATAAAAGTTTTTGGGAGCCATTTTTAAAGATAATAATTAAAAAGGGGTTTTTCACCCAAAATTGCCTGGATATGGTTTAGTATCCCGCTCGACTCGTTTAGCCCCTATATTTAGAAAAATTCTACAACGCTCGACGAACATTGCTAAACACTATTAAAATGATTAATAAAAATTAAAAATTTCAAAACTCAACGTATAAATAAATCTTATTTTAAAAAATAATTAAATTATTTTCTATATATATAATATTTTTTTTATATTTTTCTAAAAATAATTGGATCAAATATCAATTATAGTCAATTTAAAAAATAAATACCCTAAACCCCAAACCTCAAACTCGAAATCTTAAACCCAAAACTATAAACCCTAGACACAAAACACTAAACCCTAAACTCAAAAAACCAAAACACTAAACCATAAACTCTAAATTATAAACTATAAACCTTAAATTCGAACATTGAGTTGTACTTTAGGATTTAGGGTTTATGGTTTATTGTTTTGGCTTTAGGGTTTAGGAATTAGGATATGTTTATGGTGCAAGGTTTATGATTTAGAGTTTTTTTTTGTTTTTTAAATAGACTAAGCTTGGTATTTGATCTAATTATTTAAAAAATTAAAAATATAATATATATGAAAAATAATTTAATTGAAATTTTATTTTAAATAATTTATAATTATATGTTGAGTCCTTGAGATTTAATCCTTATTAATTTAATGATGTTTAACGACGTTTAGTATTAATGATGTTCAGCAGTATTCGTCGAGCATGATAAACTCATCCCTATATTTATATTTACTTTTGGAAACAATGTATTATGGAGTTTAGTGAATTAGCTCATTATGTCAACTGGAGTATTTGAAAATAAAAAATCTGCAATTTCTTTCTTTTGGGCAACTAAAATCCAATTGTAGCCGTGCATGAATAATGGAAATGCAAAGTATGTTTATTTTTTTTTATCGTAGATAATAATAATATATTTTTAATTTATTTGTGTGATTACGTGATAGTATTTTTTCATAACTCTTTGATAAAGTAAACACTCCTTTCATATAGGGACGGAGCCAAAATCGAATATCAGGAGAGGCCAAATTATTGATCTACAAAATATAATGATTTATTACGTATTTGAACACAAAATTAAACGACGATGTCTAATTTATCTAATATTTAAAATTATAAGGGCCTAGATTATCATTAGACCAAAAAATTGAAGGAACAAATTAAAATTTTACAGAATTTATTAAAAATATTGGAAATTTTTAATATGAATTTCTAAAAAAAAATAGAGGGAACTAAATTAAAATTTTCAAAAAAAAGTGCTTAGTTAAAAAAATTCAAATTGTTGGGGCGTTGGGTAGGGCCCCTCATTGTGCTCCATCCTTGCTTTTATACACATAGGTTTACAAAGGGAGTCTTCTATGATGAATATTATAATCTTTTTACAAAAATCTTGTTAAGTTCAAAATAATAGTAGTATATCCAAAAAAAATGATCAGTAATTTAGTAATTCTTATTCAATCCAAAAAAATTAGATATTCGATTTTTTTGGATATCAAATTTTCGGATCTGAATTGCTAAATTTTTGTCTTGATTTTAAGTATTGTTTTAATTTGGTGGTCTTATCCATAAAAATTTTAAGTTTTCAAATATAACAATCAACAAAATATTGAATATAATAAGATTTGTATCCGTAGGAATTTTAAATAGTCATATATAACAAGTAAAAATATAGAATATAACAAAATTTATATATATATTTAAATTTTTGGATAATCAGATATTCGATCTAAATGTAAAATAACTATCCGTATTTTATTCAAAAATTTTAAATATTAGATCTAAATTATCTAAAAAATAAAATAAAATATATCGGATATTCAAAATTTTGAATCGAATTTTTTTCCACGCCCTAGCGTGTATTAAGGGGATTTTTCTACCATGCGGCAGCCTAATATGCGGCTAACATACGGCGTTACCGGAAACATCATTAAGAAATACCGGAAACATCATAAGATATACCGGAAACATGATAAGATATACCGGAAACATGGATTTCGAAAGTATCGATACTTTTGGATATGTTGATTTCGAAAGTATCCATACTTTCGAAAGTATCTATACTTTTGGATATGTTGATTTCGAAAGTATCCATACTTTCGAAATCCATGTTTCCGGTATATCTTATCATGTTTCCGGTATATCTTATGATGTTTTCGGTATTTTTTAATGATGTTTCCGATAACGTCGTATATTAGCCGCATATTAGGCTGTCGTACCGCAGAACTACCCGTATTAAGGTTGTTCCATGAAGAAACAAGATAAAAAGGAAGTCTGCTGAGTTTGTCTGGAGAACAGATACAAGTGTTCGTATAAATGTGCTGCCACGTGTCGCCATCCTTTCCCCGATTAGATTAGCATCAGCAGTATATTCTTGGAGGCACATTCAACGAATGTTTTTCTATTTTCATGATACTCTATGATTTCTGTTAATTATTGATATTAATATTATTATAATTCAGAATTAAATATCAAATCATATTGAGTTTTAACATTTTTTTATTATACTTTGAATTCGATTTATAATTCTAATTAGAGCTTTTTAACACTAATGCTAAATCGATTCCCAGTATTATAGCTTATAAAAAGTACCTAAGCCCGCTTTTTTAAAATCTTTTGTCTCGGAAAATAATGAATAACTGCATGAGAAAAAAATTAAATAAATTAAAATGTTTAAATAATTAATTCAAGGCCAATAAAGATACTCTTGATTAAAGAAAGCTATAAAAAACTGAAGAATTTGAATATATAATTATTGCTATCCATGCAAAATTTGACCACCTTGTCTACTTGTCAATTGATTTATATATTGTTTTCTCTTTGGATAATTATTGTATGAAAAATAGAGTTAATTCAAGCGAAATCATACTTGTAATTATGATTTCTATTTCTTAATTCTTAAAAATCACGAGTTTCAACTATTATGATTTCGTCTGTTTATGTAAGGGCGGACCTTCTACTTTTAGTTGAGCTTGTGGAGACGTTGGCCTAGTCTAGTTAAAATTTAGTTAAAACCCTTAAAATTTTATGATAATTTTAAATTAAATCTTTCAAAATTTTAATATAGATTTTTAAATTAAACCAAGATCTACCCCCATTTATACATCAATAATAGCCCTTGAACCCATTGATCAAGTCTCAAAGCTAAAGATAAAGACAGTTAATGAGAAACGGTCAACTGTAATAGGCAAAATATCCTATGAGATGGAAAGTTTCGAGGAAATTAATTAATGCGAATTAGTTTTTACACGTGGTACTATCCTATGGCAAAAGCTTGTATTGCATCTTCGATTTAATTGGTCATCGGGGGTAGGACTGTAGGACCCACAATCCCTTGAAGACAAGTATATGTTTGGTAAAACCTAGAGGTAGCAGTGGACTGTTGATGTCGGGTTGATTTTCAGTTCGTACTGTCTTTGATTTAAGTTTAATTTGAGTCGGATCAAAGCTGATACAAATTTAATTTGAGTCTAAATTATTTTGAGTTATGTCAAGTTAATATTAAATCAATTATTTTTAAATTTGATTTATATCAAATCAATTAACCTTTGAAGTCAAGCAAATATCGTGTATCGGGTCAAGTTTACCTAGTCCAGTAAAACCGGAAGTGGAGCAGTGAATTGAGTCTGCCATGCTTTCTATCCATACATGCCTTTTTGACCTTGACGTGGACTGATTTTGACCATAACAAGTGGCAGCACGGCTTCCCATCCAAACAAAGTGTGGGTCAACATTTATGGTGGGCCACTAGACACAATTCGGACCCACTTTCTCCCACAGCCCATTTGTCCACATGTGAATATTCCATTTTTTATCGCATGCAAATGCAATTCCATTTTCCTTTCTCTCACTCCTCATCCCTTCACTTTGTATTGTCCCCAATTATTTGGGAATACCATCATTTTAATTTTAGTCAAATAAACCCAAATTGTCGACCAATAAAAAAAATGTCGAGATTTAAACCCGAAATACAAGTTACTTAAAAGCATTTTTCTTACAAAGTTTGAGGTGGAAGATATTTAACACCAATAATGGATGGAAAGTACACGTTGAACTCAGATAGAAGTTGTTTACAAATTTGAGAGATTTAGCGGGGTGGTCTTTACTTGGTGCGTTCTGGAAGCTCCACCTCACGCATACGACAGGTGTACATAATTTGGGCTCCAAATTCATCAATTATATGTACGTGTTCCAAGCACTTGACATGCAAATACATTTCCCCTATTTACACATGGCACTCAAAGACAGGGCCTAAATGCTTTCCATACGCCCAATGGGTTCACGCAGGTACTTCATGTCAGTTCGGCATATGTCTTTTCTGTTTTTGGTTTCTTTGCACACTCACATTAGGAAAAAGAAACTCACATTAGTTTTATCGGTTCAAGTTCGAATCTTGACGTTTGAATTTTTACTTTTAAACTCTTTTTTTGAAGGAGATAAATGGTGTCACATTCTTGTTATTTATTGATCATTGATTCTAGAGTTGAATTCCATAACTTTTGAGCAAGTTGCAATGCTTGTGCTCATTAAAAATGGCGTCATCATCTTCAATGCAAATGCAATGGAAAATATAGGAGAAAGGAGTGCCCAACATTTGTGTAATGAGAGACCCCAATAACCACCTCACATAGAATATGCGTCCATGTGCCTTAATTCCCCCACACCCTTTTCTTATGGGGCCATATACAGGACACCAATTATCCAAGCATGGAGCCTTTCCTTCCCTCATTAATTATATTGTGTTGTTCGAATCCGAATCATCTAGGAGAAACAACATCTTCGTTTATCACTGAAACCATTCAATGAATTTAACTGTCCTATATTTTAAAAGATTGTCATTTTATGCAATGACGGTGAAAAACATAGTTTCCACAAATGAGATTATTTAGGGGTTTCAGGTTTTAGGTAGTATGGTTTAAATTTTAAATTTATGGTTAATGACACATAAGAAACTTTTAACCTCACTCGTACTCGTAGAGTAACTGAAATAGTTATTGATGGTGAAAAAAATATTTTTGTTGTATAAAATTTCGATATGTGTATCACTGTGTTGGATATTTTGCAATCAAAAGTGGTGACCAGAAGCGTTAATATAGAGATGGGGTGGTTCATAATGAATGTTTATAAACTTTAATTAAAGTTCATGCACTTGGCAGTTGGCTAAAAGAATTCAACAAAATTTACGCTCGTGTTTTTCTTTTCTTGGAGCTTGTAGCCTCACAGTTGGTGGGCATATAAAACAAAATTTAAATTATTTCATAGATTAAAGCTTAAAAAAAGTTGGTTGGTTTTGGCAGTTGGCAGTTTTTCCTGGTAAGGTCGGTTGGTCGAATAGTTCTGAATTGAAAGATTAAAGAATGCATTTAGTCTTTAACTTTCGCTTTATTTTTTTCTCTAACTCTTAAAATTTCTGATTTTTTGTAGTTTAAATTTTAAAATTTATTTATTTTATCGCTCACTATTGAGTGTCTAAACTCATTTAATTTTTGGGGTAAACTTATGCAAAAATCGTATAAACTTTCCTCTCAAAATTAAAATTTTGAATTCCTTTTGATTTACCGGCGTCAAAAGTATTTGATTCCAAATTCAAACGGTGTAAAACTAAGCTAGAGAAGGTGGAGAAAAATAATTTGGGGGGTTTGGTAAACAATTTTTTGAAGAGCTTTTAGCTTATTTGGTCACAAATAGCTTATTGATAGTAAAAATTTTTATTTCTAGTGTTTGGTAAACACCTTCTTAAAAGAGTTGATTGTGCAAAATAAGCTAAAAGAGAAAACGTTGAAAAATTCAACGATTGAAAGAGCCGATTTGTAAAATAAGATGTTAAATGACGTACTTGACCCTGTTATTCCCATAATTACGTCCTTGCTATAAGGTTAAGAGTAAAACATGAAAGAGCATTTTATCCGAATAATTTCACCACAATAAGATGTTAAATTTTATTTCATTCTTCTATTTTTTAGTTGTAGATTCTCAAGTATATTTTACTTAAAAAAATATAGCAAAACATTTTTAATAGAAACAAAATTGTAGTGTTGATATTTTATACAAAATTAATAGTATGTATTAATCTCCACAAGGTTAATATTTGTATACAAAATTTTCAAAAATATTCACTAATTTTCTTAAGATTTTTTTAATTTCTTGTCAAAAGCATTTTATCCGAATAATTTCACCCCTAATAAAGACTAAAGTGTTATAAGACATTTATGTATACATACCTTATTTTTCAATTTACCCATATCAACTATAAGCGAAAGTTTTATCAAACACTTTTATATAAATATTTAATCAAATCAGTTTCTCTAATCAGCTAATAAAACCAGTCGATTAAACCATTCACTGCAATCAGCTATCAATCGTTTGCCAAATACCCTTATATCTTAGTTCTAAGATGATTAAACGGTGAATATTGCAGATTGAACCTAGATAAGTTTAAAATTTTGAATTAAATTTTATTAATTTTGAAGAAAATCAAACTCAGAATAACAAAAATGTTTGGCTATTTTACACCAAAAACATATTTTAATTAAATATCTAGAAAAATAGTCCCCACAAACTATTATTTAGAAAAATGACCCCAAATATGTCACGTATGAAGAACTCATGTTTCAGAGATCGCGAGACACGAACTCGCGCTACGCAGAAAGCGAGTTCCACATATGTGGCAACACTTTTCAAAATAACAAACTTTACAGAAACTCGCGTTCTACGAAACGCGAGTTCCTCGAGAATTTGCAGAAAGCGAGTTCGTTGCAACTCATGCATCCAGACAAGCTTCGATAGGCATGTTCGAGCATTATTTCGGGCTTATTAATTGTATTTTTTGATAAACATTCAGTTTGGGTTCGTAGTACTGGAACGTCTCTTTCATTTGACACCAATATGGCCCAGTTCGGTTCGTTCTAAACCTACTAAAATTCGCATCGAAAACGGTATCGTAGCTTGTTTTGTGAATGTATGAAAGTATAAGATGGCCTCATAGGCTCTTTCTGCAAGAACGACAAGCCGGAAAAAAGAATTTTTAAAACGAATAAGACTAAATTTAAAAAAAAAGACTTAGTTAATACGAGGGCCTGAGCGATTAGGACACTTGTTCTTTGTGTGTCCAGGATTTTTACATATACTGCAATATTTCTTTTGTCCGGTTTTTTCTCTATGTTTGACCAGATCCTCAGCACAGTAAATTCGTGTCGATCGTGGACGTCCCTTTTCTCTTATTAGTGTTGGATCTGGGAGTATTGTCGGTTCAGTGTCAACGACATAAGAATCAATTTCATTTCCGATGGGAGGAAACTCTATTTCGTAAACCTTGAATATCGTTTCGAGTAAGTATACCAGATCAAGCAGTCTCATGTAGTTAATTCATTGGTTTGAACAAGCAGCAATGGCGTGTGCACACATGTATTTGAATGTTTGGAATACTCCACAATCGCAGGTTCTTTTCCTAAGATATACCACGTACGCGTTGTGTTGTATGCCTTCCAACGGCCTGGAAAATTCTGAAACACGGAACAAATATCCTTCTCGCGAGAAGAGAGTTGCAATCATCTCATTTGAATGGCGCACTTCAATTTGCATTTTTTTACGAAAGTTCAGGTGGACTTTATGGCCACCTGCCCTGTACTCAATTGCTTACCTTCCCAAGGTTGCAAATAGAGTAACCAAACGATAGTAGGTCGCTTTGACAACGGAAGTGATAGACATATTCCGCACTCCCTTGAGTGCTGAGTTGACCGCCTCAACCAAGTTCATTGTTATGTGACCATATCGTTTACCCTCGTCATATGATCTAAACCATTTCCCCTCGGGATTTTGTCAAGGTAGTCCGCGCCATCTTTATTTTTGGCTCTCAGTTCTTGGAACAAGTCCTCTACCTCCTGTACGTAATGCGAGTTAGCTAGGGAATGATAGTTTAATAGTTAGGGGCGAACAACACATGCAAAAATATCGTAAATGAAAATGACCTAAAAGAAGTACCCATTCGAAGCACAAGAACACGTTCATCATGGTTCTTGAATGGCTGCAAGTAGTTCACCGCAATGTGTCGTAAGTAGTAACGGTGGTAAATCTAGGGAGACTTCAAAGAATCGCCCAAACGTTCTATTGCCCACAAGATCGTTGTGCCTCTGTCGGAAATAAGTCATATCCCAACGTCCCTTACCCACATTACAAGAGAAATAACATGTTTCCGTAGGTTCTTAAGGAAGAACATCCAAGACTCGAGATCCTACTTTTGGACAATTGTGAATACTACAAACACGATTTTTCGATTGTCATCTTGTGCAACCATGTACCGTCGATTTGAACCATCGACTTGCAGTGCTTGAATGCATTAATGCACTAGGGGAATGTCCAAAATAGCCAGTGGAATTGACAAACACCTCAAACGACACAATTATTTTCGTATGCCAGAACCGTATGAAGTTCGACAACCGTTCCAGGTATATGTTTCTGCATCAAGTTTAGCCACGGACGCAACTCATTGTAAGATTCCTTCCATTGGCCAAACATTTTTTCTACGGCCCGGTTCTTTGCATACCATGCTTTATGGTATTCAGGATAGTAGTTGTGGACCTGTTGAGCTGCAGCCTGATAGACGCGAACCGTAACTCGGTGATTTGCTTTTATTAATGGCATAAAGGTGTTGCAGAGGACGTGCACATCGAGGTTCTTGTGATCTTGACTTAGGCTAGTAACGATGCATGTATGGGGCCCTTCCAGTTTTGTGATTCTCCATAGGTCGTCCGCCTTCTTCAATTGAGACACACGAATTTTCTACTTACATTCTTGATTCTTGTGGGCACACACCGCCTTGTAGAAACTCGCTTGTGTTTTCTCTACATTTTTCGTAACAGCCCGGCGAATGTTGTACTGCTTAATTACGGCCACCGCCAGTTCTTTTGTAAGGAACGTCATCCCAATGGTCAGTTCACCATCAACACGGTTGATTATGCTATCAATTGTTTGGTATTTGTATTGTGAAAATTTTGGAACGTCCAACGCATCCATATCAACCGTCGTGAAATGAGATGGTGGCTGGTAATAAGAAATAGGTGTGGTCGATACTGGAACGTTGCTTATTGTTGGGTGTTCTTCGTTGCCTTCCAACGCATCCATATCAATTGTTGGAATGACCACGTCTTCTGGTTCTTCATAGAAAGGTCCTTGCTCGTCGCCTTCAGGCCTGAGTTCCCTTAGCGGTTATTCTTCTAAATTATCCCCCTCGAATCGGTATAGTTCAACATCGTCGATCGCTACCCTTTCAGGTGAGCAAGTTGGTCGTCGATCACGAGACCGCTCATGAACCGTATTTCCAAGATCAAATTCGAGAGCACCAACACAAGAATGCCTCCCCATAAATGGTTGAACGTACTCCGTGCTAGGGACATACGCTGAGTATCGTCCATACGAGGAATCACCGAAAGGGTTAAATGCTTCATGGTTGGACCTCATGTGGAATGATGACGTTGCCTCCTCCCCATAGTATACTGACTATACAGATTGTATGTTGCATGTCTTGGCGCATCGAATTCATCATTCGGGGGCTGGTTTAAGTCAAACCCGAAACTAGCTACGCACGAATGTCTTGGCAAAGCAGACGACGATGCACCAAACTCGTTACGTGGACTGTATGTAGTTAGCAAGTTGAAATCATTTCGTAAAATAGCTATCGGGCTATCAACATTGGCAGTCGGATCAAAGGCGAAATTCGTCTTTCTCCATGTTGGGATTTCAATAGCATGATTAGAATTTGAAAACGATGCATACAGCTCTAGGAGGCCGCCTTATGAATACTCCAAGTGGGTTGACAGCATCAGCTTCACATCACCGTTGTCTGCAATACACCATACGGAGTATGTTAACGAATCTATAGAGATTAACAGACAATACTTCAAGTCGGACATATTTTGGTTTTGGTCATGCGGGATATTGCTCTCCAGTTCCTTAATCAACTTATTGTAGGATAATCTCCTCAGAATCTTCAGTGTTACAGTATTCGATGACTGAAAAATGAGGCCGAGTGAGGCATCGACGATTATCTTGTCATCGTAGTATACTATAGCAGCAACACCTCCTCGTCTCGACATTTTTTTCCGGCAATTGAAAAACTTGAAAAAATTTAAAGACTTGTTTTGTTAATGATATACAATATCAGTATTACATGCTGCTTCATATAAGAGAACAAAGCGACTTCTTGTATCTTATTCATCCGGAAAATCCGGAGAATCTAGCTTTTGCAGACGTGTTAGGGAACTCGCTTTCTGCAGAAAGCGAGATTTTATAAGATTCATGGAACTCGCGTTTTGCAGAACGCGAGTTCTTTTGGATCACGCATTCTATAGAATGCGAGTTCATTATCGAGTTAGACATTGACAAAGCTGGACTGACACGTCTGAAAAGGTAAATATTTTGGTCCGGGTGAATAATAATTGTACTCTGTACAACGATATATCAAACCGAATTGAATACATGTTTGAATAATTGAGGCAATGAGATATATATATATATACCGGGAAGGTTGGAATTTAATTTGTAAGGACTTCGATAGATATAATATGTCGAGACGAGAAACTATTACAGCTTTGGTATACTACAATGGGTAGATACTCGATGATACATCTCTCGGCGTCGTTTTTCAGTCGTTAAATAGTATATTGCTTTCGCTGCCATACAACTTATCATATAAGAAGTTGATGAATGAAGCGAAGGAACATGTTCCACATAGTCCTGGGAAAAGGATGGAACCGTTGAAGTACAAAATGCTGACATCATTAGAACCATTAACATACTCATTATTCCATATTATGGACGATGCTAATGTGAAAATAATTGTGGAATCTCACCATCAGTTTTGTTCAGGGTGGGCCCTTGAGCTTGATTTTTATATAATGTTTTCTTATCATAGTGATGTTATCGGAGTCAGAAATAATATGTAAACCGCATCCTGTAAAACGCGACTTCTTTGAATAATGTCGAAAATCACGTCATGTAAAATGTGACTTCTTTGAATAATGTCAAAAACGGTGTCCTATAAAACGTGATTTCTATCTTCACAGGAAAAATTGCGTCCTCTACATTGCGACTTTGACAAATTATTTCGACATTGTTCAACCCTATAAATGTTAAGCCAGAGTTACAAAATTTTTACACTACTCAAACAATTTCTTTAACAAATTATGGCGCATTTTTCTGGTACTGTTTTCTTTCGTGGAACCTACTTCTACACTTCTTTCAATGAGAAAATCACAAGAGATTAATTGTTTGAGTTGATTTCAACAAGAGTTAAGTAGTCTACAAGCTCCAAAATTTTTGCGTTGTGTGCCAAAATTCTAGTGAATGAGTCCGGTCTAGAAAAACACTACATGCTAACACTATCCAATCAGAAAGATATGCGCAAGATGCTTCGGGTATACAAACGTGTCGGGGGTACGAACATCGAGCTTAGCGTAAACTTTGATATAGGCTCTAGTCCACCAACAATACTTAAGCTTGAAGATGAGGACGCGGTATTTACACAAAATTATAGGAGACGACATGAGAAGGAACAAACAATTGAAGAACTAAACTTAACTTCTGACATAAGTACCGACTACGAGGGCAACATAAATGATTCGTTCTCCTAGATTTAAGTATGCTTAGTAATTTAATGCTTGTGTACTTCTTTCAATTAACAATCTTGAACTACTTTTCGTTAATATAATTATCGCAAATATTATTTTATACATCTGAACCGCTTCAATTTTCAAACAGTTAACAATCACAAAATATGTAATTAACAAACATAAACGTATTACATGTCATTTTTTGTTACAACTGGCATGTATGAGGTCCGTCGTATTTTCTTATCTGCCAAACATTCTTTAGCGTCTTTGTTCGTGATACATGAATCATCTAGTTACAACCGTTGTCCTTTTCGACACATTCTGCGATATATTTGTTCGCAATCGTTTTCTTCATTGTCAAACGAACTGATCGACGTATGTTGTAGTTTTTAATTGCACCCTCTACAATTTTCTTCGCACTGAATATCATCTCAACTTCTACTTCACAGTCAGTATCGACAACAACATCACATGAGTTACTCCCAAAAGATGGTAAATTATCTACGATTGCAGCCATTACAATGAAAGTAAATGAAAAAGTGAGTTCAAACTTGAGGCATGGGGGGTCTATTTATAAAGTGTAAATGAACCAATGTAAATGAACCGGTATTCTTTCAAATTATTGTTTTTATAGAAGACAAGCATTGAAACACGTAAAATATTGCATTTGAATATCTAATATGTAAATTAAATTTTTATTTTTTGTATGTTACAAACAATTGTCACCAACACGATACAAATGTCACCAACACAGTTGTTCTTCCACGATACAAATGTCACCAACACCGTTACATGCGGGGGTCTTAACATAGCTTCGAAAACACCGGAAATGGTAGAAGCTTTGACCCGCATTATCAAATGTAATCGACACGAGTAAGAGAGGACACCTCAAGTTGCACCTGTCATGATTTCGCACGTGCCATCAATCCACCATGAGCCACTGCATTATCTTCTTGATTCAACAAATGTACCCTTACACTGGCTCGCCATGTAATTTTACCCTGGACAGAAACAACAAAAGTTACTCGATATTGTGATTTGTCGATCATGTTACACAAAGACAGACGATACATTGCAACACATCTTATACCCAACATATTTTCTAATCATTTGAATACTCAAACTTTGCAAATCAATACAAGTGCAAATATTCAACAACTTTCGAGTATATATAGCCCAAAGTCGTCGAATCTCAAGGCAAATCGCGTTCTACAAAGAGCGACTTTGTCAGGAATCAGATTCTTGATGTGTCAGTGACCTCGTGTTTTATGAACAACGAGTTTCTAAAGACCTCGCGTTTCACAGAACGCGAGTTCGCTACGTCACCATCTTCTGGTTCTATATATACCCAGCTGATCGAGGGAGGAAAGCAACACTCAGTCGGGAAAAAAATTGCCTTCTCAGATTAAGTGCGTGAAGTTTTGGATTGTAACTACTACTGGCAACAAATCACGTATCGGGAAAATTTATTCCCAAACTAATTTCCCCAATATTGTGATTTGTCGTTATTTGTAGTTGCATATATATGTTGAGCAAATGTTAACTATTCCATATTTTTGTTCACGAGGATCGACAACAATAAATCACAATATCGAGAAATTCAAGGTCTTTTTGAATAGCAGGCAAGTAACAATATATCCAATAGACCTCCAAGATTCAAGATAAGCATCGAGTGCAAGGGAAGATTCACATGGACCGGTCATTAGCATCACGTTAATGATGATCATCACCGTCAGAACAAGTTTGAGCTTCTTCAATAAATGTTGGTTGGTTGCAAATGCGATTTTATCATTATAATTGTAAAGAAATACCCCAATCCTTTCAATGGTAAAAAAGAAATACTTAAATCCGATTTTAAATGGAAATATATCATTTGAAATTAATTATATTATTTAAATGTATTAATAAATATACTATACTAACAATATCAAATGTATTATATTATTCAAATTTTTTATACTATATTAATAAATAAATAAGATGAGTAAATTTTTTATTATACTATACTAATCAAATGTATTAATAAATATAGCTATAATATAATGATTTTATTATTATTTATTAATATATATTATATTATATAGACTCAATTTAAAAATCTCGCGATCTCGCGTCCTACGAAGAGCGAGTTCTTCAGAAACTCGCGCTCTGTAGAACACGAGGTCCTCTCTGCCCGTTTAGTGTGCGCGCCTGTTGCAATGTCGCGTCTCTTCAATGGAACTCACGTTCTATGTAAAGCGAGTTCTTTAAGATATCGTGTTTCGTAGAACGCGAGTTCTTTAGGATATCGCGTTTCGTAGAACGCAAGTTCTTTAGGATATCGTGTTTCGTAGAATGCGAGTTCTTTAGGATATCACGTTTTGTAGAACGCGAGTTCTTTAGGATATCACGTTTCGTAGAACGCGAGTTCTTTAGGATATCGTGTTTCGTAGAACGCGGGGTCTCTTTTATATCGCTTCACAAAGGGCGCGATTTCTTCTATAAATAGACTGTCCCTACCCCACACACAAATCAAAAAGCGAGTTCTATTTCATCTTCTAGTCTAATATTTTTCATACTCCATACAAATGGCGGGTTCATTACGACTAGACCAACAACACGTGTTCGACTATTGGAGGACCACTAATGAGGTAATATTCTTTATATTTTTAATTTTTTTTCTTTTTACCTTATTTTATTTATTTATTTATTTCTATTTTTATTTATTATTTACTGTTTTTTTTTCAAGCATTACGAACACGCATTGACGTTATATGTCAATCGTATCACCGTTGCGCCGGATCAAAAGATTATGCCATTCATTGAGAAAGCTGGTTTTGGTCACGTCGCGAAAATCGTGGGCGGTACGAAGTTGAATCATCCTCTAATTAACGCCTTAATTGAACGATGGAGGCTAGAGACACACATTTTTCAATTTTCGTGTGGCGAGGCGACAATTACATTAGAAGATGTCGCATACCATCTTGGCTTGCCTATGAACGACGATCTTATTACCGGTATAGTCGATGGTCATTGGCCAACCCTGTGCGAAGACTTATTGGGAGCGGTGCCAAAAACATTCGACGGTTTCAAAATTTACATAACTTTTTTGGACCAAGAGTTTTCAGTCCTCCCCCGAAGCGGATGACGAAACAAAACAGGTAAATATTTTTATTATTATATATTTCGTGTTTTTTAATAATTAAAATATTTATATATATATTTTGTGCCTTTTTTACTAAAATATTTTTATTATATATTTTCACAGCGATTTGCTCGTGCACACATACTACGCATTATTGGAGGGATTTTGATGTCTGATAAATCCCGCAACAAAGTGCATGTCATGTGGCTGTATCATCTAATTAATTTTGCGGAATCAAGAACAAATTGTTGGGGAGTAGTGTTCTTGGGCTTTCTGTTCAAGGAGCTTTGCAAAACCGTCGACCCTGACAGACAATCAATCAGAGGATGTCTTTTGCTCCTTCAGTCTTGGGCTTGGTTTTATATGCCATTTTTAAGCCAATTTTAAGCTCGCAGCCTAGACAGTCCACCCCTTACATATTTCCACTTCTTCGGAGGTACTATTAAAATTATTTAATTGAATATATATTTTTAATAATTTCTTTAACGGTTTTATTTATTTTCCACTAATGACAGGTGGGCCGGTGTACTCACCCACTAGGGACTACCAACCAACCAACGTGACTACAGGCTTGTGATCGACAAGATGGGCCACGAAATTTCATATAAATTTGTAGTTCTTCATATTATTTCTTTAATCAAATTTCATATAACTAACGTTCAAATAATTTTTTTTCCAGTTCGTGTGGACTCCGTACGCTAGTCTTGTGATTCGCCAGATTACTCCGCCAAACATTGCGCAGTTCTCTCACGTATAGTTGCTGAGGGTGCCACTCATCTACTACAAAATTATCGAGTGGCATCCTACAGACCGAGTTCTGCGACAATTTGGGTACATCCAAGCGGTTTCGCATCTGCTGCCTAATTTGGACGAATAACATCAGTTAACACGGCAGGGGAAGATAGAAATTCATTGGGTCATCATCACACTGACTGGGTCCAGCAATGGATGGACCAATGTGCCAGTCGACCGCCCATCCTCGCACCCATTGTGGATTGGGCCATGTCCGTCACTTTCGATTATTTTCAGTGGTACCTTCATAATGGGAAGTCACATATACTTGCTCCAGAAGAGCGCGAGCGAGAAATTGAGGTGCCTCCCCAAAATTGCCCCATGCCTCCAACGTCAACCCAATAAGAGCCAGAGCCAGTCGAGGCAGCACGATCCGAGACCGCGAACTGACACTACAGGGGCATCATCTTCTGGAATAGCGTTTTAAAATTTCACTGGTCCTTCCACGTTTCAGCGGATGAGGCATCCACCCGAGTTCGGCTTCTCATATGCCTATTGTCCCTTCATGCCGATAAGTGGTTCTCCGGTGATCGATGTTCCACCATTGGCATCACAATTCGACTACAACATTGTCCAGCATACGCCGCCGGCCAGCTTGTTATCCACCCGCCCCGGCCCCAGCAGGAGTTTGCGTTTCGAGGACATCTTTGGAGCCGATGATGATGCTGCTGCTGCTAATGATGATGATGAGAACGACCCTGGAGCACATGACATTTGGAGGAATCCGCCACGGGATCGTCGTGCACCCCGCTGCGGAATGGGTGGACATAGACACCATTAGAGTCTTTTTTTCAAATTTATATTTAATTATATTTATGAAAGATATTACTTTTTTATTTTGTAATTACTGAATTTTAATTTTCTTTAGTTATTTTTTTATACCTTTTCTAATATATATTTTATTTCATTTTTTAATTACTATTATTCGATTAATAAACCAAGTCTATTACATCTTTTTAAAGGCAAATTCATTAAAAAATAAACTAGGATACCATTTTCTAAGTGAATTTAGGTCGGTTTAGAATGGACGGAAATTGCCCATATTTGTGCCACATGAAAGAGAATTTCTCGTACTACGAACCCAAACTGAATGTTTACTAAAAATATTCGATTAATAAGCCCGAAATTTTACTCAAACATGCCTATCGAATTCTCGAGAAACTCGCGTTTCGCAGAACGCGAATTTTCGTAAAGTTCGTTATTTTAAAAAGCGTTACCACATATGCGAAATTTGCTTTCTGCGTAGCGCGAGTTCGTGTCTCACGGTCCCCGAAACGCGAGTTCTTTATACGTGACATATTTGAGGTTATTTTTCTAAATAATAGTATGTCATTTTTCTAAATATTTAATTAAAATAGGTTTTTGGTTTATAATAGCCAAAATGTTTGAAGCAATTTCTACTGGAGCAATTTGAATTGTGGCAATTATCCATCAATTTTGCAAATCTGAAGTAAATGTTTGAAGCTGTCATTTTCTTTTCGGTGTAACTGACACATTATTATCTTCTGACACTATTTGAAAATGAATTTATTGGAGAAGACAATTAATGAATATATATATATATATATATTTAAAAATTAGGGTAAATTTATCGTCATTGAAATTTCTGTAAAAAATACAAAAAATATAAATATACTTACATAATAAACGAATTAAAGGACCAAAGTGAACAAAAAATTATAAACTAATTGTGTTAATAGAAATGACTAAATTGTGTTGTATAATACAAATTCAAGGACTAACGTGGTTCCAAAAAATCGAGGACCAATGTGAAAAAGTAAACAAGTTCAGGGACTAACTCAAGCTTCACCCCTTTAAAAAATGCATCTACAAATAATGGTAATATGTTATAAATATTATTAGGGTTTGTCTAACCTATGCATAAATGCATAGGTTAAGAGTCATTTAATAACTTATATTTAATACAAGATTCTATTTGAAAAAATAACAATGTATTACAAAACCCTAAAAAATTATATTTAACAATCTAAACACAAAATTCTAAATCCTATACTCTAAACTTTAAACTATAAACCCTAAAAATCTAAAAACACAACCCTAAAACATACACCTTAAACCCTAAAAATAAAACATAAACCATAACCACTAACTATTAAACTCTAAATTGTAAACTATAAACACCAACAATAAACCCTAAAAACCTAAACCCTAACCATAAACCATACAACCTAAACCATGAACATAAAACTATAAACACTAAATCTCTAAACCCTAACCATAAAACTCTAAACTCTAAACACTAACCATACCCCAAAACTCTAAACCCTAAATCCTAAAACCATAACCATAACCATAACCATAAAATCATACAACCATGAACCCTAAAACTATAAACCATAAACCCTAATACATTAGATGGTCATTTTTTTCAATACAATATTTTTAGGGTTTTGTAATATATTAAATAATTGTTATTTTTTAAATAAAATCTTTTATTTAATATAATATATTTAATACATGCATATGTTAGAAAAAACCATATTGGTATTCAAGTTTTAAATTTCGTACTATATTAAATGAACTATGCACTTAAAGAAAGGTAATTTCAATCAAAATTTTAAAACAAAACATGTTTTCTTTCCTTCGATTTAAAAGATTCCTCCGATGTACACAGTAGGTAATGGAAATTTTTTTTTCCACAATATAACATATTTTTTGAATAGTCTAAAATAAAGGAGATTATAAAATAATATTCGTTCATATATAATTTTAATTATTTGACAATACATATACACCCTACAGACAAAACAAACTTATATATCCTATGGTGAACATCATACATGTTTCCACTGTGAACGTAAAAATTACATATATGCACGTGTATAAGCGTGTTTATAAATCCTTAAAATATTGCAATTATAATTATAACATCTTAAACTAAATATTTTCAGTAGAATATCATTGACAAAGACTGAGCTAGATCAAATTAGGGGGGGGGGGTTAAAGATAATTAATTATTTAAATTAAAAAATTAGAAGAAAAAAATACTTTAATTAAAAATTTAAAATATCATTATGCTAAAAAAAATTCGGGGTACAACAACCCTCCTAAAATGGCTCTGTCCCGACTCTTTAACAACGTCAATAATATCAAAATATTAGTAAATTTGACGGATATAGGAAGATTTCAAATTTTGAGATTAAAGTATATACCCTTGAAAATCTAAATTGCAAATGTCAATAATTATTTAAAAAATTGGATAATTCAACAGATAACGTGATTAAAATTATGAATTCATGAAAATTTAAATAGCTTAAATGTATCATTATTTCTTAAAAAACGCAAACATTGTTTTTGGAAAATTATAATGACACGTGTTTAGTTGTTACTTGCAATATCATGTGACTAGTGTTTGATAATGCGATAGTGAAACATCGATGGTTCATTAGCTTTCAACATGTTAATGATTAAAGAAATAAAAATTAGTAAAAAATGGTTTTATTTTATAATTCAATGTACAAAAGTAAACTGCACAATTCGTCATTTGAACTTTAACAAACGGTAGAGTTAGAATTTTTATATAGTAAAGTTAGAGTATGAAATATAAGAATTTTTATACTGATATAATATAAATATTATTGATTTTATACCTAAACAAATTAAGTGGAGTTCATTCTAATATTTTCATAAAAAATTATAATAGCTCTTTAAAAACTCAATATGACTTCTGGCCAAAAGTTAAATCATAATGGGAGAGTTTATTATAACTCGTTGGGTTGATGCATATAAGTGTTGATATATGAAAACATCATATAAATAATAATCGTCTTGTTCTCATAGTTTAGCTTATCAAAGAGGAGGCATCCAATTAAAAAATTGTTAAACTGTATTTTTCATAATCACTAGGCTTTGTAACAATTGATATAGCCTAAAATATAAACTCACTAGCTTTTGCATGACGAATAATCTAACTGCATAATCTGAGTATTTTATAATCAATCTCACAAACTCCTGGTTGTAAGTTGATAGAACAATGTAGACACATCTACTAAAATCATATAAAACTTTCCACATTTGTGGATAAATGAACACATATTTCATTCAGATATGCAAGACAAGCAGTCTCTACTTTGGTACAAGAACTTCAAGTTCTTTTGGTAAGTGGGATCTTAATCATTTCCTTTGGGAACAAGCAACACAAGAACTTTGTGTTCTTTTAATAAATGAAATTTAATCAATTCATTTAAGAACAAGCACTACAAGAAATGTAGGTTCTTTTAATAAATGTGCATATAAATCTCAATAGTTGTCGCATAATTATTGATCAAGATGGTCTAATTGATCATGTCAATTATATATACATGTATGTGTATATATATATATTTCTGAATTTGTAAACTTCTTATTTATCATAACATGTGATTCAATCTCACTTGTACATGTGTAGTATAAATTTTAAAATACAAATTTCTTTAAAATTTGATAATACACTGTTCGCCAAAAGCTGTTCCTTTGAATAGGAATACATTTAGCTCTTTCGAAGCTTTCAATGGAAATTATTCTTTTGGTAGCAATATATCTCTTCTAGAGCTTTCAGCTGACTTTTGACTACCAGAGTTTATATCCACATTAGCTTATTTCATATGTCAATTGGTAACATATGTTATCTATAATTCTCAAAGAAATATTTTACGAACTCATACTGCTCTCTTAAAAATTTTACTTCTAGTGGTGACGATATTATTACCATTAGCAGTAATTATTGCAATATTCGCAATTCTGCATTTTTCATAATGTGTTTTCTCTCAAGAATTTACTACTCCTCTAGAGCATCAATACTTTTAGTACTTTGAGATATAATACTCACATTTTTCTTTGTATTTAAATGAAAAAATATATCATATGCTTCTGCTAAGCATAAATCGTCACCATATATTGTATTTAATAAGTAATCATGTGAAACAAAATAAATAAATATCATAATATATAAATATAAAACATAAATAATTAATGTGTAAAATAAATAAACATAAAGCAAAATAAATAAAAGATGAATAATTTTCTTTAAGGTTATGAGAATAATTAGAAAATGATTTATTCCCTTCGAGTTGGACCAATATCATCTTCGTCATTTTCGCAAACAAAATTTGCTTTTATTTTCTTTCCTTTATCATTCAATGATTGCTGATTTTTTAGCGTATGATAAGTACGAGACCAATGGTTTATAACGTCCCATTGGTAATAAAAAGGATTTCACTTTCTTAGAATAATCTTTATTACTCTTGTATTCTTATAACCTCACTATCAGTGGGTAAAAGTATTCTTAAAATGATCATAATTTTCATGTCTATATTCATAGCCTCGACCACGACCACGACCACGACTTCTAATGTGGCTTTTATTCTTTCCATAATATAATTTCACGCTCACTTCAAGGAATGAAGCAGAGCCAGTGGGCCTTTGAAACCCTTTTCAGATATTGTGTTTGAGGAAAACATTATTTGTCGTGAAAAGTGGAGTATGTTTTTATTAACATATCCTCATCAAAGAGAACAAAGATTTAATCCTCGTACGCGGCATTGTTAAACCAGTTCACAAGGTCATTTAAAAACCTCCTTTGAGACCAGTAGTCTCGCAGAACGGGATGTCCAACCAATATACTTTGATTATATCGAAGTTATGTCTCTAATTGAATAATGATTTACCATGTTTGCATTCACTTCAGGGAATGAAACAGATCCAATAATCGCATGGAATAAACATCATGCTTGCATTCACTTCAGGGAATGCCTCCCATAAAACATTTTGGATAAAGACAAATTTCCAACACTTGATCTTGGGAGAAGTCTATAGTCAGTTTTTCGACACATGGGAATTATTACTTTCGAGCAAAATCACCATGATTTATCGCACTTTAAAATAATAATATAAATAATAAAAATAAAAATAAAATTTACCGATATTGATTTTTCTCTCGAGGACAATGGAGATATAACAAATGATCGAGATAGCTTCTCATAATCGCTTTATATCACGTCTCCTTCTACGCCATTTAAACACATGTAAAACTCAAAACACAGTTAAAAATATCAACTCTAATCAATAAAATATTATAAATAAATACTAATCTTAATTACAATAATATATTAGTAAGTATACCACGATAAATTTTTTACTCCCATAATTAAAGAATATGCAATGAAGCCCATGAGAATATACAACGAAGACCATAAGAAGTTCCGATGAAAGAAGCAATGGACGACAAAAAAAAACATCTAGCTTCGCTATTAATTATCATATTGTTGAGTTGTAAGGTGCTCGATTCCTTCAACCGATGTTGCTCACCAAGTGGTGGAGAGGTGAATTTTTGGGTGGATGAGGTGTGGAAGCTAAAACAAAGATGACACAATGATTTTATAGTGGTTCAACCTTCTAACCAAGGTCTACATCCACTACCTTAGCTTCCCACTAAGGATTTCCAATCAATCCACTATTGATTCGTCCCCTTTTCTAGACTTAGAAGGAAACCCTTATACACCGATCAAGCTTTCTACCCAAAGCCTTGATCAAACTCTCTTTACAAAGAGAAAGGAATATGCAAACTTAAATCTCTCTAATAGGTATTTGTTTGCTCAATAATGCACTCACCCAAAACCTAACAATTTTGGCTCACTAGTGTTTGTCTATACAAGAATTGACAATTTAAGTACAAAGACACTTTTTGATCATTTGTTGATTGACAATTGAAGCATTAACCATATATTGATGCTTGAAGGTCCCTTTTATACTCCTTGATTAGTTTATAGTTGTTATTAGCCGTTGGGGTTGAATTGGAGCCGTTGATGACTTTATTTCCCACCATAAATGCAGTTCTGCAGCTCACCGTTTCGAAACACTCGTGACTGTTTCGAAACACCCTTTAAGTAGAAAGAGCCGTTGCAGTCTGATGCAGCACCCGTATCGAAACGTCTGTCTCCGTATCGAAACGATTTGCATTTAAATGTTAGTTGGAAAATAGCTGTTGGGGTTTATGACCGTTGTGGTCGATGCCACGTAAGCGTATCGAAACGGCATAGCCCATATCGAAACGCTGGGCAAAAATCTCATCCAGGAAAGGCCCATTTCGATACCCGTATCGAAACGTTTTTGCTACTGGAATACCCCGTATCGAAACACCTAAGGGTATTTCGAAACACCTGGATGGTTTTGTGTAGTTTGACTTTTGAAAACATGTTAAACCCTTTTGAAAACATCCCTAAACATAGTTTCAAGTTATTTGAAATTTGAAAATAGTTTTGAATTCTTTTTAAATCAGTCTAAAACATTTTTCAATTATTATATCAAAATATTAGTTCTACACATATTCTATTCTCATGCTCTCTGATATTCTATTCTCATGCTCTCTGATATTGAAACCTTCACGTAAACGCGAGACACGTTTGTTCATTAGTACACTTTAAAAAATAAAACTATTAATCAAAGGAAATACACATCGAGAAGAAGTACACATATTAGAATGAAATTAGAAAAAAAATAAATCGGAATATACTAACATCAACCAATAAAATGATTTATAAATAAATAAATAAATAAAACATACCGAACTTCTCGAATTAACTTGAATATATAGCAGATGTAATCATTAATATCAAATTGAAATCTTTTTCGAGGACACTGACAATATCCATGGTACTTAAGCGAGATCGTGTTGATAACGTGTTGTGAATGAAATAATGAAAAACAACGAACAAGTATAAAAGAACAAAGAGATGAGAAAAGGAGGGAGATTCGTATTATTATCAAAACTAGAATTGTGTACAATGCATTCATCTATTTATAAGCATAAGAAGTACATAATACATTAAACTCTAATTAATAGAGATGATATTCCTAATAATAAATAAATCAAACTCCTTAGATAAAGTTCTAATCATGATAGACACCCACATAGATAAATATTCATAACACATTTAACTTTTTAAAAATCACATACCAGAACAAATCTAGTGGGTCAATTGACCTCCATACTCTATACGTGGCTCCGCCACTGACTTTAACTGTATTTTTATTTTGATCATTTAATTATAAAATTATAATTATAACCCTAATTTTTTTATTTCATTTAAACTCCTCCGTTAATTCTAAAACAACAAGATGATTATGAAGTTAAATTATTATTATTATTATTATTATTATTATTATTATTCATTTTATATGATGTTTCTTTCTTCATATTTACGTTCTTCCGCGAAGAATTCGTTAAATTTTTATTTTCATTTCAAAGCACTGTCAGGTTCGTCATTATTTAACGTCTTTTATGATCATTATAAACATCAATGAACTCATCTCATTATCTTCTATCGCTCTATTGTTTTAATTTTCCTAAAACCTCTTAAAAATTCACAAAATTTTAACACAAAACCCGTCATCTTTAAAAATTCGTCATATTCGAGGATTCGAAGTATTTGTTTGAAATCTCAACGGTGAGAAACCTCTGTTCAAGAAGAACAACATATTTTGAAACCAATTTCATCGGACGATACAAAGATCAAGCCAAATTAAGGCCACAATTTTGATATTTTTTTTGCCACAATTTTGAGTGGTTTTCGAGAAAATTGTCCCGAGAAGAAAAAAGAATGGAGAAATAGGAACACTTTTGGTGCTAGTTATGTTACAAATATGACTGTTGACGGATGGTCAAACATAAATGACGAATACACAAAGATTAAGTTTTTTTTTTTTGAAAAATAGAAAACTGTTAAAGAATTAACAACGAAATAATTAAAAGACAGAATTCAAAAAAACCTTTAATAAAACAATTACAATTTTTTTAAGATCAAATGACCAAAACAACACAGTAAAAAATTGAACTAATCAAATGCTCTCAGTAAAAAATAAAACATTGTCATCCTTAAGTTATTTCAGCTCGAATAATTTATATGCGCAATATATACATTATTAAAAGATTAAGATTAATAAACATATATATTATAAGACACAATCAACTATTAATACAGTTTATCCAAACAAGGAATGTGGAAACTTTAATGACCGTACGATCTATACTTGTTATATTACGGTCGAAACAAAAGTTGATAAATTAATTGAAAACATAAAGATGCCGTGGCTAGTCTATAGGTAAACTCAATTGATCTTACTGCATATCATAATTGATGTACCTTTCACATAAATCGTTCAACAATATTGATAAAACCTGGCCGCTCAATCTTAATTTTTTACTCTCTAACAATTCCATGCGGCCTACAAATATTTTTTCTTCAATTTTTTTTACTGGCCGGCGATCGACAATCACCTCGCTATTAGTTGTCGATCGCCGGTATTTATTATTATTTTATTTTTTATTTTCTAATAAAAATGTATGACTTTATGCACGCGTTTCCTCTGTTCTTGTGACATGTGTTTTCTTCTGTCTTTGTGACATGTTTTCTTTATTTTTGTGGTTTTGTTTCATTTGTCCTTGTAGCATGATTCAACATACTTTAGCGGTCAATTATTGCTCGCATAGAGTTTTTAATCGGCGCTAGTTCCTGATTATGATTTTGTCAGTGGTCACTCGGTTGATGGTTATTTGTCGATGTAGTCAGTCCTGGGTAGCGAAATATTCTGCCTGATAGTTTGGATCGCTTACCACTCATTTTTCATCAGTTACGAGTCCCGATTAGATAGAGACAAGGAGATTCAGAAAGCTTCTGAATTTTGATGGTATGCTTATCTCCATAGAATTTTTTTCACTTTTCTTTGTTTTTGGGTTGTAAGAAATTTGGTTAGATTAATCTCATTATTTTTCTTCCTGGATGTGTTGTAATTGTGGTATATTCTATGGTTATAATAAAAATTTAGTGATCAAATTCAAAAAAATATATTATCCTGCCGAAAATACACAATAACAATGAATAATCTAGAGATGGGCACGGGTCGGGTTTTGGCCCACCCGAACCCGACTCGAAAATATGTACTTCAAATCCGGACCCGACCCGACCCGACCTCATACTTAAAAAACCCCGACCCGACCCGAAAATTATATACTCAAAATCGACCCGAGCTATTAAAAATAATAATTTTTAGGGACTTAATTGTAAAAAATAAATTTTAGGGACCTAATTGTAAAAAAATAATTTTTAGGGACTTAAATGTAAAAAAATAAATTTTAGGGGCTTAATTGTAAAAAAAGTAATTTATTGACTCATTGTAAAAAAATATATAAAGAGTGAGTATTATTGTGAATATCCCTAAAAAAATTTAAAGAAAAATTACACTATTAGTTCGGGTCAGGTCGGGTCGTATTTTTTCTACCCTAAACTCGAATTCGACCCGACTTTACCCTTTTAGAAAACTCAACCCGACCGAAACCGAAATTTTCTATGTAAAAATTTGACCCGATCGAGCCGGGGTGGGTCGAAACTCGACCGGGTCGGGTAAAATGACCATCCCTAGAATAATCTACATTATATCATAATTTGATTTAAATAATGTATAAATAAATGTTATCAATATGTCACATATAGATTTTAAAATAAGTATTTATTTTTTCAATATTTAATAAAAAGTGACTGGATCTAATAATTGTTGACACGCGCCCACCAGTAGATTGACACTCGAAAAAGTTTCGAGAATTATATATTACTTTGTTATAAACTAATATGAGAGATATAATCAAAGACAGATAATGAAAAGATTATCTTTCAACAATACAATCAACCGTGTGTTTACTTAATTAATTGTGTATCATAAAGTGAATTAATATAATATTTAACCTTTTCAGTGCTTTAAGGTCATTCAAGCACTAAAAAAATACAAAAAGTTTTCTTATATAAATAAATATTTGGTTAGAGTTGATTTAATATTCACTCAGTTAGTATGATTATGGAAAACTTTATATAATATAAGTGATTAATTTTATGGAAAACATTTCATGTACAGGTAGTGGAAATAAAAAGTTGCCATAAGCTTATTAATTTTAGAGTTTATGAATTTAGTTTAGAGCTTAGGGGTTTAAAATTAGAGATTGTGGTTAAAATTTATAGTTTAGAAGTTAGAGTTTAGGTTTAGGGTAATATGTTAGGAATTTAAGTTTTAACCTATAAACACTAAATTTTAACCTCAAATCATAAATTCTAACAACAGTCTCTAAATTGTAAATCCCCAAACTATAAACCATAAGATAAATCCCTAAACTCTATAATTAAGAAGTTTGTAGAAATTTTTTTGTTTACAACGCCGGTACATGATATAATTAACTTTGATATTAATATATATATATAGTTATAATTATCATGAAAAATATCAATGATTTTGAAACAAAAAAAAAATCCATGATTGGAAAAATTGTTTACCACTCTCGTGTTCATGGTGGAAATTAAAAAAAAGATAGGAATCTCCCCAACCTAAACTTACAAAAAAAATATATATTAAAAAACCCAACTTTTATATTTTAAAGTTTATATGTTTCCTCCTGAGAAAATCTTTGCTCTGAAGATTTGCAAATTAAAAAATGAGGATAAAAACACAAAAACAATGCTGTCAAATAGAGTACCTAATTATTAGTTATTACCTGTCTGCTGTCTTCTCCCTCCTTTTTGGATTAAGTGATTAATTTAAACAACTTCGGGTGGCTTTCATTGGAAATGATAAACATAATGTAATATGAATTAGGGCTGAACCGGAAAATGTTTACTTACTCTTTCTAATAGTGTTATTTTTTAATATCAGGATGAAAATCGTCTGTTTCTAATTATGTTTTTTAGTATTTTTATTTCTTTTAAAAAGTTTAGAGTTTAAGATTTAAGGTTTAAAGTCAGAGTTTAGAAAATTAGGTGCATAGTGTATTTTATTAGGATGTAAAGTTTAGGACGTGAAATTTAAGATTATAGTTTAAAATTTATTTTTTAGTACTTTTCAGTGTGGGGATAAAAATGAGCATAATTAAGAGGCAGATGATTTTTATTCTTATATTACTTAGTATTGGTGATCTTGATAAAATGATTTGAATTTAATTAAAATTTATAAAATTTACGAAGGTTTAATTAACTTTTAAAAAAGCTTTCGAAAATTTGGAGGAATTCAATGAGTTTTTTTTCTGATATAAGAAATGTTAGGATCCAATGACAACCTTTTAAAAATAATGAAGAGTCTAATTAGATTATCTAAAAACACATGTTATTAACTTATTTTTGTGATAGTTATTTTAACAAATTTAACCTTTAATATTAGGAAAATTTTACAACGTGCAACGAACACTATTAATGTTGAACACCGTTAAATTAATTAATAAAAATTTAAAATTTTAAGGACTCATCATACAATTAATAATTATTTTCAAAAAATAATTAAATCTAATTGTATGATGAGTCCTTAAAATTTTAAATCTTTATTAATTAATTTAATAGTGTTCAGTGGTGTTCAACATTAGTTGTGTTCAGCAGTGTTCGTCGCACGTGATAGACTCATCTTTCAATTAAATTCTACCTAAAATTTACACTTAACATATTAGTAATGCAATTAAAATTAAGATATATAATATGTATGTATGTCTAATTCATAATATAATATTTTATTTGATTTAAAACAGTGAGCAAAGGCTATAAACTCGAAATAAAATAGAAGATAATGAGATAATCTTATTTCTAAACCGTGTCAACTGTCAATTATTGGAAATAATAATATTAAATAATCTCAATATGCAATCTTAAAACTAAATGCGGTCTTAATGTAATATTATCCCATCCAAGATTTCGGAAAAGAAATTTTATTAAATTATAGGAAATTGAGACCACCTTTATGTTGTCTTACGTAGGGGTAGGCTAATAATCTTTGTGTCCCACAAATAGTACCCTTCCCCGGCACCGCACCGCACCGCACTGCATTTGTCACTGCGTTTCACTCTCCCTTCACATTTTTTTAATAAAAATGGTTTAATGTTAAAATAGATCCCTAGAGTATCACGTTTTTCCCTTTTAGGTGCCTAAATTTTTGTTTTACTCCTTTTAAGTATTTAAACTATCTATTTTTTAGGTGCTTAAACTTTCTTTTACCCCTTTTAAGTGCTCAAATTATCAATTTTACCTCTTTTAAGGTCAAATTGAGGCACTATTTTTACCAAAAAAATGATTATTCAGACATCTGTTTTAACCAAAAAATATAATTTAAGCACCTAAGAGGGGCAAAAAATGTTTAACCACATAAAAGGGAAAACAGGATAATTTAGAATACTTAAAAGGGATAAAAAAAAATTAAGCACCTAAAAGGAGAAAATGAGATAGTTTAGACACTTATTTTGGTATTAAGCTTAAAAAAATTTCATACAAAAATGCAACACGTGGTGTTCTCTTACATGTCTTTGGCAATTAGCATTGTTGCCACTTTGTTTTTCTATATATACACACACTTCTCTCTCCCCAGAACTCACTTCACCAATAACCAAAGCAAGTTCCTCTAAATTCCCATTCAAAGATCGAAGCTTTACATTATAATTTCTTAGTATTTTAAAGCCAAATCGCCACTCACCATTTCACTGCAAATAATAGCGATTCAACAGCACCAATGGCTTCCTCTCTGAATTGGGGTTCAATTTCTTCTTCTTCTTCTTCTATACCTTTCAAATGGCCTTGTAGAAAGCCTAACATTGCCTGCTCTTTACAAACTCCTTCCACTTTTCATTTGCCTAAACAATCATCGACGGATGCGGTGAAGAATCAACCCCAGCAATGGAACCCTTTCCAAAGAGCGGCGGCTATGGCTTTAGATACGGTGGAGAATGCTTTGGTTTCTCACGAGCGTCACCATCCTCTTCCCAAAACAGCCGATCCCACTGTTCAAATATCAGGCAACTTTGCTCCTGTGCCGGACCAGCCGGTCAAGCGTAGGCTCCCTGTTACAGGAACAATCCCGGAATGCATCAAAGGAGTCTACGTTCGAAACGGAGCCAACCCGCTTCACGAACCCGTCGCCGGTCATCATTTCTTCGATGGGGATGGGATGGTTCATGCGGTTCAGTTCAAAAATGGTTCGGCTAGCTATGCTTGTAGGTTCACCGAAACGAACCGTTTCGTTCAAGAACGAGCTTTGGGGCGTCCGGTTTTTCCCAAGGCAATCGGTGAACTCCATGGCCACTCTGGCATAGCTAGATTGTTGCTTTTCTATGCTCGTGGCTTATTTGGTCTTGTTGATCCAAGCCACGGCACTGGCGTTGCTAACGCCGGTCTTGTTTACTTTAATGGCCATCTCCTTGCTATGTCGGAAGATGATTTGCCTTACCATGTTCGTGTCACTAAATCCGGGGACTTGGAAACCGTTGGCCGATATGATTTCGACGGTCAGTTGAAATCTACCATGATTGCTCACCCTAAAGTTGATCCTGAAACGGGTGAATTGTTTGCTCTCAGCTATGATGTTATCCAAAAGCCATATCTTAAGTACTTCCGTTTTTCTCCCCACGGTGAGAAATCACCCGATGTGGAAATTCCGGTGGATGGTCCGACTATGATGCACGATTTCGCAATCACCGAGAAGTTTGTGGTGATCCCTGACCAGCAAGTGGTGTTCAAATTGCCTGAAATGATTCACGGTGGTTCACCAGTCGTTTATGACAAGAACAAGATGTCGAGGTTTGGGATATTGGCAAAGAATGCCACTGATGCTTCGGGGATCAAGTGGATTGAAGCACCTGATTGCTTTTGTTTCCATCTTTGGAATGCTTGGGAAGAGCCACAAACTGATGAAGTTGTTGTAATTGGCTCCTGCATGACACCTCCAGACTCCATTTTCAATGAATGTGATGAGACTCTCAAGAGTGTTCTATCCGAAATCCGTTTGAATTTGAGGACCGGCAAGTCGACGCGCCGCCCCATCATTTCCGATTCCGAACAAGTTAACTTGGAGGCAGGGATGGTTAACCGAAACCTGCTGGGAAGAAAAACCAGGTTTGCATATTTAGCTCTTGCTGAGCCTTGGCCTAAAGTGTCAGGGTTTGCCAAAGTTGATCTCTCAACCGGAGAGGTTAAAAAGTATATCTATGGAGACCAAAGGTACGGTGGCGAGCCTTTGTTCTTTCCTCGTAACCCCAATTCCGAGAAGGAAGATGACGGTTACATTCTGGCCTTGGTTCACGACGAGAAGACCTGGAAATCGGAACTGCAGATTGTGAATGCCATGAATTTACAGCTAGAAGCCACAGTGAAGCTTCCATCTCGAGTTCCATACGGTTTTCACGGAACATTCATAAGCTCCAAAGACTTGGAGAAGCAGGCCTAATTCAACCTCCATAACCTTGTTAAGTTATCATCAATTTTTCTAGATGGTTTAACAGGTGAAAAGGGAGAGAGATTTACCTGAGGGATGTTTGCATATACTGTCCCCGGAATCTCTCACTCTGTCTCAACAGCTTTGATAATCCTGTTTTTTTTTTCTTTTCTTTTCTTTTGGGTTAGTATTTCAATGTGAACCAGCTTGTAGCTTGTGTGTATAGGAAGTATTGAAGCTCAGCTGACCCCTGTTTATTCTTTCACTTGTGTGCATGGATTACATGAAGTTATGTATATATTGTGTAATTTCACTGTAATTCTCTGTTTTGCTGTAAAAACTTCAAATTTACAGTAGATATGTGTGTGCATGGTTATTTTTTCAGAGACAGCTGACAAGAAGTCAGTAAATTTTTGTTAATCTAGTTTAGAAAGAACATCAGTAGAATTTTGAACAATGAACAAATGAGAAAGCAGCACGGTTAATTGTTAACTTAAATCATTCAAGGATTGGTTCAAAAATTGGACCCCTTTTTTTAAGTCATCAAATCTGTTAACTGATAACCCTTTTGCCAGTTTTCAAGTTTTAACTGATGTGCTGCAAACCCTGAAGTTGACAGTGCTGACACCGTCTCGTGTTTGACATGGATACGAGTATATGATCCAATACGAAAAAAATCGAACATAGCCGTGTAGGGCGCATATCTATGTCCAACATTTATTCTTAAATCGAGATAAAATAGGTGGCAACATATGATAGGTGGAGTAAGGTTCATCTTCTAACCAATCAGAGCTAGAAACATCATGGCGGGAAGAATTAAACACCTAAAGTATTGAACCATGACTCAGATATTTCAAATGGGGAGCAAAAAGGGTGATTTGACTCAACTTGTCCATTCCTCTAAGTTGGAGAGATGGTGACGTTTATTTCCCTGAAAACAAGTCAACTTACATAGCCATCTGATTTTTTTTAAGAGCTTGAATAATTCAGATAACATTAGTGAAAGTAGGTTTCCTACAGAGCGTCACAGATGGGGAAATGATGGAAATGGACTTCCTTTAAAATATTGGTCACATTGAGAAATATCAATGATATTTTATTGATGAGCATTGTAGATGATAAGATAAAAATTGATGCAACAATGTTTAGCACCTTGTAGCCTTGCCATTTGCTGATGAAGACTCGAACTTTTTCCGGAAACTCGATCCTTGGCAGTTGGCTGAGTGCATGCAATGTTTGGAAGCTCAATTATTGGGGGGCATGGGGAGAGCTTTAAGCTTTTCTAGACAGATTATTACTAGTGCAGCAATGGTTAGAGGGTCCAAACATCCATTACAAAGAGTAATGTGATCTTACTGTTGTTATTTTTCGGTTTCGGTTCTCCTTTAGGTCGATATTCACTGCTGATGTTTATCATAATCGACAAGTAGAGCATTCATTATCGCGACAAATAGAACCCTAGTAAGCAGCTTCATGGTTCTGTCCCATTTTGCTACTCTGCATATAGCAATCATAGCTATCTTTTCTTTCCTTTATCCTAATGAAAGCTGTCTATATAGCAATGGCCTGCTCCTAAAAGATAAATGCATACGCTTCATCTTGAATTTCTATGCATTTACATGTCATATCATGAAATGCAAATAATTCAAACAAAAATAGTTGACAACTAACATTACCCCCCAAGGATGCATAAGTTAAGGTCCTATTTTTGTTTTTACTAGTTGATGTGTTTTAATCTTCAAGTTTGCTCAGCTATGTGTATTTATGATAGAAACTTGCAGATGGTTTGCTTTTCTTGTAAGCCATTGGTGCTGTTATCCCCATTAACGGCGACGTTGCCTAGCAGAAACTATGTCTTAATTTAAAGAAAGAATATACAGTGAAGGCAGAAGTAGCCATGATCATCATTACAAAAGTTTTAACTCATTCAAACAGAAATATTGTGCTTAAAAGAAAAACATGCAGTGTGTTGAAGACATCATGATTGATTTATGGAATAATGTATTGCAGGTGTTGATACTTTGAGCCGTGCATTTATAGCCTAGGGGCGGGAAGAGCGTGAGGACTGTCCCAGTCGGTCACAATGTGCTGACGGGTGATTTCTTTGAGGGAACGACAACCACTCAGCGCCATGGTTAGTTCGAACTCTTCACGCAGCATCGAAAGCACTTTCCTCACACCAGCTTCTCCCTCGGCAGCCAATGAGAACACCACTGGTCGTCCAATCTGAGATTAAGACCATTACAAAACAAGTCTCTACTCAGAACTTGTGCCATTTAGTATAACTTAGACAACTATTTGTCTATGCTAAGCAGTAATTTCAACTACTGTGCCAAAATGCAACGTGTAATGCCATTCCATGAGGCAGTCTTATACTTACAAATATACCCGAGGCTCCCAGTGCTAAAGCTTTGAAAACATCGGTTCCACGCCTAACACCACCGTCCAAGAAGACCGGCACCCGCCCTTGTGCAGCCTTCACAACCTGGAATTGAAGAATTTGTCAAAAATGCTATTTTGACATTGTTGTCTCATGTTAGAACAAGTCTGAAAGCATTGGCATACCTCTTCAAGGGCTATGATAGTGGCAGGAACATAATCAAGCTGGCGAGCTCCGTGGTTGGAGACAATGATACCAGCTGCTCCAGCCTGTACCGCCATCCTTGCTGCGAGAGAAGCATATGTAGTTTAAAAATCAACACATGTTACCAAAACGGCCCGAGAAGAAGAGAAGTTCAACTTTTCTTACCATCTTCAGCAGTGAGTACACCCTTCACCAGAATTGGCAAGCTGGTAATTGTCTGAAGCCATTTCACATCCTATACATAGCCAATAGAGTTCATTCATCGCACTGTTAATCGAAAGAATCCTTAGACATAGCCAAACCATGCTCATGGTCCAGCTGCATATACATACCTTCCAGCTAAGGGTACGATCAATTTGTCCAGCAACATATGAAGCAAGTCCTGAGTCATCAGCCTGCATGGCTCAGATGAACAAATTAAATATTATAGAAGAAACATAAGCTCATTATCGGAATTGAAAGATTATAAAGTTGTTTACTAGTTTGCAACAATAAAAATGACCACTCACTTCATCCATCTTGCCCAGGTCTAAACCTTCAAAGTTCTTCAATGTCAAAAACGGAGGTAGAGTGAACCTGTAAGAGAATATCGAAACTGAAGAATTCTAGAGTGTAACTTGACTTCATACATACAACAATCAAACATCTAATGCTAAGTTCAACTAATTGACATGAGATATTTCTGCTCGAAAGGACATTGAGAATTCGAAGGGATAATGTTACCTGTTCTTGATGTCAGCTTCTCTGCGACCGAGCCTTGGAGTATCAACCGTAAGAGCAATGGCCTTGAAACCGGCCCTTTCAGCTCTTCTCACGAGCTGTGCAACTACATTCCTGTCCCTGTATACCTGAAGGTTGGACACAAGAGATCATTATCACATAAAGCCTAAAAAACTTATCCCCAAGAATGAATACTTAGACTAAACTTACATAGAGTTGGAAAAACCTAATGCCTGGTCCTGTTGAAGCAACCTCCTCAACACTAGAAGTGGCCCATGAGGATAATGTCTGAAATGATCATTTAAATAGCACAGTTTATTCTTTTATCAAAGATGGGCACTTACGATCTACATTACTCGGACTCTTCATTTTCCTACTAAACAGTATAAAACATTGATGATATGAAAGTTCATGCTTCCTATGAACACATGTTTTATTGGATTAATGGATAATCATTTAAATGGAAAGTTGGAGTTTGAAGCCAAACCATAATTGTTCCAGCTGCAGATGCAGCCCTGGCCGTTGCATACTCCCCTGTCAAAAATCGAGGGATCTCGTCATTAGACAGTCAATCAAATTGCTTTCTATGAAACCATGAAGGTTCATATTAAATCATGTTTAATGATAAATAAAAAAGATATTGATCAGATATGCACATGATGTATTGGTCCAATTCCAACTCTTCCTGCAAATGCAATAAGATCTACCATGAAAGAGGCTACAAAAGTAAGGTTGTTAAACATAGCAAGGCTCTTGAAGGAATTGCTTATGTAACAAGCGAAAACAATAATGTCAAGCCAACCATGGCTAAACCACTTAAGGTTTGTCTACTAAAGCATACACGTGCAAAGGAAAAAGAGCTGGCGTATTCTTGGATCGATACCATCTAGTCAAATTACTTGGTTGTATATACAAATACTCCTTTAAATTAAGTTCCATACCTTCAGGATGAGCCATTTTCTGCATGGCTGTAGGGGCAAGCATGATGGGCATTGATATCTTGAAACCCAAAACAGTGGTAGTCATATCTATCTTGCTTACATCAATGAGAATCCGAGGGCGGAACCTAAGCATTCATTTAATGGAGATCTAAACATATAAGCAGAAAGGAATAATAACATAGACATCTTTTGCAATAAAAGACGGATAGATAGCTCACAGGATCCTTGAGAAAGCATTTCTGTTCTCCTGCAATGTCCACTGATCCTCAGCACCAGATGCATAGTAGTCATACACCATCTTTGGCAACTTTTGCTTCGCAATCGCCTCATACTCGCTCACATTGGTTATCTCCATCTTTGCTCTTAAATTGTAGTCTTCTGCCTGCAATTTTTTTCTACTAGTTAGCATTTTGTGGCTCAAAGCTAGAGCTATGTTTTCTGAAACATCAATCTATGTTACACCGACTTGGCTACGAGTGAGTGACGGATAAGGCTATACTAAAACATTTTAAAGTTTTTTTCATATATTTGGAGGATTAAACCCTCATGCCATATCCTAATCTGTGGTGGATTGAGTGCAAACATGAATACTTTTTATACAATACAACAAAGATGTGCTTTGCTATTAGGCCTTAAATAAGGTAATTATGTTTAGTTTGTTTCCCGGGAAACTAAGAAGTAAGAACTAAGGTAAGTCAAGCAGGAAGTGGGGAAAACATGAAAGACATAAACACAAACAAATTCAAAACACAGAATCATATAAACAAGTACATATTAATATGACAAAAAGTGTTGAGCCAAAAACACGAACACGAGAAAACATCAGCTACAGCAGAATCATTAACCAAAACCAACATGGCAACAAAGTAAAGAAAAGAGATTGAAATAAAAGAAGAGAAAAGCATACCCTTAGGTTACCAGACTATGCACCACAGTGCATGCAGAGAAACCAGTTAAAGAGATAAACTCTACTATATATCTCAAAGCAAGACAGAGATTGGCAATGAAGAATAACACCAAAGGGTTTATATATGAATCCGAAAGTTGACAAGAAAACAGTGGGGTACGTGTAAATGACACGTAGCATAGATAAGCCATAGAGAAAAAAAGAGAGAAAAAAACAAGAGGGAAATTACAAGTTGAGTGGATGAGCATTCGGAGGTGAGGATTTGAGAGCAAATCCTGCTAAGAGGCATAGGTGAAGTCTCATCCACACACCCTTTGTGTGTTTCACAGCATTTCTTTGTGTATTATCATATCTCATCCATAAGGAAACAAAAAGGATAGGTTGGTTGAAGCTATATAAAATAAAATATTGAGAAAATTGAATGTGACAATAGTGGCTCTCCCTCAATCTATCACTATGGAATTTCAATGCTAACTGTTTCAAATGGATTTTTGGCTTAATACCTATTTTACCCCCTAAACTATAGATAAATTATCAGTTTGCTCCCTCGAGAATTTTTTTTGTTCATTTCTCTCCCATGCTTCCATTCCATTTATAACATTACGGCTCCTCGTTATTACATGGCATAATGTCAAGAAGATGCCTCTACGTTTTACAGAATAGTCGTTTTAGCCCAAAATAAAACGTTGAGGGTTAAAGTGCTTCCAATTAGAATAGAAGTTAAAATGACCATTCAATCAAAAGTTAAGAGATTTTTTGTTATTATGCCTAATTTCATTAATAAAAGCTTACTTGACTATAATATATATAATATTAAAAATCCTAAAAAAGTAGTAAAAAATCAAATGAAAACACAAAAATGTAAAAATTCTAAAAATATCAAAAAAAAAATTCTCTGAAACTATTATTATTAGATGTAATTATTCTTAAGTTTTTTCTAATGTAATGGAAAAATGGGAAGGTTTGATGTCATTAACAGCATGAAAGTATAGGAGTCAAATTGATAAAAAAATCTTGAGGGCTAAACTGAAAAATTAACTATAGTACAGGGGCAAAACAGAAAATAATCCTAGATATGTTAATTTGTTTTTGTTTAATTTGGGCCAAAGCTTCAGGCCTGAGCAACCATAACCCAATGCAAATCCAAAGAAACAAACCTTTACAAAGGATCCAATGTGACCAACACGTTTGAAGCAGGACTAGTTTATACAATTCTGGAGAAAGCCCTGGAATTATACCCCCGGAGACTTGTACAACTTTCATTTGCCTTTTTTTATACTCCTCCACAGGCAGAAAGATGGAAGAGAAAAGAAAATGGCAGATGAAATCATCCTACTAGACTTTTGGCACAGCCCATTTGCAATGAGAGTGAGAATTGCATTGGCAGAGAAAGGAATAGAGTATGAATCAAGGGAAGAGGATTTGAGCAACAAAAGCAGTCTACTCCTTAAGATGAATCCGGTTTACAAGCAAGTCCCGGTGTTGATCCACAATGGGAGACCCATTTGTGAATCCCTCATCATCCTCGAATACATCGACGAGGTTTGGTCTCTGCAACTGCTCCCTTCTGATCCTTATGACAAAGCTAATGCCATGTTCTGGGCTGACTATGTTGACAAAAAGGTATGCATATTAGGCTTAGCACATGCATTTTTGTTCAACACTGAGTATGGAAAAGTATGCAGATATATCCAAGTGGGAAGCTGGTATGGGGTGCTACAGGTGAGGTCCAAGAAGCTGCAAAGAAAGAGATGATTGGGAACTTGAAGGAGCTGGAAGGAGAGCTGGGGGACAAGCCATACTTTGGAGGTGAGAGGTTTGGGTTTACAGATGTGGCATTGATTCCTTTCTACACATGGTTCTATGCAATGGAAACCTGTGGGGAATTCAGCATAATTCACAACTGCCCTAAGCTGGTTGCTTGGACCAAAAGATGCATGCAGAGGGAAAGTGTTGCCAAGTCTTTGCCTCACCAATATAAAGTTTATTGCTTTCTCATGGAGCTTAAGAACAAGTTTGAAGCCAGATAAGATAGTTTATTGTTGTCCTATAATTTCCCTTTAAAGTAATAAGATATGAAAAGCATTAGCAATTTAGCATGTGCAGTCTGAGAATAATGCAAAATGGACACAATCATATCGAGGAGCTCCACCTCAACTATGATCAGCATTAGACCAAGGGACAACACCCTCACAGCTCTGCCTCTGATTCAAACACCCATGTTACGCTTCTCCAAATGTTCCACATCGAATCATCTTTAATGAACAAAACATCTCACCAAACAAGCTTTCTTTTACTCTACATATAATCATAAATTTACTCAAACATATATATATATAAACGAGAATAAACTTTGATACATAAATTTGTGTAAAAAATAGTAAAGAATTGTAAACTATATTATTAGTCACTCAATATATTAGTGTGTTTTTGTTCAAATACATATTCTTGACTCTTCGACAATGCACAAGCACTTTACAGACAAAGTAATTTGAACTCGAGTCTCTTAGAATGAACATCATTCTCTTTTTCACTTGTCAAAATATTGATTATTATGAATTTCCATTTATCTATGTAAACATGCTCAGAAATATGTTCTATTTAGCCAGCTGGGTACTTATATCAATGCCTTAATTTTAGAATTAATGGATTCAATTTAGAGTTTAGGACTAAAATATTTAGGTTCGCGAGTTTAAAATTTATAGATTATGATTAGAGTTTAGAGGTTAAAATCTAAACCCTTAATATATTACTCTAAAAACTTAAATTCTAACCTTAAACTATAATTACATCCCTTAAATTCTAAACACTTAAACATAAATCTCTAATATGTTACCTTAAAATCTAAATTTTAACCCTAAACTCTAATCACACACCTTGAATTCTAAACCTCAAAACACAAATCCATAATATATTACCCTAAACCATAAATTGTAACACCAAACCCTAAACAAAAATCCATAAACCTTAAATAATAAACTAAATCTATAAACCCTAAAACTAAAACTAAAGTGCTTGTGAAAATTTTTATGTTTCCGTCAACTGTGTATGAAATATTTTCTAAAATTAAAAATGTATATTTTTTTCAATTGAAAATTCTCAACAACACTCTTTTTTCAGTTAGACAGAGAAATATTACATTCTCATATCAAGATTTAAATTTATACAAGATAAAATAATATGACCAATTAATGGATCTCCTTTAAACATAAATAATAATAAAATGATTCTCTTGAACCAAAAAAGAAGAAAGTGAGTCAGTGTGATAGTTACTCATCGTGAAATTAATTTTTTTAATAATAATAATAATAATAATAATAATAATATTATTATTATTATTTAATTTTTAATTAAATTCTTTTTTAAAAACAATTAATTGAATTAAATGTATAACTTTATTCTTAAAAAATAATAATTCCTCTTTAGGTCCCTATAATTTAAAAATTGTTAAAATAATAAATGATATTACAAAGTTTTTTAATCATATACACAAACACAAAATCATGAGTTAATCATATTTTATAATCTAAATAAAATAATAATAAAAGTTAGGGTAACCACTCCAATAGTCCTCCGATTTTTATGATGCTATTAATTTAGTCACTACAGTTAAATTCTCCAACGATGTTCGACCCAACATTCATCAATTTTTAAATTAAAATATATTAATTACTGTTATATTTATTTGTAAAAATAAATAGTGTTATAACTAAATTTTGTGCTATCTTTTTATCATTATATTTTAGTGTAATATACTATTTTTGTCGGATTTGAAATCTTGATAAATTCATGTATACTTGTAAACTAAGCAACTTAAACTCAGATAATTTAAGTGAAATATATCGCTCTTTATCATTAGAACCATTCATTAGATTTAATTTTAGTGGTAGTTGAACTTTAAAATCATTTATTTTCAACGTTATAACAAATGTATTAGGTGTGCTTTGATTTTTCTGCCAGAGACTTGGTTGGGATCCTAAAGTTGAAAAAATGTTTTTCTCTTATTCTTCTAGGACTATTTTACTCGAAATTACGTGCTGAGCCAGATGAAATCTAATGATGATAAAAATAGAGGGTGACTAAATTGATAACATTTTGAAAAATAAATGATCAATTAAATACTTAACCCATAAAGTCAGTTACGCAAAAATCAAGCACGTGACGAATAAATAAGTGGCATTGGAAAAACGAAGAGATTGTCGGCGACATACGAAGTGGACCAGGACTGATGACGCATGCAATTGCATAAGAGCAACCTGTACAGTATCTTTCAGGCGACTAGAGACCACTGACGTAAGGAATGGCATATGCTAATCGCATTATATAAAGCGGTGAGGTACGAGGCTTTAATCTAAGGCTAAAAAAAGATGCAATACAAATAGTAGAGAACATGAGATTTATGGTGAATAAATATATGGATTAATATCTTATACACTGGCGGTGGAAACTGAAAGTTTCCACAAGCGCCTTAGTTTTAGGGTATAGGGTGTTAGTTTAGGGTATAGGGTTTAGGGGTTTAGGTGTAGGGCTTTAGAATTCAGGGATAATTGTTTCAATTTAAGGTTTAGGGTTATAATTTAGGGTTTAGGGTTTAGTTTTTAGGGTAATATAGTGAGGATTTAGGTTTTAACCTATAAACCCTAAATTATAACCCTAAACCTTAAATTAAAAGAACTATACCTAAATTCTAAGCCCCTACACCTAAACCCCTAAACCCTACCCCTAAACTAAATCCATATACCCTAAAACTAAGGCGCTTGTGGAAACTAAAAATTTCCACCGCCTGTGTATAGAATATTTATCCTAAATATATATGATATAAGATTCAGTTATACAATGTAAAACTTAAATTTAAAATTTTTATTTTTTTTAATCATTAAAATAACTGATTTTAAAGATGAGATTAAAAATTTTAAATTAATGATAATTCACTATATTTTCTCTATAAAAATCTTTGCACTACTTACCGTTAATTTTTGTCATTAACCCAATGTAAAATTTAAAAATTTTCTATTGATTCTGGAAAATTTGCAGCAATATTGTGGGTGAGATTTTTTTTTCTCTCAAACTATTGTTGTGGGCAAATCATTTCTTGAAATATTATTGTTTGAACAGTGAACCTAAAGTCGAATTCTGATGAACTCAAATTATAAAAAAAACTCAAAAACTTACTCAATTGAATTTGACTTTTGGGGTTAGTCCAAAGTCTCCTTCTGTTGAATTCGACTTTGGGAAAAAAAATTCTAAAGCTATCTTCATTTGAGTCCAACTTTAGGGGTAAAGTCGATCTCATTTGAATCTGACTTCAAGAAATTTCATGTCAGGCAACCTGCATGCCGTGCATGCATGAGAATATGCCATGCACAGCCATGAAAAGTCTGGTCGAGAAACGAAAATAAAGAAAGAAAAAAAATGCAGACTTTGAATGGTGATGGGTTTAGGGTATTTTAAAATGTATAAGGGTAGATGTTAAAAATTTATGGTTGTTAGTTAGGCAGAGATATGGGTAGTATAAAGGATAAATTTTTTTTTGTTAAATAATTAAGTTAAGGTTAGAAGGAGGGAAGTTAAGATTGAAGAAGTAGAAGAAGAAGGTAAAAAAATAGTGGAGAAAATATTGTAAGCAAATTTGAATTTTTTAGTTTGATAATTTTTTTTGAGTTTGATAATTTTATTTTGTTATTTTGTATGTTTCATATATTTTTAATTTTTTCATGTAGTTTATAATTTGGGTTAGTTCGAATTTGGATATTTTTAAAATTTATTTGTAAAATTGATTTACTATGTTATAAAAAATCATTATGTTAATTTTTGATAGGATAAGTATATTATTAAGAAATATATTCGAACTATATATTTTAGAAAATTAATATAATATATTTATTAAAAGGTATATATTAAAAAAACTCGTTCATGATGTTAGTAACCAGAGTTATTTTTTATTTTATTATGAGCATTTTAATTTAGTATGCTTTATTTCGATCATGCAGAGAAAATGAGCAACAACAAATTTATGACGATTGTTCATTACAATGGACAAATGGTGAAAACTGATGTCGGGGTTGTATTTGATTCTAAAAGCAATACGAAGATGAGATTCGAAAAGGAAATCATGCTACGAGAAATGAAGGAGAAAATATCACAGAAGATTAAGAAAGAGATTCATGGTTTACGTTACTGATGGATGGCATGTGACAATCTGGTTATATATTGTGCAATCACTCTCCAAGATGATGACGATGTTGCAATGATGATTACATAGTATGTTTCTTTGAGAATTCGATATATCGAGTTGTTTGCCGATGTGCGTGATGTTCCCGGCCCATCTAGAAACGTAATTGGAGAATCAACTCAAATGAATTTTGGTGATGAGATTGATATGCTCGGAGGCAGTTTTGTTGCAATATTGACAAATGGGACATCAAATGCATTTCATCAAGCCGGGCCTTCAACATATGCTTCATCTCACGGGCTGAGTGTTGATCCTACTGTTGAAGCTGACGTGGAACCCTTACAAGGTCGATGGGGAGAATCACTTGACAATTCCAGCGAAGATGAAGATATTAGGGATCACGATTTGTTTCCTGATGACGTCGGTGCAGCCCCTGATTTTGGTGTTGAAGAATTCGTTTCGTCCGGGGATGACATTACATTCTATGAATTCATTTCGATGAAATGAGGGCGTCTGAATTCTCAAATATTCCCCAATTAACCTCGAGTCAGCACGGTGAATTATATGTTAAGCTTCAATTTGATAACAAGAATGAAGCTATATTGGCAGTGAAAGAGTACAACATCAATAACCACGTGGACTACGTTGTCGTAGAATCCAGCCAGGGAATTTCTTTTCCAAATGTGTGAAATACGGATAAGAGTGCAATTGGAAGATCCGAGTGATGAAGCGGCAAAGGTCAAATCGTTGAGAGGTCACAAAGTATAATTGTGTTCACACATACTTACGAACTTCCATCGACCAGGACCACTAGAAATTGGACTCCAGCGTAATAAGCCATCGCGTAATGAAGTTGGTTGAAGCAAATCCACGGGTTCCAGTTTCAACGATTCAGGAAAGCATTGCACATCAATTTGAATACCAAATAAAATACAAGAATGCGTGGCGTACAAGGGATAAGGCAATAGACTTGGTGTACGATGATTACGATAAGCCGTACAATGAGCTATCAGGTTTATTAGGCACTGGCACATTTTATCCCGGGCACCATAGTAAGGTATCAAACCAAGGATGCGTATGACTGAGAAGGTCAAATTGTTGAAGGCCATAAATTTTTTCATCGACATTTATGGGAGTTCAAGCCCGCCATCGAAGGCTTTCCCTATTGCAAACGTATGATCCAAGTCGACGGTACATGGTTGTACGGGAGATACTCTTATATACTGTTGGTTGCTATTGTGCAAGATGATGACAACAACGTCTTCCCGATTGCATTCATAATTGTTGAGTAGGAGACGAAGGACGCTTGATATTTATTTTTGATGAATTTACGTGAGCATGTCGTCTAAGAAGATGGGGTATGCATTATATTTGATCGAGGGATGGGCATCGAAGTAACAATTAATCGAGACGGAAGTCGTTGGACACCACCGAACGCATACACTGCCTACTATATTCGTTATATCAGTAAGAACAACTACGAGCGGTTCAAAAATAAATATCTTCGCAGTGAGATTGTAAGCATGGGCAAACATTTTTTTCAAACTATATTATATTTGCATATATATATATATATTTATGTTTTTTTATTTGTGTCGATACTAATAATATTATGACACATGATATCTACTAACATGACCACATTTTGAGAAGAAGATGGAGAATTTAATGAAGTACGACGAGCATGTGATAGACGATACGAGCAAATGACTACCAACCTTGTAGAGTGCATAAATGAAGTACTAAAAGGATCACGTCATCTCCCGATAGCAAGCCTAGTGAAAGAGACGTACTATAGGTTGACGAAAGTTTTGCTAGTTAAAAGGAAGGAAATTGAGACCTTATTAAATAGAGGGCAAAGTTGGGCACTCAATCTTGTGACGAAAATGAAAGAGAACATGACGAAAGCAACGTCGCTAAAGGTTCACAGCTTCGACCGAACTAATCAGACATTTGATGGTGTTGGTCCTAGACGCAACAACGAAGCAACACACTCAAATGTATTTCGAGTCGATTTCAAATATAGTTGGTGTGATTGTGAAGCATTTCATGTATGGCGATATCCATGCATTCATGTAGTTTTAGTGTGTATGTATGTAGGGGTTGACCCGTGCACTTATGTTGATGAATGCTTCGATCTCCACATGATGGTCAATATTTACAGAAGTGAGTTCCCACCGATTGCAAATTTAATTTATTGGTTGTCGGTAAAGCATGAAAAATGGTTATCGGATCCTACACTCCGTAGATTTCCAAATGGCCGACCTAGATCGACTCGCATCTATACCAGTATGGATCTTCATGATAGAGAGAAGGGACAACGAATGATATATACCATATGTAGGGCCGAAGGACATTCCAAATCAAACTGTCCAAATGAACCAAGATTCGTGTCAATGCCTCTGTGATTTCCAATGTTTGTATTTGAAAATATTATGTTATGTTATGTTATGTTATGTTATGTTATGTTATGTTATGTTATGTTATGTTATGTTATGTTATGTTATGTTATGTTGTGAAATAATTCAATTTAATAACTTAATTTTTGAATTGTTCATATCTGAAAATATTCAAGTTTGTTTGGACTTTAAATTATTTTTGAAAGATATAATATAATCGATTAAGTTGAAAAATATTTTTCTTTTAAATTGTTATATCAACAATTGCCAAATTCAAATTATTCAGTTCTCGATCTTATATTATACCAATTAAATTAGATAATCGATTGACTATAATAAAAACGAAGGATAGAAGAAACTAAACAACTTTCTTTCTTGGTCCTCTAATTTTCTTGCAATGTTAGATACAAAATAAAAATTAAAAACTTATTCAAACATTGCATTTTAACATAGTCTAGTAAAGTTATTAACTACTTGAAATAAAAAAGCTAACGATGCTTATGTCCACCGGTACCACACCCCGGTGGATAACGAGACCGATCGAGATTGCGTCGACGATGGGGCTGAAGTTGCTGCTCTTCATCGCCATTATCATCGTTATCATTCTCGGTTCCAATTGGCCCACCTGTGAAGAACAATGACTACAGTGGTGTTTGTTGAACATAAGGGGTCCCAAAATTGAGTTGATACGGATACAGAGGGATCGATCCTTGAGGAACACTCGACAAGGCAGTCATCATCTGTAACACCCGTATTTTGGGGTTAGAAGTTAGCTGAGTTTATAGTTCGAGTCAATGAAATTTAATTAAATTAATTCAACTCTAAATAATAACCTAATCGAGCTTTAGTAAAAAGGGGAGGACCTAAGTTGTAATTTACCCGAAAGTTTTTAAAAAGGATGACAACTTTCAAAGTTGTCATCTTCTCCCCCTTTCCCCACAAACCCCACGTGAAACCCCCCTTCTCCAAACACTCTCAAACTTCAAACTACTATTCCATTGATTTGCAACTTGGTTTCAACACCATTTTGAAAGGTAAACATGTTTTCTTACTCTCCTCTTTATTCCCTATCAACCCATGGTCTTAGATTTCAAAGTTATGGAGTTTTGAAAATTAGGGTTTGTATCAAAGTTTTGGGTTTTAAGGGGTTTTTCATTTTGTTTTGATAAATTGTGTTGGGGCTTTGTTTACTCATGTCAAAATATACATTATATGTTAATTTGGTTGAATTTTAATGAAATTCCGAAGTGGGTTCTTAAACCCATTTTTGAGTTGTCAAAAACACCATTTTTGGTGGGTTTTAGGTGGAAAACAAAGGGCTGATGGTTTAGGTATGATAAGAGGGTGATTTGGGACATATTGGAGGTCATTTGGGTGTTTGGAAATGGGTGTTTCAGCCAAGGGTTGTTGGAGTACGAATTTGAGATATTTGGGGATTTAATTTGGTTGGAAATTTTGGATGGAGTTGGTTTGAATTCAAAGGTTATGTGATTATTGAATATTAGCATTGATTTTGGTTATCGGTTGTGTTTTTGGTTGGCTAGAAGCAAGAGGGATCGTCGGAGAAGCTTTGGGACCGAATCCGGGTTCGTAGGAGGATTGTTTCGATTTGCTAAGGAAGGGTGGTGAGTGGTTTCAACTTGTTTTAAAGTTTGGTTCGAGTATGTGTAGTATGTGTGTGTAAAGTGTGCTTGGTAGGCCACTTATAGTTAACTCAAGTTGTTAATTTAACCATTGATATCCATAAATGCTATTATGCTAGCTTAACTATGCTCTTGTGATTGTGGATATTTGGTGCATGTATATCATGATGAGTATATATGTGATGAGCATGAGTTGTAGTTGATGATATGTGTTGTGATAATGAAAATTGGCACTAAACTAATTACCGGTTGTAGATGATCGATTATTAGGATTAGTGTGCACACGAATTGAGTCAGAACGTACGTGGCATTGATGGCGTTAAGTCATCAAGGAGGAGTACGGTGATGTAACATTCCACCGGAAGCTTTTTATAAATTTCTACGGGATGATGAGTGGAATCCCATCCGTAGGGCATGTGGCGATGAGTGGAATCCCGCACATGCAAGGTCCGGTGTTGAGTGAAATCCCACCGAGGTAAAGTGTTATTGAGGTTTAAATCCGCACAATCGGGGTAATTAATAGTGGCCAATTAAACTTGTTCATATTGTGACATATGATTGTGGTATATGGTGTTGATACATGATGTTGATATCGATGATTGAGCTTAGTAGGATTGAGAAACCATATTATGCCACTTGAAAGACTAGCTAGGTCTACTTGATTTATGCCTATGCATGATGTACGCGAGATTATGATTTACATGCTTGAATCCTGCATTGTTGATGTTTTTCGTTTTAGAGCACCCTCACTAAGCTTATAGCTTACGCTCTCAATGTTCAACAATGCAGATCATTAGCGTGGTGTTAGCTCGAGGCAAGGCAAGAAGGGCTTTCCAAGTTTGTGGCTCAAGTACGGTTATCAATTTTGTATTAGCTAGCAATGTGGCAAGGGTATTTGTATGAGCTTTGTATGACTCATTTGAATGTGGATGTTTGAATTTGATTATGGATTGTAAAGCATGTGATGCGATGATATATGTTGGTGTGTGATGGCATGCTTTAGATGCTTAGGTTGCCTTGTGCATGAGTGCAAACCTCTTATGATGACTTGAGCCTTTTAAGACCATTTGAGCCTTTATGTATGCACAATATTGCCTAAATTGCTTTTTTGATGGGATGCTATATATGGATGCTTTGTCTTGTGTTTGATTGTTGCCTATGGCTTATGTATGTTGCTTAAGTGTGTGTATGCGCTTAGGTGAGTCGAGAAATTCATTTAGAGTCGTGTTGGGGTCGTTTAAGTTGGAATTTGTGGAATTGCAGTGCAGGGCGTATCGATACGCCTCAGGGCCGTGTCGATACGGTCTTGCCCAAAAGCCACAAATTTTGCCTGACGTACCGATACCCTAAGGGTATCGATACCCTTCAAAGTTACTGGAATTTGGAGTTTTGGGTGGGAGTAGAGCGTACCGATACGGGGTTCACGAGTATCAATATGGGTCTACTCTGTTGACCAAGAAGCGTTGACCGAAAAGGGCGTATCGATACGCTCTAGGGCTGTATCGATACGGTCTTCCCGGAGTTGACTCCTTGGGTTGACCTGGTCAGGGCGTATCGATACCCCTAGCTAGGGTACCGATACGGGCTGCCCTGTAAGCTTAAAAATGGAATGTTATGCATGACCGTGGTTCGAATGTGTTTTCCTTGGAATAATTTCCGCTGTTGTGAATCACTTAGGACTTAATGTTCCTCTAGGCAAGATTAAAACGAAAGAAAAATAAATATGGTTGCTAACCTAGGGGGAACCTTAACGGGTTTCGCTTCGGTTTTCCCCGTGTGGCCCACTCAGACCGGTCATCCGGCCAGACCGGGACGAGGGGGTTACATTTGTTGGTATCAGAGCCTGAGGTTGCCGAGACCTCGGGCAGGTAAGTGAGGTAAGCTTAATGTGTTAAATGATTGTGTTGTTCGATGCATGTTTTGCCATGAATCCTTGATGCTTGATTGATCGTATGATGTTTTGAATGCATGAAATGTTGTGTCTGGTGTAGAGTGTGTGCCCATTGCTACTATTACTTAATTTAAAAGAGATTTTTGGAAAAAGGAGTACTTGAGCACTAATGGACCCTTGCTTTGGCTAACGTAATCCTTATCTTTTTCTTGTTGTAGTTTATACCTTGCTAGCTGTATCATGAGACCACGTGGGAGGCCTAAGATGGATCGACCGGAACCACGGGCAGAGGCTCAAGGAGTTGAGCCAGTAGTTAGAGTTGAGGCTCAAGTGGGAGAGCCTGTGGTTGGAGTTGGAGCTCCTCCACCACCTCCACCACCACCACCTCCTCCACCAGGAGCAGTAGGTGAGGCCAAGGTCGAAGGAGAGGGACCACAAGGAGGCCAAGGTGGCCAAGGACCGGCCGGGATAGACTTAGCTTCGTTGGTTCAAGTGATAGCTGGGGCATTTCAGGCTGCAGTAGCTGGAGGTCAGGCAGCTCATCATCAGGGTGAGGGCACCGGATTACCTTTAGAGAGACTTCGGGGCCTTGGGGCCGAAGAGTTTAGAGGGGCTACTCCGGAGAGGTCAGAGTTGTGGTTTGAGAAGACTGTCCGTATTCTTGCTCAGATGGGGTGTACTGGTGAGCGCAAGTTGGGATGTGTTGAGTCTCTGCTTCAGAATGATGCCTACACTTGGTGGGTCACCATCACTACGGGTATGGATCAGGCCGAGATCACTTGGGAGTTCTTTGAGGTAGCTTTCCGGAAGAAGTATTTGGGTCCGCGATACCTCGATGAGAGGAAGAGAGAGTTTATGGCATTGCTTCAAGGGAGTATGTCCGTGACCGATTATGAGATCCGATTTGTCAGATTGAGTCAGTATGCACCTGAGCTTGTACCTACTGAGGTGGAGCATTGTAACCGCTTCCGTTATGGGTTGAGTGAAGAGATCAAGACGTACACTCTAGCTTCAGATTACACAGATTTTGGTGTCTTGGTCGCGAGGGCCAAAGACTTGGAGCACAGCTTGAGTTTGACCAGGCGGTCAGGTGGATCTAGTTCGGGTAAGAGGTCCAGCAACTTTGATAGAGGTGATGCCAAGAGGCATCAGGACAATAGACATCATTTTGATCATAGGCGTGGTGGCGATAACCACGGTAGGGGCCATCAGGGTCAGAGAGATTGTGGGAAGTTGCCCACATGTGCTACTTGCGGGAGGAACCACACCGGTGAGTGTTGGGGAAATTATCATTCTTGTTGGAGTTGTGGAGCTAGAGACCACATTAGGCGTGACTGTCCACATCAGGTGGGACAGGCACCAGCTCAGGCTCCTGCTAGAGCCAATGACTTTCAGAGAGGCCGCGGGCGCAGTAGAGGTAACTTCCAGCCGAGGAACGATGGTCAGAGGAACATAGCACATGTAGTTGCAGTTCAGCCAGAGGGCGGAGGTCAGGCCAGAGTTTATGCTCAGCGTGGGGATCAGCATGACACCGATGTGATCGCAGGTAACTTCTCGATACAGTCTTTGGGTTTGCTTTCTTTGATTGACTCTGGTCTACACATTCCTACATATTGAGTGAGCATGCACAGTCTTTGAATTTGCCTTGTGAGATTTTAGAGGTAGGAGTTAGTGTTACTAGTTCTTTTGGGGACACGATAGTAGTTAGGAAGATGTACCGAAGGTGTCCGTTGATGGTTCAGGGGCATGTGTTTCCAGTGGATATGATGGAACTTCCTTTCTATGGTTTTGATGTGATTCTGGGTATGGATTGGCTCACGGAGCGTAGAGCTAGGATAGATTTTGAAACTAAGCGGATTTCTTTGAAGCTCACAGATGACTATGCGATTGTAGTGGTGGGTGAGAACGTGAAGTTCTTGTCCAATGTGGTTTCAGTATTAGAGGCTAAGAGAATAGTTGAGTTGGGGTGTGAAGCATACCTAGCGTATGTGATGAACCCTAACATGAGTGAGGTTAGACCTCAGGACTCCGGACAGTATGTGATTTTCCTAGTGTATTTCCAGAAGAGTTGCCAGGGTTACCCCCGGACAGAGAGGTAGAGTTCAACATTGAGACTTATTCTGATTCAGCTCCTGTTTTGATTGCTCCGTATCGTATGGCACCGAAAGAATTGAAAGAGTTGAAGACTCAGTTGCAAGAATTGACAGATAGAGGTTTTATTCGACCTAGTTCTTCACCTTAGGGTGCACCAGTTTTGTTTGTGAAGAAGAAAGATGGAAGCATGAGAATGTGTATAGATTACAGGCAGTTAAATCAGTTGACATTGAAGAATAAATATCCGTTGCCTAGAATTGATGACTTGTTTGATCAGTTGAGGGGAGCATCGGTCTTTTCGAAGATTGGTTTGAGATCGAGTTATTATCAGCTAAAGGTAAGAGAGTTGATGTACCGAAGACGACCTTTAGGACTAGGTATGGTCATTATGAGTTTTTAGTCATGCCATTTGGGTTGACTAATGCACCGATTGCTTTCATGGACATGATGAATAGGATCTTTCATCAGTATCTAGATCAGTTTGTAGTTGTATTTATTGATGACATTTTGGTGTACTCGCGAACTGAAGAAGACCATGACCGACACTTGAGACTTGTTTTGAAGACTTTGCTAGATCATCAGTTGTATGCGAAGCTCAGCAAGTGTGAGTTCTGGATCCGTGAGGTAGTCTTCTTAGGACATGTAGTGTCAACCGATGAGATTAGAGTTGATCCGAAGAAGATTGAAGCCATTGTTGAGTGGAAGCAACCGAATTCTATGACAGAGGTACGTAGCTTCCTAGGCTTAGCCGGATACTATAGGAGGTTTGTAGAGGGCTTCTCTAAGTTAGCCGCTTCATTGACACAGTTACTTCAGAAGAGTGTTCAGTTTGAGTGGACAGATGCAAGACAGAGAGCCTTTGAGAAATTGAAAGAAGCTTTGACCCAAGCACCGATCTTGATTCAGCCTGAGTCCAGGAAGGACTATGTAGTATACAGTGATGCTTCCTATGTAGGGCTAGGATGTGTTCTTATGCAAGACCGGAGAGTAGTGGCTTATGCCTCAAGACAGTTGAAGACTCATGAGCGCAACTATCCGACCCATGACATAGAGTTAGCTGCGGTTGTGTTTGCTCTGAAGATTTGGAGGCACTATTTGTACGGTGAGAAATGCACAATGTACACCGATCACAAGAGTTTGAAATACATTATGACTCAACGAGATTTGAATCTCAGACAGCGTAGGTGGTTAGAGCTGCTAAAGGACTATGATCTTACTATTGAGTACCATCTGGGTAAGGCCAATGTAGTGGCTGATGCATTGAGTAGGAAGGTGGCCGTGGACTTGAGAGCTATGTTTGCTAGATTAAGTTTGTTCGGAGATGGTGGCTTGGTAGCCGAGCTTCAGGTTAGACCTACTTTAGGTCAGTTGATTCGAGAGAAACATCTCTTAGATAGATCTTTGGCACCTCACATGCAAGATATAGCCGAGGGTAGATCTTCGGACTACAGTTTCAGTACTGATGGGGTTTTGTGTTTCAAAGATAGAATAATTGTGCCAGAGGACAATGACTTGAGACGTACGATCTTGACTGAAGCCCACAGTAGTCCGTTTGCTATGCATCCTGGAAGTACGAAGATGTACCGTGATCTGAAGAATGAGTATTTTTGGGTTGACTTGAAGAGAGATGTAGCCGACTTTTTCAGTAAGTGCTTAGTGTGTCAGAGAGTGAAGGCGGAACATCAGGTTCCCTCAGGTTTGTTACAGCCGTTGAGAATCCCGAAATGGAAGTGAGAGAACATCACCATGGATTTTGTTTTGGGTTTGCCTTTGACTTCTTCGAAGAAGAGCTCAGTTTGGGTGATAGTATATCGCTTTACGAAGTGTGCTCACTTCTTGGCAGTCAACACTACTTACACTTTAGATAGATTGGCCGATTTGTATATTGGTGAGATTGTTAGAATGCATGGTGTGCCGAAGTCCATTGTGTCAGATAGAGATCCGCGGTTTACTTCTAGATTTTGGGAGTGTCTGCATACAGCCTTGGGTACCTGTTTGAACTTCAGCACTTCTTATCATCCTCAGTCAGATGGTCAGTCGGAGAGAGTTATTCAGATTTTAGAAGATATGTTGCGTTGTTGTATCATCGACTTTCAGGGTACTTGGGAGAAACATTTGCCTCTAGTAGAGTTTGCGTACAATAACAGTTTTCAGTCGAGCATTCAGATGGCTCCGTATGAGGCCTTGTATGGCCGAAAGTGTAGGACTCTAGTTTGTTGGGCCGAAGTGGGACAGAAATTGTTACCTATGCCGGATTTGCTCAAGGGGACAACCGACAAGGTCAAATTGATTGGTGATCGTTTGAAAGCTGCTTCGGATAGGCAGAAGTCCTATGCCGATTTGAAGAGGAAGGAAGTTGAGTTCTCAGTGGGTGAGAAGGTATTCTTGAAGGTATCTCCGTGGAAGAAGGTGATGAGGTTTGGCCGAAAAGGGAAGTTGAGTCCGAGGTACATAGGACCGTATAAGATTGTGAAGAGGGTTGGTCCGGTTGCTTATCAGTTACGTTTGCCATCCGAGTTAGAGAATATACATGATGTGTTCCATGTTTCGATGCTTCGTAAGTATAGGTCTGATCCATCACATGTTATGCCCGTAAAAGAAATTGAATTGAATCCAGATTTGACTTATGAGGAGGAGCCAGTGGAGATCTTAGCTTCTAACAGTAAGGTGTTGAGGGGTAGATCGATTGAGTTAGTGAAGGTGCGGTGGCAACGTAGAGGTGTGGACGAGGCCACTTGGGAGAGGAAGGAGGATATGGAAAGGCAGTTTCCGTATCTCTTTCAGTCAGGTAATTTTGGGGATGAAATTCCTTAAGTGGGAGAGAGTTGTAACACCCGTATTTTGGGGTTAGGAGTTAGCCGGGTTTATAGTTCGAGTCAATGAAATTTAATTTAATTAATTCAACTCTAAATAATGACCTAATTGAGCTTTAGTAAAAAGGGGAAGACCTAAGTTGTAATTTACCCGAAAGTTTTTAAAAAGGATGACAACTTTCAAAGTTGTCATCTTCTCCCCCCTTTCCCCACAAACCCCACGTGAAAACCCCCTCCCCCTTCTCCAAACACTCTCAAACTTCAAACTACTATTCCATTGATTTGCAACTTGGTTTCAACACCATTTTGAAAGGTAAACATGTTTTCTTACTCTCCTCTTTATTCCCTATCAACCCATGGTCTTAGATTTCAAAGTTATGGAGTTTTGAAAATTAGGTTTTGTATCAAAGTTTGGGTTTTCAAGGGGTTTTTCATTTTGTTTTGATAAATTGTGTTGGGGCTTTGTTTACTCATGTCAAAATATACATTATATGTTAATTTGGTTGAATTTTAATGAAATTCCGAAGTGGGTTCTTAAACCCATTTTTGAGTTGTCAAAAACACCATTTTTGGTGGGTTTTAGGTGGAAAACAAATGGCTGATGGTTTATGTATGATAGGAGGGTGATTTGGGACATTTTGGATGTCATTTGGGTGTTTGGAAATGGGTGTTTCAGCCAAGGATTGTTGGAGTACGAATTTGAGATATTTGGGGATTTAATTTGGTTGGAAATTTTGGATGGAGTTGGTTTGAATTCAAAGGTTATGTGATTATTGAATATTAGCATTGATTTTGGTTATCGGTTGTGTTTTTGGTTGGCTAGAAGCAAGAGGGATCGTCGGAGAAGCTTTGGGACCGAATCCGGGTTCGTAGGAGGATTGTTTCGATTTGCTAAGGAAGAGTGGTGAGTGGTTTTGAACTTGTTTTAAAGTTTGGTTCGAGTATGTGTAGTATGTGTGTGTAAAGTGTGCTTGGTAGGCCACTTATAGTTAATTCAAGTTGTTAATTTAACCATTGATATCCATAAATGCTATTATGCTAGCTTAACTATGCTCTTGTGATTGTGGATATTTGGTGCATGTATATCATGATGAGTATATATGTGATGAGCATGAGTTGTGGTTGATGATATGTGTTGTGATAATGAAAATTGGCACTAAATTAATTACCGGTTGTAGATGATCGATCATTAGGATTAGTGTGCACACGAATTGAGTCAAAACGTACGTGGCCTTGATGGCGTTATGTCATCAAGGAGGAGTACGGTGATGTAACATTCCACCGGAAGCTTTTTATAAATTTCTACAGGATGATGAGTGGAATCCCATCCGTAGGGCATGTGGCGATGAGTGGAATCCCGCACATGCAAGGTCCGGTGATGAGTGAAATCCCACCGAGGTAAAGTGTTGTTGAGGTTTAAATCCGCACAATCGGGGTAATTAATAGTGGCCAATTAAACTTGTTCATATTGTGACATATGATTGTGGTATATGGTGTTGATACATGATGTTGATATCGATGATATAACTTAGTAGGATTGAGAAACCATATTATGCCACTTGAAAGACTAGCTAGGACTACTTGATTTATGCCTATGCATGATGTACGCGAGATTAGGATTTACATGCTTGAACCCTGCATTGTTGATATTTTTCGTTTTAGAGCACCCTCACTAAGCTTATAGCTTACGCTCTCAATGTTAAACAATGCAGATCATTAGCGTGGTGTTAGCTCGAGGCAAGGCAAGAAGGGCTTTCCAAGTTTGTGGCTCAAGTACGGTTATCAATTTTGTATTAGCTAGCAATGTGGCAAGGGTTTTTGTATGAGCTTTGTATGACTCATTTGAATGTGGATGTTTGAATTTGATTATGGATTGTAAAGCATGTGATGCGATGATATATGTTAGTGTGTTATGGCATGCTTTAGATGCTTAGGTTGCCTTGTGCATGAGTGCAAACCTCTTATGATGACTTGAGCCTTTTAAGACCATTTGAGCCTTTATGTATGCACAATATTGCCTAAATTTCTCTTTTGATGGGATGCTATATATGGATGCTTTGTCTCGTGTTTGATTGTTGCCTATGGCTTATGTATGTTGCTTAAGTGTGTGTATGCACTTAGGTGAGTCGAGAAATGCATTTAGAGTCGTGTTGGGGTCGTTTAAGTTGGAATTTGTGGAATTGCAGTGCAGGGCGTATTGATACGCCTTAGGGCCGTATCGATACGGTCTTGCCCAAAAGCCACAAATTTTGCCTGACGTACCGATACCCTCTAAAGTTACTGGAATCTGGAGTTTTGGGTGAGAGTAGAGCGTACCGATACGGGGTTCACGAGTATCGATACAGGTCTACTCTGTTGACCAAGAAGGGTTGACCGAGAAGGGCGTATCGATACGCTTTAGGGCTGTATCGATACGGTCTTCCCAGAGTTAACTCCTTGGGTTGACCTGGTCAGGGCATATCGATACCCCTAGCTAGGGTACCAATACGGGCTGCCCTGTAAGCTTAAAAATGGACTGTTATGCATGGCCGTGGTTCGAATGTGTTTTCCTTGGAATAATTTCCGCTGTTGTGAATCACTTAGGACTTAATGTTCCTCTAGGCAAGATTAAAACGAAAGAAAAATAAATAGGGTTGCTAACCGAGGGGGAACCTTAACGGGTTTCGCTTCGGTTTTCCCCGTGTGGCCCACTCGGACCGGTCATCCGGCCAGACAAGGACGAGGGGGTTACATCATCGGCGAAAATGCACCGTAGGGGTTGGCCGCAAGAGGCGTAAAAAATCCATGTTCTCGTCCAAGTTCGAGTAATTGGGTGTCAGTGGCGAAATAAACTTGGGTTTGTATAAATTAAGATCCTCAAACCCTACATTACCTGAAGAGCTCCCTCCCACATTACTTGAGGATCTCAGGGTCACTTTCGATTGTACACAAGTAGGAACCGATTCTTTTTCCCATATAGTCATTGGTGTTACTCTGCTCATATCTGGCTCTCATGTCATTGGCCAACCCGTAAGGTCTCTACTAAAAATTTGTTGCGCATGTGATGAGCCCACTACAGCCTTCGATGATTTACTTTTGCCACCATATTTTTTCGGAACCTTTCGCGTTCTTTCCGTTCAAGCTGATTTGTCAAGTGTGGCATTCCATGACTACGATAGTAGATCATGTACTTTGAACTCTCGAAATAAAAAATTGGCAGATTCCATTGGATGGCGTTCCAGCACCGATGAACCTCTGTTGTTCCACAAAGCAATATAGTTGCTATGTTTGATTTTCGAATTTGTATCTGGCCTGTGACGTCCATCATATGTATGAAGATGGTAATAGTCACGTGGGATGCGCGGAATAGGCTGGTGGAAGCCAAATTGCCTCAACATTCTATCTGTAAAGTGAAACTCGACAGTAGAAAAATGGATAATAATGTAACACTACACCATAAAATTGAATCATTCATCAAATATTCCGGTACAAATATATAGTCATCTTTGTAGGCCTTCCAAATAAACTGTAAAAAATAATGGTTTAAAATAATACATCTAACTAACTAAGATGTGAAAAACACATTTAACATCAAAAATTACTTTCTATTCATATACCCACTCTTGACAATGAGAATGAATAACCGATCTACAAACTCGACGTTGTTGTACGCCAACTCTGTCTCATGATTTCCTTGCACCATCTGCATACAAATCACAATATATTTAAAGAACAAGTTAATTTAATTAATTTAAAGATTCAACTAAGAATAAGGATATATATATTTACCTTGTAACGAGAGGAAACTGCACATGTGTTCCAGTAAGTGGTGTAAAAAAGGAAAGTCGTTGCCAAGCCCACGCTTGTAACAATAACATGCAACCACTAATATTGTCTACCCTCTTACCCTTTTGTAGTAAAGCGCTCTTGCACAACTCACGATACAAGCACGTTAATATAACTGATCCCCAACTATATTGACAACCAGGTTCCCAAGAAGTATCCAAAAAACGAAGACACCTTACACTGACCATATTATCAGATTTATATGACATCAGTATACCTCCAATCATTTGTAGGATATATGCTCGACTGACCATATATATCTCATCAAATGTATTATACTCAACGATTTGAAATTCACTATCTAGCCAACTCATATTCACACGAGACCCTCTTATGCTACTTCCATAGGGTACCTTCCCAAGGTACCTTTGACGAATTTCAGTTGTTGAGCCCTCGGTACGCTCAACCACTGGCTTCCCGTTTACTAAGACCCCAATAAGATAAACCACGTCCTCGAGAGTGATTGTGCATTCTCCGCAAGGCATATGAAAGGTATGTGTTTGAGGTCTCTAATGCTCAATTAGAGCAGTAATCAATCCGGGCACCAACTTGTACCCACAGAGGAACGTGGCATGGTAAAATCTTGCCATATCTAAGAAATTCTCGATTCTGTGGTCTAGGAGTTTGTCTACTATTCACAAATGATGTTTAAACGTTTCATCTGCATCCTATAAATAACACATTATTTAAACATAATTATTAACAAAAAAACACAAAAGTGACCTATTTCGTAATGAAATAATTTTTAAAAAATTATATCAGCTCATCAACTCTAACCCTAGTAATGTGTCATTTCTGTAAATGCAATAATGGAGCTTGCTTAGCCATCCTACGTGACAAGTAAGAAAATATTAGTAAACCGAGACTAAATCTACCACGTTAAAAATAACAATTATAATAAAATAAAAAATAACTTGGATAATCTTACTTTAAACTACCATATTTAAGGAAAAAGATTTTGTTGGGTTTTATGGTGATCGATTTCCTTCAACTGATGTGTTTGCCAAGTTCGGAGAAGATTGGATTTTTGGGTGATAAAGTGGAAGCTAAAATATTGGAATTGGACACAAGGATTTATAGTGGTTCGACTTTCTAACAAGTGCCTACATCCACTACCTTAACTCCCCACTAAGGATTTCAACAAATTCACTCTAGAATTTCGTCCAATTTTCTAGGCTAAGGAGGCAACCTTTACAATCCTCAAAGCTTTCTACCCAAAGCTTGAGTAAACCCTCTTTACAAGAGAAATTCTTAAGCAAACTTGAAATCCCTCTAATAGGTAATTGTTTGCACTATAAAGCTCTCAGCCAAAACCTAAACACTTGAGCAAATTTGACAATATTTAGCTCACTAGTGTTGCCTATACAAGAAAATGAACAACTAAGCTCTAAGACAAATCTCTTGATGATTGGAGGTCCCTTTTATATTCCCAAATGAGTTTGTAGCCGTTGAAGACCGTTGGGGATGCTTTGGAGTCGTTAGGGTCTTTATTTCCCACATTAATTGCAGTTCTGGTGCCTATTGTATCGGTACATGGGGACCCGTATCGGTACGCTCTTCTTCAGAACTAACTGTTGGGCTCTTGCCAGCCTAAGCGTATTGATACGCTAAAAAGCGTATCGGTACGATCTGCATTTTAAAAGATCATTGAGAAATAGTCGTTGGGGGTTTGTTAAAGCAGGGATCGGTACGCTTTAAATGTGTATCGGTACGACCCCTATCCGTATCGATACGGGTAAGCCTATATCGGTACGAGTTTTGGCAGAATCAAATCTAGAGTAAAAAGGTATCGATACGGGGTATACCGTATCGGTACGGTATTCTGAAAAGCCAGGTTTGACTACTTTAAAACATTCTAAACTTTGCCAAAAACCTTTTTAAATTCCTCAAACATATTTTCAAGTTGTTTGGACTTAAAGACTTGTTTTAAATTCTTTTCAAATTAGTCTAAAACATTTTTCAATTATTATATCAAAATACCTAATTCTTCAGATTTCAATACTTGAAATTTAATTAAGATTTGCTTATTTTCTATTAAATTATTAACGTCGTCGTTTTTTATTCAACCACTTATAAATAAATCTAAATAAATTAACAAGCTTAAATAAAATAATAAAATACAAATCAAATCAATTTACTATATTTTCTTCTCAACTATCTTCTTTGGCCATAAATTAAAATAAAAGTTTTTTTTCTCTTATATTCAAACAATTTTTTCATATTCTTAAAATCTCTCAACCTATTTAACACAAAATATTTAAACTCTCTCTCCAAATAACACCGAAAATTCAAACATCAAATAAAATTAAAAAATAACAAACTTAAATTAAATAATAAAAATATTAATTTACTTACTATATTTTCTTCAAAGTTTTTTCTTCTCTTCAACCACCTATTTAACACAAAAAATCACAAATTTTAACTTCAAAACACACAAATTTGATTTTAGTAATTACTATAAAATAAAATACACAAAAATAAACAAATTACAAAAAAATACTACTTACTATAATTATTCAAAATAATAATGCTAAGTTAAAAAAAATACTTACTCTAATAAAATTCTTCAAATCTCCAAATCTTCTTCAAAATATTTTCTATCCCTTTACACTATCTACCTTCAACCCACTCCTATTTAACCTCACAAAAATTAAATCTCAACCACTCATACCACCTACCCAATTAAATACCACCATTCATCCAACCAATACCAATTACACCCAATTTACTTTCTCAATTTTCGTCCCCTTTTCAGATTCTCATGCATGCGTGCATGAAGGCTGCCTCCTGGCATGGCAGACCCTAAAGTCGAACTCAAATGCAAGAGACTTTAGGGGATTTTTTTCCAAAGTCGGATTCAGTTGAAGGAGACTTTGGACCAACCCTAAATTCGGATCTAATTAAATAAGCCTTGAGATTTTTTTTTGAAATTCGGGTTCATCAGAATCCGACTATAGCTTCACTGTTCAAACAACAATATTTCTAGAAATAATCTACCCACAACAATAGTTTGAGAAAATAAATTTTCCACCACAATATTGCTGTAAATTTTCCAATTGATTATGAATCATTAGTTTAAACTTATAATTGAGATTATGCATTTCTTTATTTTTAAAAAAAATTTAATCATTGAATCCAACAAGCGGTCTCAGTAAAAAAACGGATATGTTCATCCTAAATATCGGATTCAATCACTCTGTCTACAAATTGTGTGTGTATTGTCAAAGGGTTAAGAACATTTATGAACAAATACTATCTTGTAATCACCTTTAGACTACTAAAAAAAACTAATTATTTTGAACTTTTTAGTCTAAACCATCAATTTACATTAATCCAATAACAAGACTAAATTTTTTATACAATGTAAATAAATCTTATCTCATATAAAGAGTCGGCCCTGAGTAGTGATAAAAGGGGCGCCCGCCTAATGCCTATTTATTTAATATTTGATATTATGGTTTAATTTTTAATTTTTTTTATTATTAGACGTCTACTTTTAAAATTTAAATTTTTCAAATTTTGTTATTAATATCCATTTTTACAATATTTGTTATTAGGGGTTCAATTGTTTTTAACACTTGTTATTAGAGCTCAATTTTTTATTAAGGTCCAATTTTTTCAATACTTGTTATTAGAGTTTATTTTTACTAATGTTTTTTAGTAGGTGTCTATTAAAAAAATCAGTTTTTCGATATTTGTTATTAGAGACATACTCTTTAAATTTATATTTTTTCAATTTATGTTATTAAATGCTTATTTTTTCCAATATTTGTTATTAGAGACTTACTCTTAAAATTTAGTTTTTTAAAATACTTGTTATCATATACCTAATTCCCCCCTAACGCCTCTTATTAAGTGCCCATTTTTTTAATAATTGTTATTAGAGACTCATTTTTTTCTCAATATTTATTATTAGGGATATACTCTTAAAATTCATTTTTTCAATATTTATTATTGGGGATTCAATTTTTCTCAACAATTGTTATTAGAGGCATAAATTTTTTAAAATATTTGTTATTAGAGATATACTCAAAAATTTAATTTTTTATGGTACTTGTTATTACATATCCAACTTTCTTTTAATTCTTTTTAATTTTTTTAAAATATAATTTTATTAACATTTAGTATTAAAGACTTAATTTTTAAGTTTGTCCTGACCACGAAAATTTGAAAAATGATGTTGCTCAATAGAGTGTTAAAAAATATCCGACTCGGTTGACCTGACTCGACGACCGAACATAAAATTGCAGAATAATCTTATAAAAAAATTACTCGACTGGTCCGGATATCGCCCCGTTAATTTTTTTGAGACACGGGCCGAAAGTTTTCCCTTACCGGGTACCCGACCCGACCCGATAATTTTTAATATATACTTTTTATATTTTAAATTATATTTTTATTTTAAATTTCTTAATATTTTTACTCTAAAACTAAATTTAAACCCTAAATTCTTTCAATAAAAACAATACAGATAAATGACAGTTATAACTCATAATCACTAGAAATCAACAAACCAAACCTATTGGTGCAAATGCCATAATAATACAACATAATTCAGAGCTTTCGAGATAAAAATAAAATATCTTTATTTATGGTCACCACTCACCAGTACCAACCCTAATTGTTTATTTGCCCATAAATACACGGCTGACTGCCTTTCAGTTTCAGAATCTGCAGAAAAGAGAGAGAGAGGCAGATCAAACCACCCCCCCTCCCCGATATTAGCTTGAGTATTCAGTCGAGTTTTTGAGTGTTTAGATTACAAGAATGGAAGGGGCAGTCGTTTTGTTGGATTTCTGGCCAAGCATGTTTGGGATGAGAACCAGGATTGCTTTGGCCGAGAAAGAGATCAAATACGAGTACAGCGAACAAGATCTGTGGAACAAGGGTGAACTGCTCCTGCAGATGAACCCTGTTCACAAGAAAATCCCTGTCCTTATCCACAATGGTAAGCCTGTTTGTGAATCACTCATTCAGGTCCAGTACATCGACGAGGTCTGGAATGATAGAGCTCCTTTGCTCCCTGCTAACACTTACAAAAGGGCTAATGCTAGATTCTGGGCTGATTTTGTCGACAAGAAGGTACTTTCTTTCCTCCTTTTTATTACATAGTCGTGTTAGTTCAATGGGCTGAGTTGAAAATGATGAAATGCAGTTATATGGCCTGGGGTCCAAAATATGGAAGACAAAGGGAGAAGAACAAGAAGCAGCAAAGAAAGAGTTCATAGACAGTCTGAAATTGTTGGAAGGAGAGCTTGGGGACAATCATTACTTTGGAGGAAAGGAGTTTGGGTATGTGGATGTTGCTTTGGTTCCATTTTATTGCTGGTTTTATGCGTACGAGCAGTGTGGGAACTTCAGCATTGAAGCAGAGTGTCCCAAGCTGATAGCATGGGCTAAGAGGTGCATGCAAAAGGAGAGTGTAGCCAAGTCCCTTGCTGACCAAGAAAAAATCTATGAATTTGTCTTGCATTTGAAGAAAGTATTTGGAATTGAGTGATTCCAGATTCCAGGCTTTTGCTTGCTATGAACTATGATATTAAATAAATGGGCATTAAGTTGTGCCTGCCTGGTTGCCTTTGCGTGTATTTTGTTTTTCCACACTTAGCTGTGTGTATGGGATTGTCATTTGGAATTTCTGGAGTTATTGAGTTGAAAGTAATTGGTATTTTGTTATATATTTTCTTAATTAATCTGTAATTCCTCAACCCACTAAACCATTTTCAACCCAACCTTGTTACAAAAGGAAAAACAGACTTGTTCGTCTGAAAATGCTCTTGAACCAACATAAACACCTACTCAGCCTGTTGTATGTATGTTTAGACCATTAGTTCTTCATATGATCAGAATTTACTAAAACAAATACAGACTCGTTCCAAAGATCCAAACTCCTCTTCAAGCAGATACTTCAAATGTTTTGACTTGTAACAATATATATCTTATATAGTCTTCACGTGTATTATTTTTGATATAATATTTATATTATTCACAATCTCTTTCAAACTTTTAAATAGAAAGACCAATATAAATAAACTTATCTTAGTAACATTCATTTCGTTGATTTGAATTAAATTATATGAGGAAAGCCATTAGCTAAGAATAACCTACCAACCGCTGACAAATAAACATCATTTCCCTATAAATAAACTCTTTGATATCCCTTCAGCTTTAGTATTGAGTTGAGCTTTTGAATCTTTTAGATTTCAAGAATTGCAGGCGTAGTATTGTTGGATTTCTGGCCAAGTCCATTTGGGATTAGATTGAGGATTGCTTTGGCCGAGAAAGGGATAAAATACGAGCACATGAAATAAGACCTGCGGAACAAGAATGCTTTGCTGCTGCAGATGAAGGGCCTGTTCATAACAAAATCCCAGTCCTGATCCATAATGGCAAACCTATATGTGAATCACTCATTCAGGCTCAGTATATTGACGAGGTCTGGCATGACAAACCTCCTTTTCTCCCTTATGATCCTTACCAAAAGGTCATTGCTTGATTCTGGGCTGATTTTGTTGACAACAAGGTACTTCCTTTTCTTCTGTTTTTGATCCTGGAACAATAGCATCTAGCTTATGCATTTATGTTGTAGATCTCGAGCTTTAGATTAGTTATATAAATCAGAGTAAAATATTGTGTCTAAAACATTGTTACATGGAATGCAGATATATGAGCTGGGGGGCCATAATATGGAAGAGAAAGGGAGAGGAACAAGCAAGGGCAAAGAAAGATCACTACACCAGATTTGTTCTATGGCGGCGCTATTCGTGGCGTTTTTAAAACAAACGCTGCCAAAATTTCACTTATAATGTCGTTTATGAAACAAACGCCACAAAATGAGAATATTGGCGGCGTTTTTATAACAAACGCCGCGATAGGGTGACATATAATGGCGTTTTCTACAATAAACGCCGCAATCAGTTTCATGTTAGTGGCGTTTTCTACCGTAAACACCGGTAAATGTTTCATGTTAGTGGCGTTTTTTAATAAACGCCGCAATAGGTGTAGGGTTAGTGGCGTTTGTTAGAATAAACGCCGCCATAGGTGTATCGTTAGTGGCGTTTGTTAGAATAAACGCCGCCATAGATTTCTTAAACCAACATTTAATCTCAGTCGCATAACGGATGTAATCACGGATAAATAACTAATGAGATTAAAGGTTCAATATAGGGATTTGTATTTTCGGTCGCATAACGGATGTAATCACGGATAAATAACTAATGAGATTAAAGGTTCAATATAGAGATTTGTATTTTCGGTCGCATAACGGATGTAATCACGACCATTGTAAGTATTGCGATCGTGAATTTTTCGAAAAACAAAAATATCATAATTTTGGAGTGACAAAACCTCTATATAACAACTGTTATAACAAACGTAGACTGTTATTTAAATTATCACCTTTATAAAAATCAATTCGGATTAGCCGATCAAATTATCAATAGGTCAAATATCGTATAAAAATATTCAAATGTAAATTTTGACTTGAAATTTAGCTTATTTTCTCTATCAATCATGTGGAATATAGAAACACTCATAGAAGGGTTAGTGGCGTTTTTTTATTAAAAACGCCGCAATAGGTGAAGGTTAGTGGCGTTTTGTTTGACAAACGCCGCTATAGGTTAAGGGTTAGTGGTGTTTATACGACAAACGCCACCATAAGTTAGGGTTAGTGGCATTTTTTTTATAAGTAACGCCGCTATAGTTTAAACACACCGTTTTAATAATTAGATATATTCCCCTCAGACAGAAATCTCCATCGTGAAAAATTAAAAAATCCCCAAATCTAGCTGTGCCCTAGCCGCTCCTACTCCTCTTGCCGTGTCGCTCCTGGTCGGTCCTCGCCGTCGACCGTCGAGCTTCGCTCCTCGCCTTCGACCGTCGGCCAATAGGTTACTGATCTCTCGTTTCCTTTTGAGAGTTCAACTTATGCAAAATACTCTTTTACTGTTAAGAGGATTAGGAAGAGAAGTCTCTTTATCCTCTAATAACAACAACATTCCATAAATAATTAACATAGACTAATTCGATTTTTTCTGTTTATTTATCTGAATATAAATAAGATTATGATATTCTCGAATAAAAATAAGATGCCCATTTTTTATTTATCTGAAATTTCTGTTTTAAAAACGATTTTAGGGGACATATAAGAAAAGTGGGCATCCTAAGTAAAATTTTAGTGATATTAGGTAGCAGATGTGTGTTCATTTATAAGATACTATGTTAATTATTAGCTGTACAATGTAGAAGATCCCCATTTTTTACTGTGATATCTAGCTTACGTTTTCATTAGGCATATAAGATTTTCTGGTCTTGTATTTCTTATATCTGGTTTCTATGGTTAAAAATCGTGTAAGAAAAGCAACATCTTTTCATGTCTTTTAAGCAGTTGATTAACTAAAAATTACAGCCACAGACAAAACCTTGATACGAATAATCAAAGTAAATACAGATTCTTAGCAGTATATCGTGGTTTTTGCATCTAAATTCTAGATTATCCTTCGGCAAAGGCTAATTCAAAAACCCAAAAACAGGAAAGAAATCGAAGTAGAAATGAAACATTTTTTACAATGAAAAATTAAGACAAAATAGAGAGAAAATGGGTTTAACTTACAGCGTGAATAGTGTAACACCCGGGTTTAGGGGTTAGGTGAAAATAATATTTTAATATTATTTGAGCTCGGGTTTATAATTAAAAATAATCTTTTAAGTTTCGGGTTTCAAAAACAATATTTAAAATTGGACCAAATCGAATAAATTACAAATTGAAGAGCTTTTAAAGAATAAATGGGATATTCATTCATTAATGGCCTTTTGGTAATTTGCCCATCTTTTAATTTGAATCCCCCTTTCCACCAAATAAACATTATTCACTCTCTTCCTCATCTATTCTAACATGAAAGAGCTCTCTCCCTACAAGTTACTATTCCATCCAAAAAGCTCCTCCATTTCAACTCATTTTCGAAAGGTAACACCGTTTTTGACTTCTCCTCAACTCCCTCTCTTTAAAAGTACCATTAGTTTTCATTTTCATTGAAGTTTTGGAAAATGGAGTTTTGAAGATTTTGATTAAAAATGGAAACTTTGTGTTGTTAAACTTAATATTTTGATTTAATATAGTTAGTTATGGAATATATGAGCCAAATGGTACAACATATGTGAATCTTGAATGGTTTTGAGCAATTCCCGAAATTGGGTATAAATGAGATTTTTGGAGGGTTTTGAGGGTTGTTTTAGGTGGAAATTGATAGGCTTTTGATAGTGCTATGGTTAGGGGTTGATTTGGGATCATTTGTGGGTGCAATAGATGTTGGAAACATGGATTTTGGATGTGGTTTTGGGGCTGTCCGAGTTTGCAAATTATGGGGTTTGTTCATGGCTTGCAACATTGTAATTTGTGTTTGAATTGTGTTCCGGGTTGATCTTTCGATGCTGGGCTGATTTGAGAATGTTTGAATTGTGATTGAGGTTGTTTAGAAGCGGGAACTTGTGTTGGTGAAGCATCGAGAGGAAATCCGGAACCGTGAGGGTGGTTACTTGCTTGGCTTGGAGCTTGGAAGCTTAGGTGAGTGGTTAAATGTTTTAAGTGGTTTTTAAATGGTTGGTTCGAGTATGTGGACTAGGTCGGGCTTGGTAGACCCACCTAGAGTTAGGATTAGGGTGGTAGCCTAATCCTAAACTTGATCTAGAGCCATTGGATGAACTTATATTTGAATGTGTATGCCTCGTATGATTTGTGATATGATTGCTTATGTATATTGTGTTATACATGTGAGATGAGGCATGATTTGTGATGCTTATGGCATGTATGGTAATGGTTCATGATTGTGATCATGGTGAGTATGTGCTAAGCACGAAATTGATTGAAATGAATAATGTAGAATGAGTTAAATGTTGGCACTAGTATGCTTGAGTACAAATGATCGATCATTAGGATGTTAGTGTGCACACATGAGTCAAAAGTCGCGCGTAGCCTTGGTGGCGTTGAGTCACCAAGGAGGAGTACGGGTACGCCCGAAAATTGTATTTATATTAGTCGATGATGAGTGGAATCCCATCGACGGGGCGTGAGGATGAGTGGAATCCCATACGCGAGACCGGTGATGAGTGTAATCCCACCGTGAGGTAAAGTGGTTGTTGGATGTGAGTTCCAACGTGTTTATCCGCGTATTCGGGTCATAGCTAGGTGCCAATATTGATTGATATGTATATCAATGTGTTGTAGAATGTGATTTCTACTTGGATGCTTATATGTGTTTACATATGTAGCGAATTAGAGCTTGTTGAGCATGACATGTAATTGAATATTGTTCATGCATCTTTAACTTGTGGCTCTTGAGGATTCTTGGTAATTATGCTTTTACCTTGGCTAAGATCGTGCTTGGACCCTGCATTGTCGAGGTTTGTTTTTAAAGAGCTTACCCTCACTAAGCTTTATTGCTTACGCTCTCTCTTTGTTCGACAATGCAGATCCTTAGTTCGTGAGTTGCTAGGAGCAAGAAGGGGGCCTCCAAGTGTGCTTGTGGTGCTTGTTTAGCTACCAAGTATGAACTTTTAATTTATGGTGTAATGGTCAAGCAATGAGGCATGTAATCGTGTTATGATGTTTTTGGATCATGTTGCTATGGTTGTTGTTTAGGAGCATGTTAGACTCCTCGTTTGTGCTTGTTATTTGGCTTGGGATGTATGCCTTGCTTGAAACCATGTTAGTCTTTTGCTATCTAAAATTGCCTAAGTGTTGGACATGTTGAAATTATCACCTTTTATGATATGCTTGATGTATGGCTTGTGATGTTGTGCCTTAGTGTTTAGCCTCGTTTTAATGATGTTAAAGCATGCTTGTATGTTGGTTTGCCTTAGGATTATTTTGTTAGTGTGTTGTTGGAGGTTTTGGTGGGGTTTAGGGGCACCCTTGTGCCTTAAACCAGCCAAAACCAGTCTGCAGACAGAGGGCGTTTCGAAACGGGTCACCCTGTTTCGATACAGACCCTTTGTTTTTGGCCGAGCGTTTCGAAACGGGTAGGGGCCGTTTCGGTACACTTTTACTACTGAAATTTTGAGAAATTGGTGAGAAGAAGGTGTTCCGAAACGGGTCTATAATGTTTCGAAACGGTCAAATCTCGTTGACCACGAGATGTTGACCGTTGGGGTCGTTTCGATACGGGTCACCCTTGTTTCGGAACGGTCTCTTTAGGTTGACCCTGGCCTGTTGACTAAGTCAAGGCGTATCGAAACACCTCAAGGGCGTTTCGATACGGCCTGCTGTAAAGGGTTAAAATGAGTTGTTTAAAGTGTTGTCTTGGTTGGTCGATGTTGGATTGTTTGTGTTTCTGCTGTCGTGCTTCACATAGGATTTAATAATGCCTATAGACAAGATAATGTTAAAAGAAATTTTCTGGGTCGTTAACCGAGGAGGAACCTTAATGGGTTTCGCTTCGGTTTTCCCCGTGTGGCCCACTCGAACCGGTCATTCGACCAGACCGGGACGATGGGTTACAAATAGGGTCATAAGAATGTTCATATCAGTTGAGACTCTACGTGAAAGAAAGAAAAAACACTTGAGATTCAATCTTATCTTATCTCATCTTAATAAAGTTATATTAAATTATTAATTAAGTTATTATATACCTATTATGTAGCTTAAGTCATTTTTGTCAACTCTCTACCTTTAATTTGGAATGTAATTTCACACAGACATGCAATCCTATGGTTTTTGGATACTCACCACCGACATTAGATTTTGGCAACCATTCTATTATTTAGCAAACTTGGTTGGATTTTAATGGGACAGTCAAATCAAAATTACATTATGGATTTTGGTTTCGATCTATTATGAACGAGTGGAATTTTTTACAGTTCTTAATGTATTTAATGTTACGGAAAATATCTCAAGATGTGGGATTTAAGTTTTATTCTATAAACCTAAATTATAACTACACTTCCTAAATTTAAAACTCTTACATTCAAACTCGAAAACCTTAAACTAAGTCTTTAGCAAATAAAACTAAGACTTACGGAAAACAAAATTTATCCTATTTTTGAGCCAAAGTGAGTAGGTTACAACATTTGATCAACTTTGTTGTTCTCTACACCTTTTTTTAAATAAGAAAACCAGGTTAAAACTACCATATTCATTTATTTAGTAGTTGTCATGTGCATTCCATTTTTATTTTATATCAAAAGTGATATTAGAGTATTTCTTGAATGTTTGACAATTCGTATTTTGTTTACTTTATTGTTATGTTAAATTGTTTGAGAGCGATTCCACATTTCTGTTCATCCTTCAAAGTTGTGGATAATTCTCAGTTGTGAATCGGTGCTCTTCCCCAACAGGTAACTTTCTCTTGAATGTTCATGTTTGGTTGGTAGGTAGTTTATATATTTAACTTGACTTTTACTTAATTGGTAATGTTTAATGATACTAGCATATGTTGTCTTGCAATATAAGGCAGCTTTCTGTTATTTCTTTTCTTTTGTCTAAGGAGGTCTAGAATATCTTCAATATTTCTTTTCATTTGTCTAGGGCTGTTAGATTGTATTTAATTTTTTATTATTACAGAAATACAAAATGAATAGGAGTTGGATGAATTTGCCAAGAGTAAGCGTCGACTATCGAAATGGAGTAGAAACTTTTTTAGATTTTTCTTTTGCGAATGCAAGCCAAGAGGATATGATTCTTTTTCCCTTGTAAGAAGTGTGCTAACATTAATTGGCACATTCGTGAAGTTGTACACGAACATCTAATTGTTTGTGGCTTTGTCCGGGGATATATAAAATGGATATTCCATGGAGAGATTACACCTCGTAGAGCTTCATCCACGAGTAACTCGACTGATCCTCTTAATTCTCATCACCGATCTCATAGAGAAGATGACATGGAGGGTATGTTGCGGGATGCATTTAATATGCATGATTATCATCAATCAGTTAGAGAAGATTGTGATATTGGTGTTAATGATTCCTTCGAGATGGGAAGAAGTGGATGTCGTTAAGAGCCAAATGGAGAAGCATCAAAGTTCTATAATTTGCTTGATGAAATGAATGAACAACTTTATGAGGGATCGAAATATTCAAAACTCTCCTTTTGCGTTCGTCTTTTCCATCTAAAATGCTTGGGAGGATGGTCCAGTAACTCTTTTACGCAGTTATTAGAGTTTTTGGGAGAAATGTTTCCTTTTGCAAAAATTCCTCAATCCAACAAAGATATGAAGAAAGTGATAAAGGATTTGGGTCTTGGTTATGAGAAAATTCATAGTTGTCCGAATGATTGCATGTTGTATTGGGGTGATCGAAAAAATTAGGAGTCTTGTCATGTATGCGGTAAATCTCGATGGATGAATAGAGATGTAGAAAACGTGAGTGAAGACGAAGTTGAAGCACGATCAAGAAAGAAGCCAGTAAAGATTCTGCGATATTTTCCTTTAATACCTAGGCTTCAAAGACTTTTTATGTCTTCAAAGACGCCCGAGTCTATGAGGTGGCATCATGATGGACGAACAAATGATGGATTTTTGAGGCACCCTGCGGATAGTTTAGCTTGGAAGTCATTTGATCAAAAGTTTCCAAATTTCGCAGGAGATCCTCAAAATGTAAGGCTTGGTCTTGCATCTGATGGGTTTAATCCATTTAAAATCATGAGTACTTCATATAGTACTTGGCCTGTTATGCTTGTTCCCTACAATTTGCCCCCTGGATTTGCATGAAGCAGTCATCCTTTATTTTATCTATGATAATCCCAGGTGAAAAAGGTCCAAGGAATGATATTGACATCTATATGCAGCCTCTCATTGAAGAGTTGAAACAATTATGGGTAGGTGTCGAAACATATGATGTGTTGAAGAATGAGAACTTTAATTTGCGTGTAGCTTTATTGTGGATGATAAATGATTTCCCTGCTTATGCAAATTTATCTGGTTGGAGTACCAAAGGTCGTTATGCTTGTCCTTGTTGTGCTGCACAGACATGCTCAAAGTGGTTGTATAATGGAAAGAAATTTTCTTACATGGGACATCGTCGGTGGTTAGATGCAAATCATAGATTTAGATATGAAAAGAATTTATTTGATGGTACTGAAGAATTCAGAAGAGCTCCTGAGCAAACAACGGGATCTGATATCTGGTCGATGTTGAAACATATGCAGTTTTCTTATGGAAAGACAAACCAACCTCCAAACTCGTGAGCAAAGAAAAAAATAAGGAAGTGTACGACCATGATGTTGATCAGTTGAGTGATGATGACTCTGATGAAAAGGATGATCCAAATGAGGCCGAGTTATGGAAAAAGAGAAGTATTTTCTTCGAGTTGCCTTATTGGAAGCATAACATTCTGAGACATAATCTTGATGTCATGCACATTGAGAAGAATGTTTGTGAGAATATTATTGGGACCATTCTCAATGTCGATGGAAAATCTAAAGACAATCTAAAGAGTCGACTTGACTTAGTTGACATGGGAATTCGACACGATCTTCATCCTCAGCAACTTGCTAATGGAAAGACTTCGTTGCCACCTTCTATTTTTGCATTGTCGAATAAAGAAAAAGAAGTGTTTTGCACGGTGTTGAAAGATATAAAGGTCCCAGATGGGTATGCATCAAATATATCTCGATGTGTCAGTGTTAAAGATCGAAGACTTTATTCTCTAAAGTCACATGATTATCACATATTGATGCAAGATTTAATGCCAGTTGCATTACGCAATTGTATGTCAAATGAGGTGACATCTTGTATAATTGAACTTTCCAATATAATGAAAGCAATTTGTGGGAAAGTTCAGATGGTCGAAGAACTTGAGAAATTGCAAGATCGAGTCGCCTTAACCTTATGCAACTTGGAGAAGATATTTCCACCATCATTCTTCACAATTATGGTGCACTTGTTGGTTCATCTCCCTTACGAAGCTAAAGTTGGTGGACCAGTTTTTTATCGGTGGATGTATCCTATTTAGAGGTATGAACTGTCTAATATGTATTCAATCAGTATTGAATGTTGCGCTAAAAAACGCCGCAATAGGCTAAAACAACTCCGCGAAAGAACAAGCCTGGTGTAGTGAGAGTTTATTGAGAGGAGAGCCTGAAGCTGTTGGAAGGTGATCTTGGGGACAAGACTACTTTGGAGGACAAAATGTTGGGTATGTGGATGTTGCTTTGGTTTCATTTTATTGCTGGTTTTATGTGTACGACAAGTGTGGGGACTTCAACATTGAATTTATACTGCACTTGCACATGAAGAAAATCCTTGGAATATAGTAATTCCAATTGCCTCAGCCCTGGGGTTTTACTAGGGTTGTAAAAATAGATATTCGGATGGGTTTCAGGTCGGGTCCTGTCAGTTCGGGTCAAATCAAATACAGATCAATTCAGGTCAAAATTTTTTTGACTCGACTCAGGTCGGGGGCGGGTCAGTAGCAGGTCGGGTCCATTTCAGGTCGGGTTTATTTTAGGACAGGTTCAAACAGATCGAGTTTGAACCAGGTAATTGGCAGGTTAATTCGGGCTCGGGTAGACTCCAGGTCGGGTTCATTTCAGTCCGGGTTCATTTAAGGCCGGGTTCATTTCAGGTTGGGTAATTTCAAGTCGGTTTCATTTCAGGTTGGGTTAATTTGGGTTTTGAATTCGTATTATTTTTTAGTTCGGTTCAATTGTACAAGTAGTCGATATTTATTTTGAGTTAATTATTTAACGTCTTTCATGGATTCACATTAAAAATAAAAATTTGGCACTAGAAATGAATTAACATATCATAAATGATTCATATCTAAAATAATAAAGTAAATTAAAAACTTGAAATAGGGTCAATTTTGAATAAAAACAAAGTTTTAGGGACTATAATGAACAACAAATAATAAATAAGAGTCAATTTGGACTAAAAAAAGTTTTAAGGACTTAATTGAATTGAACTAAAACTTAAAGGACTTAAATGAAAAACATCTAAAATTTCAAGGGCTACAAAATATTTAGCCCATCTAAAATGAATGGGTGATGGGATATGAGCCCAAAGGCCCAAACTATTAATAATTATTTTTTATTATTAATTATTATATTATATATACATTATATAACTTATAAGTTTTAATATATATATTAATTATATTTATATGTTATATTATAAGTTTTAATATATATATATATGTATTATATGTTATATTAATTATTATGTACATTCGTACAACGTATACATATAATATATATGTATATATTTATATGTATATATTTATATGTTATATTATAAGTTTTAATATATATATATATGTATATGTATATGTATTATATTATATGTTATATTATATATATATATATGTATTAGGGTTTAGGGTAAATGCATACATACTTAATACATTGTATACATATATGTATATGGATTATTGATTTGTGGTTTAAGGTTTATCGTTTAGGGTTTAGGGTTCGAGAGTTATTGTTTATATTTGAGGGTTTAGGGTTTAAGGTGTTGCATTAGGGTTTATGAGTTATCATTATTGTTTATGATTTAGAGTTTAAGGGTTTAAGGTTTAAAGTTTATGATTTAAGAGTTAGGGTTTGTATTCGAGGGTTTGTGGTTCATATTAGGGTGTTTAGGGTTTATGGTATTGTATTATGGTTTATAAATTATCATTATTGTTTATGGTTTCTAGTTTAACGTTTAGTGTTTGAGAGTTAGGGTTTATATTCAAGGGTTTATGGTTTAAGGTTTGAGAGTTATGGTTTATATCCAATGGTTTATGGTGTTGCATTAGGGTTTATGAGTTATCATTATTGTTTATGGTTTATGGTTTAAGGTTTGAGAGTTAGGGTTTATATTCAATGGTTTAGGGTGTTGCATTAGGGTTTATGAGTTATCATTATTGTTTATGGTTTATAGTTTAAGGGCTTGAGAGTTAGGGTTTATGGTTTATGATTTAAGAGTTAAGGTTTGTATTTGAGGGTTTGTGGTTTATATTATAGTGTTTAGGGTTTAGGGTGTTGCATTGTGGTTTATGAGTTATCATTATTTTTATGGTTTAGAGTTTATGGTTTGAGAGTTAGGGTTTATGGTGTTGTATTAGGATTTACGAGTTATCATTATTGTTTATGGTTTAGAGTTTAAGGGTTTAAGAGTTAGGGTTTATGGGGTTATGATTTAAGAGTTAAGGTTTGTATTCGAGGGTTTTTGGTTCATATTAGTGTTTAAGGTTTAGGGTGTTGCATTATGTTTATGAGTTATCTTTATTGTTTATGGTTTAAAGTTTATAGTTTAAGGTTTAGGGTTTAGGGCTTGAGTGTCACGGTTTGTATTTGAGGGTTTAAGGTTTATGGTGTTGCATTAGGGTTTATGAGTTATCATCATTGTTTATGGTTTAGAGTTTAATGGTTTAAAAGTTAGGGTTTACGGTTTATAATTTAAGAGTTAGGGTTTGTATTCGAGGGTTTGTGGTTCATATTAGAGTGTTTAGGGTGTTGTATTATGGTTTATGAGTAATCATTATTGTTTATGGTTTAGTGTTTAGAGTTTAGGGTTTAAGAGTTAGTGTTTTATATTCGAGGGTTTAAGGTTCATGGTGTTGTATTAGGGTTTACGAGTTATTATTATTGTTTATGGTTTAGAGTTTAAGGGTTTAAGAGTTAGGGTTTAGGGTTCATAATTTAAGAGTTAAGGTTTGTATTCGAAGGTTTGTTGTTCATAGTAGAGTTTTTAAGGTTTAGGGTGTTGCATTATGGCTTATGAGTTATTATTATTGTTTATGGTTTAGGGCTTAGGGTTTAGGATTTGAGAGTTAGTGTTTTATATTCGAGGGTTTAGGGTGTTTCATTAGGGTTTACAAGTTATCATTATTGTTTATGGTATAGATTTTAAGGGTTTAAGAGTTAGGGTTTAAGGTTTATGATTTAAGAGTTAGGGTTTGTATTCGAGGGTTTATGGTTCATATTAGAGTGTTTAGGGTTTAAGGTGCTTCATTATGGTTTACGAGTTATCATTATCGTTTATGGTTTAAGGTTTATGGTTTATGGTTTTAGAGTTAATGTTTTATATTTGAGGGTTTAGGGTTTAGGGTGTTGCATTAGGGTTTCTGAGTTATCATTATTGTTTATGGTTTAAAGTTTAAGGGTTTAAGAGTTAGGGTTTGGGGTTGATGGTTTATAATTTAAGAGTTAGGGTTTGTTTTTGTGGGTTTTGTGGTTTATATGAGAGTGTTTAGGATTTAGGGTGTGACATTACGGTTTATGGTTCATATTAGAGTGTTTAGGGTTTATGGAGTTGTATTAGGGTCTATGAGTTATCATTATTGTTTATGGTTTATGGTTTAATGTTTAGGGTTTAGGTTTTAGGGTGTTGCATTAGGGTTGATGAGTTATCATTATTGTTTATGGTTTAAAGTTTAAGGGTTCATGGTTTAGGGTTGTATACATACATATATACAAAGATATATTATAAAATAAAAAACCCTAAACCCTAATGATAACCCTAGACCCTTAACCAAAAAATGAACCCATAAACTCCAAACACTAATTCAAAAACCCTACAATGAAACAAAACCCTAAATACCTAAACCTAAACCCTAATATATATCACATTTATGTATATTGTATATGTTATATATATTATGTATATAATCTGTAATATATGTATATTGTATATATTATGTATATGTTATATATGTTATGTATTATGTATATGTATATGTTATATATATTATGTATATAATCTGTAATATATGTATATTGTAATATATGTTATATATAATATGTAATACATAATTATGCATTATGTATATGTTATATATATTATGTATATGTTATATATTATGTATATGTATGTATCATGATTCATGTATCATGTATGTGTGTATGTATATAATATGTATGTGTATGTGTATATATACTAATATATATGTACTTATGTGTGTATGTATGTATTTATATATTATGTGTCATGTGTGCATATATATATATATATATATATATATATATATATCATATCATATGTATATTTATGAACTTTTTTTTAATTCATTGAGTCATGGATTTCGGGTTAATATCAGTTCGGGTTCAAAACAGGCCGAGTTCATAACATGTCGGGTAAAATTGAATCTCGGGTCGATTCAGTCGGGTAATATCAGGTAATTTGCGAGGTCGGTCTCGGGTTCGTTTCAGTCGGATGCAGGTCGGGTTTCAGGTCAAAATTAACAGGTCAGATTCAGGTTCGGGTTGTTTTCAGTCGGACGCAGATCGGGTTCAGTTGCTACACAAACAAGTTCAACTCGGGTTCGGGTCAGCAACAGTCAATTACAGTTCGGGTTCGGGTCATCGAATTCTCGGATCAAATAAGGTTCTGACTCGAGCAGGTTTCAGGCAGATTTTCAGGTTTTGACTTGTTTTTACATCCCTAGGTTTTACTATTGTCTTTTACGATTTCAAATAAAATGGGGTTCGGTCATGCCTGCAGCCTGCCTGCTTAGCTTATCTTCACCTGTTGGTGTATGTATTAAACTTTTTAGAAAAAATCGATATTTTTGTAGCTTTCAATAAGAAATTGATCCAAAATATTGTTGAAAAAAAAGTAGAACCAATGGTTGGTTCGTAAATATGTGCAGACATGCACGACGCGGGTATTGCTAATATTCGAACCGATCGAGTCCTTTTTGAGCTTGTTGTAGTCACCTAATTTTATCCAACCCCTTTTGTTTTTTATATTATTGATTTTTAAATTATAAAAGATCCTAATTACATAAGATATGGAAAAATTGCAAAAGATCCTGTTCAAATATAAAATATAAAAAGTCGAAGGAAAAATTAATCATCAGAATATGATTGAAGCAAATATAAAATACCAGTCAAGGAAAAAAAAGGAGGCAGATCACTAAATCAGAAATCAATCAAGCAATTCAAATTAAAAGGGAAGGGAATCAAGTAATCAAGCAATAAATCCATATCAGTAGAAAATTAAGAATTTTCCCATTGTAAATTTGACATGTAAATTCCTATACAAACCCATCAATACCTTTGTAATTTTCACTATGAATTTACTTGGATTTTTTTGGAATAATACAAGAAGCAAACAACTTTTCCGTATTTTCTAATCTTGTTCTTTATTTTATTTTTTATATTTTATATTCGAGTATGTTGAAAGAAAATGGATAAATTCTTACCTATTTCTTTGATCCATTGTCGCAGGATTTCGAACGAATAAATTGCCAAATTTTGGGTTTATTCGAATCCTTTTTTTTGGCTTGAAGTTATTTTGAAAACGTTTTGGGTAGTATTTTTTTAAGAAATAAAAAAGATTTTTTTTATTTTTCTGTCGTCGACAGACGGCAACCAGCGCCAATGGAGAGCGACTGACACGACAGAGGTTCACCGGTTCTTCAAAAAAAAATTGAAGAACCTGGATGAACACTTGATAGAAAAATAGAATGGTTGCTTTGATCCAAAATTTATTCGAACTTGATAAAAAAAATAGAACGGGGAGTCGGTTACGCGTAGGGGTTTAATGGGAGTTCATCGTTCTCTACGCGTAACCGACTCCCGAACTTGTTTTTGTGTTTTCACAGACTAAACTTGTTGTTATAATAAAATAAATTATTTTTATTAAATTAACTCGTTTTTTGGTAATCCAATCACACCTCAAAAAAATTTGGTGGCGACTCCGTTTTTTTAATGTCAAGCTCAAAATGGCTGCGATACTTGTGGATATTTTAACCCAAATAATTTTTCCTCAAATAGAGCATATCTTTTTCAAATTATGTTTTGAAATTAAAAGGATAAATATTAAAATGTTCCTTTAATTGAAACAATAATTTTAAAAATTGCTCTTTAAATATTCATTGATTAAATGCTTCATAGGTCAAATTTGCAATAGTTCTCTACCTGAAACTCCTATAAATATCTTGTTAACCTACTAGATTAAACACAACTCAAAATCACAGAGATTTTTATATTATTTTATTATATAATTTTCAAAAGTAGTTTTTTTTGGTGATAGACGAAGACAAGTTACAGTTCGTGATCTCTGTGACTGTAGCTGATCATCTAATTGTTGTATCATGGGAGATATGGGTGTTTAAAAATATCCGATCCGATCCGATCGATCTGATCCGGTTATCTCTTGATCCGATCCGAAAATTCCGATATTTGATCCGATTATAGATTTTACGGATCGGATACGGATCGCAATATTTCAAGTTTCGGATTATCCGAAAACCCGAAAGTCCGAAAATCTATTTTTTTTAAAATATTAATATTGTTATATTTAACTATTTAATGCTTGTTATATCCGAAATTTTAAAAAATAGAAATTTTCATAGATGTGAATCTTGTTATATTTAGTAATTTGTTGTTTGTTATATTCGAAATTATGAAATTTTCATAAATACGACCTTCAAATTCGAAAAAAATAGTTGAATCAAATTATATTTTCGGATAATCGAATATCCGATCCGATTATTCGGTATCCGAAAAACCGGATATCTGATTTTTTCCAGATCGGATATAGATCACTATATTGCCGATCCAAAAAACCAGATATCCGAAAAAACTAGATCGGATCCGAACCGATATCCGACAATGAACACCCCTAGTGGGAGACAGACGACCAAGGATCTCAAGCACCATAGGAGTGATCGAAAATCTATCTTAAGGAAACTGCGTAATTGCAGGCCTCAACCCGTTTTCCACTAATCGATTTTTCTGTCTACTAAAAATAAACGATTTAATATTGTTATATTCGATTTGTTTAGACAATTTGTATCTATTTTGATTCTGTTTGATTTAATATTTTAATATAATATTTATATTTTATTATTTATATTGTTTTTGGATTAACGCTTTTCTAACATTCAGATTTTGATTTTAATCCTTGACGAAAATATTGATTTTTACGTTATATACGGTGATATATGATTTGGAGAGTATGCCGTGATTTGCTACCATTGCAAAAACTGCGATGGGACATGGGTCTGATTATTCTTATTTTTACCAAGCAACCAACTGTTAATTTTTGTTGCTTTAATTTTTTTTATTACCATATTTACCATTGTTTTATGACCACAATTTGGCAATTTTGGGTGAAAAACCCCTTTTAAAATATTATTTTTAATAATGGCTCCCAAAAATATTTATTTGGCAAAATGACCCCCTTTCTTGCCAGGTCGGCAGACCTCGCGTTTTGTAGAACGCGAGGTACGATATCGCGTTGTACAGAACGCGAGGTCTGTCGAGTTGGCGTTCCAGTCCGTTTTAACGGTTTAACAGTACCTCGTGTTCTGCAGAACGCGAGGTCCACGAGAAATTGAAAAGCCGGCTTAGAATATATCGGACGGACCTCGCGTTCTGTAGGACGCGAGGTCTGCCCAATTCCCAGCCTAAACCGCAAGCAAAAACATGCTAAGTAGGCCTGTTCGAACCCAATTTCGAGCGTGTAAATGGTATATTTTTAGCGATCATCGAGTTTGGAGTCGTAGTACTGAAAATTGTCTATCGTATGACACGAACATAATTAATTTCCGTCCATTCTACAATGGTTTAAAATGGCTTCGAAAACCCTATGCTAGCATACTTTTTTCGATTGAAGTTGTATTTCAACTAATGTCGATAGGCATGTTCGAGCAGAATTTCATACGTATAAATTTTAAATTTTTAGGTAACATCGAGTATGGGGTTGTAGTACTGGAAATTCTCTATCGTATGACACTGACACGGTCAATTTTCGTCAATTGTACATTGACTTATCGTTGCTTCGAAAACACTATCATAAAATATTTTTTTGAATGATTGAAAATATAAGATGGCGTACTGTATAAATAGAAGTAAACTGACTTTATTGATTAGATTGTCATGGGCGAACTCGCATATACAAATTAAAAATAATTAATTAATACGAGGGGCTGAGCGATTAGGACACTTAGGAGCCCTTGCTACGCAACCAAGCGAGACACTGCAGTGAATATTGGCGCAACAATGAAGATGTATTATTTTTTTCCCTTTTCATTTCTAAAAAAATTTACTTTATTAAATTTTATTCTTTTATTTTTACTAACTATTTTATTTTATTTTTTTCAGGGATACGAACGTAACTTACAATGTTACGTTCACCGTATCACCGTCGCACCCATTCCTGCTGTTGCCCAATTGATTGAGCGGACTGGTTTTGGGCACATAGCTCGCTATATAGGGGGGGTGAAGGTTAGACCGTCGTTGATCAGCGCGCTGATAGAACGGTGGAGACCCGAGACGCACACATTCCATCTTCCATTTGGCGAGGCAACAATTACGTTGCAGGATGTTGCCTACATTCTCGGGTTGCCTATAGATGGCAGCGTTATTACTGGTGTGGCGATGGGACATTGGCCACTCCTATTTGCTGAACAAATTGGGGTGATGCCCCCTGATAGAGCGTGGGACGGAGGGAAAATTTCTCTACTGTACTTGGAGGAGAACTTTGGAACCCCTCCCCCCGATGCGGATGATGTTACACTTGAGGTATTTTTTTATTATATTTAGTATGCTTTTATTACATTTATTATTAAATTAAAATTTTTTATTTGCATATTAGCGTTTAGGGAATTTTTTATGAGGAATAGGATACTTAGGATACTTTATTAAATATTTAGGTTGCCTACATTAAATATTTAGGATACTTACAATTTTTTATGATAAATTTTTAGGATGAATTCAGTAATTATTTAGGGTACTTTATTAAATATTTAGGTTTAGGGTTTAGGGATTTAGGATACTTATAATTTTATTATTTAGGATGAACTTACAATTTTTTTAATTAGGATGCCTTTATTAATTTATATTTTCACAGCGGTATGCGCGAGCCCACATCTTGCGCATTATTGGCGGGATATTAATGCCCGACAAAACTCGCAACAAAGTGCACGTTATGTGGCTTCATCATCTAACAAATTTAGCCGAGTCTGGACAAAAATCTTGGGGGTCGGCTGTCTTGGCGTTTCTTATCAGAGACCTCTGCAGAAACGTTGACGCCTCCAAAGCATCGATGGGAGGATGCTGTTTATTCCTCCAGGCTTGGGTTTGGCTTCAGATCCCTACTTTGGCACCACAGCTTCGGATTCCCAGTCCTCTGTCATTTCCGCTTATACGGAGGTACTACATAATCTACTATATTTTTTTATTCAATTATTTTATTTAACGGTCTTTTTCATTATTTAAAGGTGGTCCGCCAACCTATCCCACGTCGGCCTACCGGACTCCCAGAAAGAATACAGATATGCATTCGATGGCTTGACGGAGGACGAGGTAATTCAACAATTATTTTGGTTTTTTCCATACTATTTTTTCCAATAATATTTCATATAGAAATTTTTACTAACTTTTTTCATTCTTTTTAGTTCGTGTGGACGCCCTACGATTCAGAGGAGATTCGCAACATTACTCCAGCAGCTATTGTGGAACAGCGACATCGAGACCTCTGGATTTCCGTAGTTCCGCTCCTGAACTACGAAGTTTGCGTGTGGCATTCTGCGGATCGGGTACTCCGACAGTTCGGGTACATCCAAGATGTTCCACGCCCTCCGCAAAATATGGACGAGTTCCACCATCTTACGCGTCAGGGGAAGACGGAGACTGACTGGGCCGAGCACCACGCTGTCTGGATAGCGCTTTGGGGTCAACGATTTCACAGACGCCCACATTTTCTCCAACCAATTATAGAAGGGGGTCCTTCGGTCCTACTCAATTATGACCAGTGGTATAGGGACAATGGGATGCGACATATCCTTACTCCGGAGGAGCTGCAAGCCGGGCTTCCCCAGCGACCCCAAAACCGCCCACGCGGGAGCGGGCGAGCGAGCCAGAGCCAGTCCCAGCCCCAGAGGCAGACCCAGAGGCAGACCTAGAGGCAGTCGACACAGCGCGGTCCGAGACCACGATATGACACTCCAGGGGCATCATCTTCTGCCCCACCATTGCATAGCGGTCCATCGACTTTCCAGCAGACGATGCCTCCACCCCAGTTCGGCTCCACTGATGCCTATCGCCCCCAGACGCCCACGATTGACCTTCTACTTATCGATTATCCACCTCAGTATGAGTTTCATATGGTGGATAATACGCCGATGGGTAGTTTGTTTTACTCCCCGCCTAGGCCCAGCACAGATCCGCAGATCGCGCACGATGGTCAGGATGATAGGGACCAGGGACCACCACACGATGGACAGAGGAGGTATCCGGATCGTGAGCGTCATCCACCCGACTGCGGAACCGGTGGACATAGGCATTTTTAGTTTTTTTTGTTGTTTTCTATTTATGTTTTTAATATTTATGTAAAACACTTTAAAATTTTATAATGTCGTATTCTAATTTTATTTATGAATTATAATTTTGTTTGCATATTATAATTAAACTTTATAATATTTATTTAATTTTTGTTTTTAATAAATTTAATAGGATTAAAAAACAGAAAATCGACATTAGTTGAAATACAACTTCAATCGAAAAAAGTATGCTAGCATAGGGTTTTCGAAGCCATTTTAAACCATTGTAGAATGGACGGAAATTAATTATGTTCGTGTCATACGATAGACAATTTTCAGTACTACGACTCCAAACTCGATGATCGCTAAAAATATACTATTTACACGCTCGAAATTGGGTTCGAACAGGCCTACTTAGCATGTTTTTGCTTGCGGTTTAGGCTGGAATTGGGCAGACCTCGCGTCCTACAGAACGCGAGGTCCGTCCGATATATTCTAAGCCGGCTTTTCAATTTCTCGTGGACCTCGCGTTCTGCAGAACGCGAGGTACTGTTAAACCGTTAAAACTAACTGCAACGCCACGTCGACAGACCTCGCGTCCTGTACAACGCGATATCGTACCTCGCGTTCTACAAAACGCGAGGTCTGCCGACCTGGCAAGAAAGGGGGTCATTTTGCCAAATAAATGTTTTTGGGAGCCATTATTAAAAATAATATTTTAAAAGGGGTTTTTCACCCAAAATTGCCCCACAATTTTCATTAGCTTGGATGGTGCTTGCACATGAATATGGTGGAGTTCTGTGCGTTTGAGGATACATTATATCATAGGCCCGGCTCGCCACGTCATCCATGGTCCCAACCAATAAAAAGCTTCCATTTCATTATTTTTTTCCATGTCATTTTTTTACCAAGTGAATCTTCACTCAGATTTACTGCAAATTATATTAAAAAAATACTTTTTACCAATTGTAGATTCACTTGGTAAAAAATGACATGGAAAAAATAATGAAATGAAAGCTTTTTATTGGTTGGGACCATGGATGACGTGGCGAGCCGGGCCTATGATATAATTTCTCTGATTTAAGGTTTTAATATTACTATGAAAATATGCAAATTAAATCGAATTAACTTCTTAGTCATTCTCCACGGTCAAAATAACTTCAACCCTAGTTGCACTCTAATTTGATCAATCTCTTTGATCGGGGGTTGGCAATTAATTTTAATATTGGTTTTCGACTATCAAATCTATTAGTTTTTTTATTTTAATAAAAATCCATTTTTTTGTCATTGTGACACGTTTTTTCCTTTGTCCTTGTGATATATCTTTGTTTTTGTTTTGTGGTTTGGTTCATTTGTCTTTGTGGCATGTTTCAGCATACCCTAGAGATCGATTGTTGTTCGCACAGAGATTCAATCGGCGCTAGTTTTTGATTTATGTTTTTTTCGGTGGTCACTTGAAAAGTTATATCCCCACTCGGTTGATGATTGTTTGTCGATGAAATCAGTCTTGGGTAGCGGTACTTTTGCTTGACAGTTTGGATCGCACACCACTTCTTCTTTCTTTATGTGTCTCGTTTGGACAGAGACAAGGAGATTCAGGAGGCTGCTAAAGTTTGTTAGTATGCTTATCTCCATAGAAATTTTCATTTTTCTTTGTTTTTGGGTTGTAAGAATTTTTTGGGTTGTTTAATCCAAATATTCTTCTTCTTGAATGTATTGTAATTGTATTTTTTATAGATTTAATAAAAATTTAATATTTTTTATCAAAAAAATATTACCATGAAAATACCATAATTTATTGTTTGAATATTACCATAATATAACCAAACCATGATAGCATACATTTTGGAAAAAGGAGGGAATAAATCATTGAATTTATTTCTCCGTTAGAATCTTGCAGTGATTCTAATTTTGCAAGGAAAATAAATTGTTGAATTTATTTTCTGGAGAATCTTATATGATTCTATTTTGTAAGAAAAATAAATCACTAATTTTATTTTTTGGAGATCTTGTATGATTCTATTTTGCAAGAAAAATAAATCGATGAATTTGTTTTTGTGGGAATCTTATGTGATTCTATTTTGTAAGGAAAATAAATCGTTGAATTTATTTTCATGGAAATTTTGTATGATTCCACTTTGAAAAAGGAAATAAATCATTGAATTTATTTTCTTGAGAATCAGGTATGATTCTATTTTGTAACAGGAAATAAATTGTTGAATTTATTTCTTGGGAATTAAGTACGATTCTATTTTGTAAAAGAAATAGACCGTTGAATTTATTTCTTGAGAATCAAGTATGATTCTACTTTGGAAATAAATTGGTGTATTTATTTCTTATGAATCTTGATTAGTTTGTAAAGTAAGATATAGTAAATACATTTGTTTTTGAGAATTTAATTTTTGCCGTTTTAACAGGTTTACTTGATCTCCTTTCAAGCAAAGTGGACAAATCTGTTTTAACAGAATTTGTTAGTAACATTGGTTATTGATTCTGTTCAACAGAATCTAGAGCATTGATTCTGACCGAAGTCTTGAATCAAAACATGGAAGAACTCGATTTTTCTATGTAGTAACTGCATTCTCAAAGCCTTATGTGATGCACATTATGAAGTGTACATTGTTTTAAACATGGCTAAAGAATTGCGAGGGTCGTTGGACCATAAATACAAAATGAAAGATGTCAGTGCTAAGAAATTCTTAGTTACCAATTTTTTAATGGTTGATTCCAAATTGTTGTGAATAAAAAGTAATGACTTTAATTGATCACTCACGATATTCTCGCAAAAGAAATGTTGATAAGTAAATTAGTTCAGGCATTAGTCATTTGAAAAGCTAACATCTACTTGGAATGAAATTCATAAACGGATGAATGAAAACAATATGAAAGTGCATGTCTAGGATTTGTTCTTTGAAAGACCTGATATTTAAGCATGCCTAGTGCACTACCTATTTTTTCATAAGTTACCTACCAGGTGCATTGTTCATTATTACACTTAATAAATTCATAATCTATGCTTCTAATTTGTGGCTATGAGTCACAATGGAAAACCAATGAGATTCAATTGAAAGAATTTCGAAACGTGACAACAACGAATGTTGTCTATTTGACCATGTTAAACTTGGTCAAAGATCTGAAGGATGATCCTCCTATTATTAGAGAGGATAAGGTAAATGTTGTTACTACCTTCAAATGTTACTAAGGCATATATTGCCGTGACAAGTATTGCCAAGGCAAATGTAGTTGAAGTCAAAAAGGACTTCAAGAAAAATAAACCGTAGAAAAGGTCTTATGAGACCAAAAGGCGGTGTGTTCAAGAAGTAAAATTTCATGGGAATTGCTTCAATTTCCATAAGATGGGAAACAAGTATTCGAAATATAGAATTCTAAATGAGGTCAATGTTATTGGCGTAACAATTGACATGAAAAAATATTGTTAGAAGGAATACATTTATTTCCTTCATTGATGATAGCACAAAAAGTAACGTTATGTGCATTTGCTTAAGAGCAAAGATGAAGCTATAGAGAAAATTGTTCTCCATGAGCATGATGTTGAAGCTCAAACTTAATTAAATGGTTATGATGGGGGAAAAGCTCTATATGAGTAACGTTGGTACTATAATGTGCTTAACATGTGGGGGAAGCTGTTCTATAAGCTAATTACCTTTTAAATAAGATTTTCCACAATAAAAGAACCAAGACACCATATGAGTTATGAAAGGTAATTAAACTTTCATTCAACAACTTGAAAATGTGGGGTGTCTTGAAAAGGTAATAGCCTCATTACCAAAGCAAACGGAAATAGATCCCCAAAATGGTGGATTGTATTTTATTGGCTATGAAGATCATATCAATGCGTATCAGGTTCTTGTGTGTGAATTAACGAACCTTGGGATCCACAAGAATATGATTATAGAACCAAATAATGGCTCATTCTTTGAAAATAAACTTCCCTCTATAACTAAGGAAGTTGATCCATGTTTCACGAAATGAACTTTAGAGTCTATTAGTGAAGATAGTCCAGTTGGTCAACAAAAGGTTAAAACTAAAATATTGTCATGATTACAAATAAGTGTGACAAATGTGTGTATGTCAAACCTAGCGACATTAGGATATATGATCCTATATTGATGACATACTCATTTTATATGTAACAAATGAAATGGTAAACGTACCAATGACATGTTAAATTCAAGATTTGACATGAAAGATATGAGACTAGTGTAGACTCTGTAGAAGATGTGTAAAATGAATGTTGGCAAAATGTATAAATGATATGTATTGGGCAAGTTATGCCAAGAGTCTTTTGTGTGCAAGTATACACAGTCTGCAAGTAATACAGCTTGGTAAGTTGAGTTATCGATCCCACCGAGATTGACTTGAATTCGATTGTTTGATTATTACTTGCTTTGGAAGAAAAGATGTTTGTTTTGAAGGTTATTTTGAAACTAAAGAAAAGAAAAGAAAAATGAAGTAAAATGTTCGTAAGGAAGATGTTTCTAAATGAGTGATGACTGTTGGCAGGGAATGCCTGGATTCAACATGGCTCATGCCAACCTTTATTGGCAAAACTGTCTTGGCACTGTTTGCCGAGCAGATTCAACAATAGCAAAGCCTCTCTCAATGGTCGTTGCCCTAAATTGGCCAAGTAAAAACCCATATATCTCTATAGTGTATATTTTTATTAAACAAATTTGATTAAAACCAATCTATACTCTGAGGGGGTAGATTTCACTTCCGAAGTAAGTTCATCTACTTGAACGACTTCTCTCGAAGCTTCTCTCCCAATTAATCAACAATTTAATCATCACCAACCCAAGTCTGTTAAGATATTGGGAGGCAACAGGCGTACTGTGCCAGCTCTCGCTTGGCAGAGTGTTTAGGAAAAATTAGAGTATGCCAAATAGAAAAACTTTGCCAAAAACAAAATTATTATAAAGGAACTAAGACATAAAGCCAATATTCAATCCAAAGCATCCCCCACCAACTATGAAAATTAGTTCATGGTGAGGGGGTTAACCAACACGACCATAATCGTTTTGAAAAACATCATCATAAAAAAAATAAAGAATAACAACTTGTGCCAATGGAATAGGCAGAGGGGTCTCTCGATGCGTCTGTAGAGTGTCCACGAGTTCTATATTTTGTACATATTCCTGCCCTTATTATTGCTATTCTTAAGCTCATTTAGGCATATTTAGGTGCATTGCATGCATTATAACAGTATCTACTCTTTTACCATGCTTTTATTGAATATTTTATGTTTGGTTGAGAAAAGTTACTATTTTAGTTTAGTTTTTATTTCCAGGTGCTATAGCAAGGAGATGAGAGGAGATGACAGGAGAAGGCATGAAAGCTGGAACAAAAGTAGCTGTACTGAAGCAGTTCCAGATGCCGCCAAGGACGCTACCGAAACAACATTGCCGCCAAGTGCCGCCTAGGTAGGAGTTACACAGACCTAGCCAAGATGGGTCGCGATTGAAAGAGGGTAATTTCCTAAGCCCAATGAGCCCAGTCTTGCAATTTTCTGAAGCCTGTAGCGGCCGGTGGAGCTGATCCAAGATGGATAAGTAGGAGTACTTATCCTTACTTGCGGGAGAAGGCAACGTCCAAAGAGTCCACAATTAAGTAAAAAAGGAGTCTGTATTTAATGTAAATTACTTTAAGAACTTCTACTTCAAGGAGGACTCAAACTTAGGCCATGAGCCCTATATATACCCAATGTATGTGAGGGTACATGGGCGTATCGCATGACGAGGTATGAGGGGATGCGTGCTTGAATAGCCGCACAACATAGATGTATCTAGGTAGATGGGAGTTGTTGGGGGTCGTGGCCCAACTCTCCTAGGGTTTTGGCACTTGTATGTAAAGTAGATGTGAGAAACGGTTGTAATAATTTTGAGTTGTTTTCAATAAAATTCCAAAGTTTGCTTAATCTATGCACTTCATTCTTTTAATTAGTCTACACCAGTCAGTTGAGAGAATCCATTTGTCGGGCACGAAAGTGTAAGGCTCACGAAAGGGTTAAGCACGGTCACAACATGTGGGGGCGTGACTAACTTGGTTCCTAACAAGTTCACAAGTTTCAGCGGCTAAAAGGGATCACTAATCGAATGGACTTGCATGTTTTAGGTTTACGCTGAGATTGCTAGGTATTGCCTACATCACGTGAGTGTTCAAGCATCCTTGCCTAGAAATAAGGAGGTTCACTGTCGAATATCCCGCCGAACTTGGAATGTCTGCCAGACTTGCCGCTAGGACCTATTTGCGTTCCACCTGCCGAGACAGCGAAAGTTGCAAGGGTAGTGACCCGCTGCGGCCGCGTGACAGGGTCGTAGCCTGCCGCCTGCCATTCCCGCCGAGGCAGCAAATCATGGCAGCGCAAAACATACTCAAGCTTTACAATGCAGTCTTCACACTACTGAGCTGCAATTGTCTTACCCAATTTATCGACCAAATCTCTCCCTATCATCCCTCTCATCATTATCTTTATTTTATTTGTATTTTTATATTTCCACATTGTGAGATTTAATTGCGTATTTACTAAATCTTTGTGCAGGAAACCATTCATAGGAGCTGCTCCAGTCCCTATGGGAGACTGATAACTGCACAAATATCATTGTTTTCACACCTTTTTGCTATAGCATTTGCCTGTTCTTGAGTTCATACCATAGCATTTAGACTGCATTTAGGTTGCATTTTCTTCTTCTGGGTGCATCATTATCTTTGTTGGTATTTGGTCCATATCGAGGGGTACTGCTCGGAAGGTTGGTTCTTGGTTTGTTGGTGCGTAGGAAAGGAGTCAAGAGAAAAAGCTAGTGCTAGGATTTGCTATAGCATAGTGGAAGTGGATATTGGCCAGCACGTGAGAAGCACGTGAGCTGCAAAAGCACATGAACATGCAGAAAAGGACGATCTGACATGTGCAACACCCGATACCCACCTGCAGACTGTCCTCCTTGTCCCCTCATGGCAGACCTTGTCAGTGGATATTCCTTGGGATTATCAAGGCATCTTTAGAGCACAAAACCCAAGAAGCCTCCACTATATAAAGGGGAGAGAAGCTTGGAAAAATATATAGCGGAAGAGAGAAAAAGTCACAAGGAGAGAGATGTGTTCACCTTCATCTTCTTCAGCTTGGTGTCCTCCATCGTTGAAGCTCCAAGGAGTGGCCCCGCCAGCCTCGAGAGAGGCGGTGGGCCTAAGTTAGTTGGACAGTCTATGGCAGAGAGGGAGTTCACCTTTCTTTCTGTCACTATAGTATTTACTTTTCATATCTTTATCTTTGTTTATGTTATCGCAATGATACGTTGGATGATATTGCTCAACCACGAACTCTTTTAGGTGGCTTGGGTTTGATGGATGATTTTATTTTGAGTACTTTTTAATGGATGCTATAGCTTTTTCAGTGTTTATCATGTTCTATGCTTTGCTTATTCGTTTTCATTTCCTTAAAGTTGTAAGAGCCCTCAAGAGTTGGTCGTTCTTTAAGTGTGTGTTGAGGTTAGTAATCGAGAGAGCTAGCCTTAGAACCCCCATAAGCAATAGAGTGGTTGTCGAGAGGTAGACTCTAATCTACCTTAGAGATAAGTGATAGGTTTCAAGGGCTAAAAAGGATTGTTCGTGAAGGGTAGGGGAGTGTTAAGAGTTTACGCCAAGAGGAATGGTTGTAGCATTTTTGACTCCCAGTTTCCTGGCTAAAGATAGTTTAGGAATACTTTCAGCAAATCCCGCCTAGCATAGAAGACAACTGAAGATCCTTAGTATCGTTAAGAAGCTTAGTTTAGGTTGTCCATCATTCCCAGCCAGTCATTCCGTAGTGAGTTTCGCATATGCAAGGAGACCTGTTCATCATCTTGCTATCATATCTTTCTCTGCACCGTTTTGCTTCAGCATTATTTTACATCATCTCTTTTACTATAGCATTGCCACCTGCAAAAAGTTTAATCTTTATTATTACAGCAAACCGTGAATACCTCTAATCCCTGTGGAGACGATACTCACTCATCACTTTATTACTCGTTCGACGTGTATACTTGCACCATATTTGCGTATCATTTATAGTACACTGCACGTAAACAACAAGTTTTTGGCGCCGTCGCCGAGGATTGGCAATTGGTTGTTTACAGTTTTTATTTATATCGCTTGTTCTTTTTGTTTTGTACATATTTGTTTTAGATTTTTCATTTTTTTTCTTTTCAGGTGTCCTGCTAGTGCATGACCAGAAGACGACCTAGAGGACCCCTGCAATCACCTATTTCTGAAATTGAGCATTTCTTGAGACTTAGAAGACGTGTTCGAAGAGAAGAGACCAGAAACATGAACGGAGAAATAACACCACCTCAAGGTAACTGAGATGCTATGAAAAATGGCTAGGGAGAAGCAGCTCGACCTCGAGCAATTAGAGATCATTTGACTCCTATCTTGGACGATCTCTATCCCGGAATAGTAACTCCAGAAATTCAGGCAGCCCAGTTCGAGCTTAAACCTGTTATGTTCAACATGTTGAACACTATTGGTCAGTTTGGAGGTATGCCTCACGAAGATACAAGACAACATATTCGTGCTTTCTTGGAAGTTTGTGACACATTTAGACAGCAAGGAGTGCACGAGGATGTGCTAAAGCTTAAACTGTTTTCATATTCTTTACGTGATCGTGCTAGAGCATGACTAAGTAGAGTGCCAGCTGGATCAATGGAGACTTGGACAGATTTATGCAAAAGTTTTTTGCTATGGTATAATCCACCCAATAGAAACACTCAGTTGAGAAATGATATTGCTTCTTTTCGTCAAGCTGATGACTAATCCATGTACGAGTGTTGGGATCGATTCAAGGGATTATTGAGGAAGTGCACAAATCATGGTTTTCATGATTGGACCCAAGTGATTATGTTCTATAATGGAGTGAATGCTCCTACAAGGATGATGTTAGATGCTTCAGCAAATGGGACCTTGTTAGACAAATCACCGGAGAAAGCATTCAACATTCTTGATAGGGTAGCCAACAATGATTGCCAGTTTCGACCACAAGGCTTGGAACGGGGAGGAGAACCCAAGCAGTTCGAGAGAGTGAAGCTGATGACTCGGTAGCCACCTAGTTAGCTGCTATCACAAATATGCTAAAGAACCTCCAACGTCCCAACGAAGTAAAGAAAGTGAAGTCCGCAACCTCATGTCTCAGATGCGATGGCAATCACCATTTGAGTGAATGCCTTGACAATCAAGAGTCAGCCAACTATGTGGGGAATTATAACCGCAACAACAATCCACATTCCAATACCTACATATCAGGATGGCGTCAGCATCCAAATTTTAGTTGAGGTAATCAAGGGCACATCAATTCTGCTCAGCCAGCGCCACAACAAAATCTGATCGAAGCACCATCTTCTAACCAGATGAAGCCATGACAAGGTCATAAGGGAACATCATCTTACTTGAACAGTTTGCTGGAGACTACATTCAAAGAATTTATGGCTATGATAAAAGATTTCATGGGAACCATGAAAGTTTTGCTCCAGGATCATGCAGCAAACATTAAGAATCAATGAGCCTTATTGCAAAGCCATAGTTCCTCTCTCTGAGCCTTAGAAACACAAGTTGGTCAGATAGCTCAAACCTTGCATGCGCGACCACATGCAAGTTTGCCTAGTGACACTGAAGCCACTAAGCACCATAGCAAGGAACAATGCAGTGCACTCACATTAAGGAGTGGCAAGGAAATTAGCAAGGAAGAAAAGTTTGGGGGAAAAGAGAAGGAGGACTCTCAGCCCAACTTGTCTCACGAAGAAGATAACTCACAAGATCCTCCAGTTGAAGAGAAGGGTGAGGAAGTCATAGCAAAAGAAACACCGGAGGAGGAGCCTGCTTTTGCTACAACAAAAGATGTAACTCCACCAGTCCAGACAAATGAAGTTAGACCCCCACCTCTTTTTCCTCAACGACTCAAGAAGCAGAAAGAAGACCTTCAGTTCTAGAAATTTGTAGATATCTTGGACAAATTACATATCAATGTCCCGTTTCTGGAGGCCATTGATCAGATGCCAACATATGCCAAGTTCCTCAAGGATATAGTCACGAAAAAGAGGAAGGTCGAGAAGCAAGAAACTGTCGCTATAGTAGAAGAATGCTATTCTATGTGGAGCAAGCTGCCACCTAAGAGGAAGGACCTAGGTAGTTTTGTTATCCCATGTTCTATTGGCGATAAGTTTGTTGGAAGAGCACTTTGTGATTTGGGATAAAGTGTTAACTTGATGCCTAAGTTGATTTTCTGAAACTGGGAATTCGAGAGGCACAACCCACCACAGTTGTGCTACAACTAGCAAATCATTCTCATGTTCGCCCAGAAGGAAGAGTTGAAGATGTTGTGGTAAAAGTGGACAGATTTATCTTTCTAGTCGACTTCTTAATCCTCGATTGTGAAGCTGACAACAACACACCTGTTATCTTGGGTAGGCCATTTTTAGCCACCAGACGAGATTTGATCGATTATGAGAAGGGTGTATTCACGATGCGAGTGGCTGATCAGACGGTCACGATCAATATTCATGACACCCTCAAGTATGCAGACAATCCAAGAGTATGCCAATATATAGATGCTACAGCATAGAATGCGACTGATAATTTTTGCTGTAGCAATGAGATGCAAATGGAAGAGTTTGAAGCACTCTGCAAAGATGATGATTCAGACCTAGAAGAGCTCTCAAGGTAACTGAAGCAGTCTAGTCGACTCGAGGCTAGACCAGGTACGCACTTTGTACCTCTTGATTTTTCAAAATTTGTACCTCCTAAACCTTTCCTTGAGCATGCATCTACTCTAGAACTGAAACCTTTGCCATCACATCTTAAATATGTTTACTTAGGGAGCAATGAAACTTTGCTTGTGATAATCTCATCTAGTCTCACACCTAAGCAAGAAAATAGCTTAGTAAATATGTTGTTACGACATAAAAATGCATTAGGGTGGACCATGGCTGATTTGAAGGGTATAAGCCCTGCTATATGTATGCACAAAATTTTGCTTGATGATTATCACAGTAATTCTGTTGAGCCCTAGAGAAGATTAAACCCAATCATGAAGAATGTGGTGATGAAAGAAATAATCAAGTGGCTTGATGCTGGAGTAATCTACCCGATATCCGATAGCTCATGGGTCAGCCCAGTGCAATGTGTATCGAAGAAGGGAGGCGTGACCGTGGTAAGCAATGAGGAGAATGAGCTATTTCCTACTAGAACTGTCACGGGGTGGAGGATTTGCATGGACTATAGGAAGCTCAACAAGGCAACCAAGAAGGACCATTTCCCCTCCCATTCATTGATCAGATGTTAGATCGACTAGCGGGCAAGGCATTTTACTGCTTCCTCGATGGGTATTCTAGGTACAATCAGATTGCTATAGCACCCGAAGACCAAGAGAAGATGAATTTCACATGCCCTTATGGAACTTATGCTTTCCGAAGAATGCCCTTTGGTCTCTGCAATGCTCCAACAACTTTTCAAAGATGTATGCTGGCTATTTTTTCAGACTTGGTCGAGGATTTCTTGGAAATTTTCATGGATGACTTCTCAGTCTCTGGAGATGACTTCGACACAGTCTTGGGCAATCTTGCCAAGGTTCTAAAGAGGTGTGAAGAAGTTGATTTGGTGCTCAATTGTGAAAAATGCCATTTCATGGTAATGGACGGAACGATCTTAGGCCACAAGATCTCGAAGCAAGGGATAGAAGTTGACAAAGAAAAGGTCGAGGTCATTGAAAAACTACCTCCCCCACTACTGTCAAGGGACTAAGAAGCTTCCTAGGGTATACTGGCTTTTATCGGAGATTCATCAAGGATTTTTCGAAGATTTCAAAGCCGCTATGCAATTTGATACAGCAAAATCAACCATTTGTGTTTGACAAAGATTGCTATAGCACATTTTAAGAATTGAAGGAGAAGCTTATCACAACATCAGTCTTCATTCCACCTGATTGGAATGGGCCATTTGAGCTGATGTGTGATGCAAGTGACTACGCCGTCGGTGCAGCACTTGGACAATGCCGAGGTAAACTCTTTCATGTTATTTATTATGCTAGTCACACTTTGAATGATGCACAAATCAATTACACCACTACTAAAAAAGAATTGCTTGTTATAGTATTTGCCTTTGATAAGTTTAGGTCATACTTGATAGGCACTAAGGTCATAGTTCATACCGATCAATCATCCATTAAGTACTTAGTGACTAAAAAGGATGCTAAACCTAGATTTATTAGATGGATACTCTTGCTGCAAGAATTTGATTTAGAAGTTAGAGATAGGAAAGGATGTGAGAACCAGGTAGCTGATCATTTATCTAGGCTAGAAAATTCTATCACACAAGGTAGTGAATCTGAAATTAAGGAGGAATTCCCTGATGAGATACTGTTAGCTGCTACAACAATTCTGTGGTATGATGATATTGTCAATTATCTTGTTAGTGGTATTTTGCATCCTAATTTTTCTAGCAATGGACTCAAGAAATTCAGACATGATGCAAGATTCTACTATTGGTATGCACCCTACTTGTTCAAGCAATGTCCTGATCAGATCATAAGGAGATGTGTTCTAGCAGAAGAATACCATAGCATTTTGTACCATTGTCATTCATCACCGTGTGGAGGGAATTTTGGTGGTGCTAGAACTGCTGCAAAATTTCTTCAAGCAGGATTCTATTGGCCTACACTTTTCAAGGATGCACATGAGTTCTACAAGACTTGTGATAGATTCCAAAGAACGGGGAATATCTCCAGGCGGAATGAAATGCCATTGCAAAATATTTTGGAGGTTGAAATCTTTGAAGTGTGGGGAATTGACTTCATGGGTCCGTTTCCTGCATCATATGAAGATCTATATATTTTGCCAGCAATCGACTTCGTGTCAAAATGGGTGGAGGCTGTTGCCACCCCAAGGAATGACTCCAAGACGGTCATGAAGTTCCTTCACAAGAACATCTTCACGAGGTTTGGAGCACCCCGAGCCGTCATCAGTGATGAAGGAACTCACTTTGACAACAAGCTTATTGCTAAAGCATTACATCGATATGGAGTCAGGCACAAGATTGCTACAACATATCATCCGCAGACGAACGAACAGGCTGAAGTTTCCAACCGTGAAATCAAGCAAATCTTGGAGAAGGTGGTTAATCCTAAGAGAAAAGACTGGTCCCCCAAGTTGGATGAAGCACTTTGGGCATATAAGACAGCGTTCAAAATGCCTTTGGGCATGTCACCCTTCAAGCTCGTATTTGGCAAGGAATGCCATTTACCCGTTGAGCTTGAGCACAAGGCTTATTGGGCAAGCAAGAAACTCAACATAGATGCCCAACTGGCTGGTGAAAGGAGGTTGCTAGAGCTTAATGAGCTGGAAGAATTTAGAGCCCAAGCATATGAGAATGCTCGCATTTACAAGGAGAAAAATAAGAAGTGGCATGACAAACATATTTTGCCAAAGCATTTCTCAGAAGGTCAACAAGTGCTTATCTACACTTCCAGGCTAAAGCTTTTTCTTGGAAAGCTGAAATCAAGGTGGTCAGGACCATTCATCATGCACAAGGTGTACCATCATGGCGCGGTTGATATCAAGAAGTTGGACGATGAAGAAGTCTTCAAGGTCAATGGACAACGCCAGAAGGTGTACAGTGGAGCCCCTGTACTCAGAGACAAGTCACACCTGGATCTTCACAATCCTTGAAAGTTTGCGCCTCTAAACTCTACCTTTTATTTTATAGCATGTTTATAAATAATGTTTTTCTTTTTAGTTTAGTTTTTATGTTATCTTTGTTTTTATTTTCATATCTTTTCACGTGACCCTCGTAAAAGCTTTCTTTTTCCTAGTACGATGTCAGGTACAGAGGCAGGAGAGCATGCTGTCCACAGGGGTTGGTAGAAAAGGGGAGAAGGACATGGAGTTTGTTTTTATCTACTTTTGGAAGTACAAAAAAGGGGAAAAGAAAAAGATAATGAGAGGTTTTATCGAAAAGTGGAGAGGATGATTTAAAAAAAGAGAGAAAAAACAAAAAGCATGAGAGAGAATATTCACCTAATTAATGAGGTGAAACCCTAGCCACAAAAACCTACATACTCTCTCCAGCCGTCACTTATCACATTAACTCCCACCTTTTCTCTCTCCTTTAAAGCCGACACACGTCCACATCACCCCCTCTTCCATTAATTCATCTATTTCCCTTCACCTTTTTCAACTTCCCATATTTTATTCATCATCACCCGTCCCTTCAACTTCTTCATCTTCTTCAACACTCAACTTTTTCTTCTTCTCTTCATCTCTTCGATTTTCTCCCAAAAACACAAAACACCCTTCACCATTTCCCCCTCACATATTCACTCCTCCCTTATTTTCAACAAAACCCTCCATGGCTCGTTGCAAGAATGCCCGTGAAACTTCCTATCGCCCTAAGAAACCAACAGTTCTGGAAATCTCTAAATTTTTCGATGAGGCAACAAAGGAGAGATGGATGAAACTCAAAGATAGAAATGTTCTTCTTGAGCTAGGGTTTAATTACCCTAAAGAGGAGGAAGACCAGTTTGATCAGACAATCATAGACGTCATTGGCAAGCATGAATGGAAAACCTTCGTTGCTCACCCTGAGGAGATCTGTACCTCACTAGTAAAGGAGTTCTATGCACATCTCACAAGTCCCACGCAGTCTTCAGTTCATGTGCGAGGCGAGCATATAAATTTTACTGCTGCAGCAATTAACAAGTTCTATGGGCTAAAGCACACTGTAGACCATCACACCACCTTTGTGACAACCATGAACGCACAAACACAACGTGAAGTGCTAGAGGATATTTGTTTTGAGGGAACGGTGCTGGACAACAACAGGTCAGTCGAGAGAGGACGCCTCAAACCCGAGGCCAAGGTATGGAATCATTTTGTGCGACATAAGCTTATGCCCACACTACACTGCCACAATCCACATCTCTAGACTTTTTCTTCTCCACTCAATATTACATGGTAGACACATTGACATAGGAAAGATTATGGTGGATGAAGTGTATGCTTTTCTGAAAAGGCCTCGTAGTCCCTTTGTTTTCCCTAACCTGATAATTGCTTTGTGTGAAAGAAAAGACGTCTTTATAGACGATCTAGTGGATGCAACTATTTCAGGAAAGACAGGTTTAACTCCGGCCCTCGTCACGGAACTCCGAAGATTCAATGAAGATGTGCCTCATCAACCGGTGGAAGGAGAGCTAAAAGTTTTGCTGTAGGACGAGTAGCAGCATTGGTGGTAACAATGAAAGAACTGAGCGCTGAGCTCAACCTAATGAAGGCACACCAACGGGCGTACTTCAAGTATGCCCATCATCGTGATGGTGCCATAGCATCCTACTTCAACAAGATCCTACCGGACCAGAACGTGTCATTTCCACTATTCCCCATGTAGTTATTGCAAGCCCCCACCACTGCTACATTGAGCCTAGTGAGACCTAGTGACCCTAGCTCAGTCCAACCCGCTGCCAAGAAAAAGAATCTGAGAAAGAAGACGCATACGACTCCTACTGCCCAGCAAGAGAAAGAAAATCCCGTGATTCCACCTAGTGTAGAAGAGACCGACCCAGTAGCTACCCCGACCAAGAAAAGGAAACGTACCAGGAAGGAAACTAATCCTGCACCGTCACGACCAGAAAACCCACTTCTTGAGCCCGAACATATATCAAGTGAACATGAGGACCCCCTCAAAAGGAGACAACCCCAGCACCTACGTCTGAGCCGAAAAAAGCACAAACAGCGGATGCTACAACATCTAGACCAAAGACACGCATCAAACATACCACTGGACATGTCAGCTCTTCAACCAGTGCTCAATCAATCTCCTTCGAGTGTAGACGATGTCGCAGATCCCCACCACTACTCGTCTAAAACATCAATGGACAACTGTTGCGTGTAAAATAGTCTATCGCAATAGAGTGCAAGTGTACACGACTCAAGTAGTAAAGTGATACACGAAGTATCAGATGTCGAATCCATAGGAACTAGAAATATCTTTATCCTCAAATTGCTGCACAAGAGAGAAAGAAGAGAGTTTAAATTGTTGGGAATTGATAATGAAGAATATTGAATATAAAATAACGGAGTTTTCAGGGTTAAGAAATAGGCCGATATTGATTTGCTCGGTAGTGCAGGTTTTGCACTGTATAGAAATTCCTGTTCTGTCATCGTCCCTGTCGCGGCAGCACCTGCGGCGGCAGCAGTCTGTTGTTGTCGCGGCAGCGATCACACAACTCTGTACTTCAAGCTTGGCAAGAATCCCTGCTGTGACTTGTCCTATCCCTAGGTCCAAGTCTGTCGATGAACACATCTTGGATGATACCTCCCGGCGTGAATCGAAGGATGAACACCGATGTTGTTGAATTCTTCCTTAGCCACTTAACCTCGTCCTATCCCTAGGTCTGAGATAGTTCAACCATAAACTGGAGAACCCACACTTATTCCTTTCGTATACTTAACTCTCCCGATATTAAGTAAATAAGTAATCTCAAAATGCTCTCCCGATACTCTTGCAAGATGTTGAAACCAGAATAAGCAAACTTGAAGTTTATTTTATTGAACATAAAATTCCTAAAAACAGTAAAATCCTTGCAACTACTTTACAGACTCAACCCTTAGCCCTAGGGGAAGTTTATAACATGATGAGAAGGGGGGAAACGACTAGGGTTTTGGGGAAGACGGCTAGAGAATGAGATATCCTTCCCTAGGTCGAATTACATGCCTTTATATAGGCCTTGGGTTCAAGTTTTCTAATAAGGTAAGAATACAAGTTCATACTAAATTACAACTCTAATTAAGATTAAATCTTCTGAGTAGATGCCTTTAATTCGTCCTCTTTTCTTGCTTTTGGGTTTCTTCCTTGAACTTTGGGCTTGGCCTTCATTCTGATCTAGGGCTCAGAAAAATATAAGAGTGGCCCACGACAGACCGGCTTGAAGTCCTCTATTTGTCGAGCTCCACTTCACTTTTCCCTTCACCATTGCTGTCGCCGTGGCTGCCACGGCAGTGGTCACGGCAGCGTCCTCCTTCTTGACTCCATTCCTGTGTTCCAGCTCTGCTCCTTCACTGTCCTGAGTTTGCCACGGTAGGTACCTACAAAAACAGCCAAAATAAGTAGCAACTGTGTCATTTTATATAATTGTGATGTATATGTAGAACTTTACCTAAATGCAATAAATTATGCTTGAATGCAGCAGAAATATGTGTTAAATTAGGGGTAAAAAGTAGAACTTTTGCACACTCAACACACCCCCAAACTCAAGTTATTGCTTGCCCTCAAGCAATTAGTACCTAATGAAATCTTTTTGGTTTGGCTTAAATCAGTGAACGTTTCATTACCTACTACTTATTCTCTGACAAGAGCAACACCTTGTCGGGCATTTCTAGATTTATTCGGAACCTTGCTATAGTTCTCGTGTAGTGTGTGCATGTTTTGTGAACAATTATATGCCTAGACTCCTTTAGTTTACTAGAATAGCTAAGCCACTTACTTGAATTTTTATGCCAAATTTCATTTTTTTGGAGGCAATTCTTTGACTCCTTTAGTTTTTCTTAGACTCGGTTTTCTTTTCTTAATTTAAGTTTGACTAGAGCCTGTTTTCGGGCACCTCTAGCTAACTTCCTAGAGCCGGTCTCAGGCACCTCTAGGTGTATTGAGTCTAACTTTTCTTAACTTCTTTTCCTAGAGCCAATGTTAGGCACCTCTATGGGCAACTCAAGTGTTTAAGCTTTTCCTATTCTAGTTTACTAAGAGAAGTCTAGACAGTATAAGAGTCACAAAAGGTGTTTAAAGATCAGAACTATAGTGAGGCTCTAAACTGTTCCTAAAAATATCCTAAAGGCACTGCCCAGACAGAGTCTGTCACGGCAGGTAAGTTCAGTTCAAAGACTTAAGCCATTGTTTTGACAAAAATAAACTTAAATAACACTTAACACTTAGACACAAATTTTAAAACCTAAAAGACACTTCATTACTGGAGGGATGCCACCCCAAAACTCGAGGGTTGCATTGCCCTCAATGCATGATGACAAAGATGAAAAATAGAAAAAAAACAAAATACATCACAATAATAATAAAACAGCAAGACAACAAAATAAGATAGGAACTTAATTTCAGGAGCTGTTATCGTTGCTGCTGCTGCTAATCTGTAGCTGCCGACGGGCAGTGACCTTCATTGTGGGTGCCGACAGAGTACTAGGAGAGGCGGAGGCAGTTTTCTTCTTGGCTTCCCTTGGGGGCTGGATACGAGTGGGTGAGATCTGGGGTGGCTTTTCCAGCACTTGTACCTCATCTGATGAGCTGTTGCTGCTACTACTGCTGCTGCGAGCAGACTTGCCCTGGCCGGATGATCCTTCACCAGTGTTGGGCTTTTGCCTTTTCATAGGAGTGAACTCATTGGAAAGGTTTCTAGCAACAGATGGCTCCCCGTCAAATTCTTGCCAGACGGATGAAGAGGAGAACCCTACGAAGTAGTCGTCATCGAGTTCTGGCAGCGGCTCCTTTCGTTTCTCACCTCTGGCAGAGGCAGTGTGGATGCCGCCTTCAGCTGTCGCAGCCGGAGTTGGAGTGGATGCAGCATATGGTGTTTTTGGTGTGGCAGCAGGAGTGAGAGTATGGGTAGGCGTAGGGGCAACAAAGTATTGCTCTAGGAAAGAAGGAAATTGTACATTTGCAAAATTTAAATTATTTTGAATGAAATGTACCGTGGCTGCCCTGAAGTCTTTGACGAAACTCATCAGACCAAGCTGCCGTTCCTCTATCTTTTTTAGTGTGGCCAGAATTTGAGTGGAGGCGTCTATTAGAGGGGCTGCTGCTGTTGGCTGCGGCATGTTCTGTTTGAGTGGGCTTTGCCGGCTACTCTGCTGTGGCAGACAAGTTGAAGAAGGAGAGTGGTGTGGCTGCTTTCAGCTCCATAAGGCTGAAGATGTTACGCTCCGTCCATCACTTACCTCGGACCTTGAAATCTTCAGGGATTTCTAGAACGTTGTGGCCTCGGTAGATCTCAGTGATGAGGTACAAGAAAGAAAGAGGTCCCGACGGTCGAAGGGCACATTCTAAAATCCCCTCTCTTATGTACCTGCCGAAATTTATGGGTCTTTCATTGATAATTGAATGAACGAGTGCTAACCTGGGTTGGTCGACCGTGCTGCTATGGGAAGAAGGCATTATCCTCTTCTTTACGAAGTGGTTCCATAGTTTGGCCTCGGGAGTGAGTTGAGTGCGTTTCACCATCCACCGATGCTTGGGGTCAGTGTTCCACTCTATCCCCTCCCCCGTTACCTCTGCCATCACAACATCGTAGCCTGCCGGCGACAGACTCTCGACGAATCTCTTGTGTTCGTTCTCCTTTTTGCTGACATAGATGTCATAGAGGGTGTTGATGTAAGCAGGCTCGAAGGTAACTTCTTTACCTCGCACTGTCACGGTCTTTGTATCCTTGTTGTCGACGGCAGCGTAAAATTCCCGGACCAACGTGACATTCATCTCTTCTGGCTGGGCAGCAAACATCTGCCATTTGAGGGCCTTGATTTTTCGTGCAATGAAAGGTTCAAGCCCGAGGTCGTCCGTGCGTTTGGTGTAAAGAAACCCTCTTTCTTCTCACATCTCCCTCTTTTGGAAGGAGCGGTAATATCTGCTGGCAGAATCGGTGGAGGCAAAGCGATTTGGGATGGAACTGTGGCTGGGCGTGCTGGCTGCTGCAGTAGGGCTGGAGGCAGCACTTCTACGGGTTTGTCTGGTAGTCATAGTTGCAAGGTCTATGGAAAATAAAAAGAAATTTGAGATCTAGAGAGAAAGCAAGTTTAGAGAGTAAAAGTGAGGTGAAAAAATGAATAGTGAATGGGGTTTATATAGATGAATGGGTTGCTGCCCGTTGGAGTTGTAACGGCAGGCGCGAATAACGGGGCCAGCTATTACATGATTTCTGACGCGTCTGTCACATGTTTCTGTGTCTGCTGCGCGTCTGTTACGTGTTCGCGTGTCTACCACGACAAGGTGGTGACAGGTTGTATTTTTCGCGTCTGTCGCGACAGCTGATTACAGGCTGTGACGACAAACTCCTCCGTTGGGCTTTTTGGGCTGCTGTTGAGATGGTGGGTTGGTTCAATTCTTCTCCTCTTCTTGTTTCCCTTATTTCCTAAAAAATAATTAAAATAAAAACTTAGTTCCTAAAAATAAAATAAAATAATTCTTAATTCCTAATAATTAAATAAAATATGTAAATAATAAAAATAAAATTAAGTTAAATTAGGGATGCCTTGAGGGGCATCTCCTAAAGTAACCCCTTCCTGCATCCTTGGGGCTTCAGTCCCCTGATAATGCTTTAGTCTCTGTCCGTTGACTTTAAATTGGTGTCCGTCTTTTAAGGATTTGATCGTGATGGCACCATGAGGAAAAAACCTTCACAACTTGGAATGGGCAGGACCATCTAGATTTAAGCTTTCTTGGGAAAAGTTTCAACCTAGAGTTAAACAACAACACAAGCTGCCCTGGGCAGAACTGTCGTGGCAACAACTTCTTGTCATGCCACCTCTTGGTCTTGTCCTTGTAAATTCTTGCGTTGTTGTAGGCCATTGCTCGAATTTCTTCAATTTCATTCAAGTCAAGTAACCTCTTTTGTCCTGCCTTATCTAAGTCCATGTTTACTGCCTTGATAGCCCAGTAAGCTATGTGCTCTATCTCAACAGGTAAATGGCATGTTTTTCCATATATCAGCGTGTAGGGTGACATTCCCAATGATGTCTTGAATGCTGTTCTATAGGGCAGAGTGCATCATTGAGGTGTAAAGACCAGTCCTTTTGAGTAGGTTTAACCATCTTCTCAAGAATGTTCTTTACTTCCTTGTTGGATATTTCAGCCTGTCCATTGGTTTGAGGGTGATATGTTGTTGCAATGCGGTACTTTACGCCATATTTTCTTAAGGCAGCCAGTGATTACCCTATTTTCGAAATGTCTCCCTTCATCACTGATGATCGCCTTAGGTATGCCAAACCTGGAGAAAATTTTTTGTGCAGAAACCTCTAAACAGTCTTGGCATCGTTTTTCTGTGTGGCGATCGTTTCAACCCATTTGGATACATAATCCACTGCCAGTAGGATATAAAGATTCCCACATGATGCTGGGAACGGTCCCATGAAATCAATCCCCCATACATCGAAGATTTCGACTTCTAAGATGTTTTACAGTGGCATCTCATGTCTTCTTGAGATGTTCCCAGTCCGTTGGCACTTGTCACAACTTTTGTAGAATGCTTGGGCATCCTTGAACAGTGAGGGCCAATAAAAACCAGATTGCAAAACCTTGGTAGTGGTTTTGTTTCCACCTAAGTGTCCTCCATATGGGGAAGCATGGCAGTAGTGAAGCACAACTTCCTGCTCATCCTATGGTAAACACCTCCTGATGATTTGATCTGCATAATGTTTGAAAAGAAGAGGTTCGTCCCAATAATAATGTTTTGCATCGTTTTGGAACCTCTTCCTTGCTTGGTAATTAAGTTCATGAGGTAGTATTTCGCTAACTATGTAATTAACAAAATCAGTGTACCAAGGAAGTTCAGAAAAGTTACATGCCGCCATGGCTGTCGCGGCAGTGCTTGTTGCAGCAAATAGCTGCTCGTCAGGGAAAGTCTCTAGTATGTGGGTCTTGTCTGTCGGTAGACTCTCTCCCATCTCTAATCTTGACAAGTGGTCTGCAACTTGGTTCTCTATCCCCTTTTATCCTCGATTTCAATGTCGAACTCTTGCAGCAGCAGAATCCAACGTATCAGTCTAGGTTTTGCATCTTTTTTAGCGAACATATACTTCAGTGCTGAGTGATCTGTGTGGACCACCACCTTTGTTCCAAGTATGTATGAACGGAACTTGTCAATTGAGAACACCACTACTAACAGTTCCTTTTCTGTTGTGGTGTAATTCACTTGGGCGTCGTTTAGTGTTTTGCTGGCGTAATAAATTATGTGGAAAAGCTTGTCCTTCCTCTGCCCAAGTGCTGCCCCTACAACATAGTCATTGGCATCACACATGATTTCAAATGGCAAACTCCAGTCTTGTGGCTGTACAATTGGGGCTGTTACCAGCTTTTCTTTCAGGATTCTGAATGCCTCAGTACATTCAGTATTGAAGTCAAAGGGACAATTCTGCTCCAGTAGGTGGCATAAAGGCTTGGTAATCTTCGAAAAATTTGCTATAAACCTTCGATAAAACCCAGCATGCCCTAGGAAACTTCGAATTCCCTTGACTGCGGTGGGTGGCGGCAGCTTTTCAATCACTTCTATCTTTGCTCTGTCGACCTCTATGCCGCGGCAACTTACCTTGTGGCCTAGGACTATCCCTTCATCCACCATGAAATGACATTTTTCCCAGTTTAATACCAAGTTTGCTTTCTCGCATCTTTCGAGCACCTTTTGTAGGTTGCCTAAACAGTCTTCAAAACTATCTCCAAAGACGGAAAAATTGTCCATGAATATTTCCAGGAAGTCCTCCACCATGTCGGAGAATATCGCCATCATACACCTCTGGAATGTTGCTAGTGCATTGCAGAGTCCAAATGGCATTCTCCGAAAGGCATAAGTGCCGTATGGGCAAGTGAAGGTCGTTTTCTCTTGATCCTCTAGTGCAATAGCTATCTGGTTATAACTTGAGTAACCATCAAGAAAACAATAATAAGGTTTTCTCGCAAACCTATCAAGTATATGATCAATAAATGGTAGGGAAAATGGTCTTTTTGAGTAGCTTTGTTAAGCTTCCGGTAATCCATACAAACCCTCCAACCGGTTACAGTCCTGGTTGGGATTAGTTCGTTCTCTTCATTGGTCACCACGGTTATTCCTCCCTTTTTAGGAACACACTGCATCGGGCTCACCCACTTACTATCCGAGATGGCATAAATTATCCCAGCGTCAAGCCATTTGATAATTTCTTTTCTCACCAGTTCTCGCATAACATCATTTAAGCGTCTCTGAGCATCAATGGTCGGCTTATGATCATCCTCTAGGAGAATTTTGTGCATACATAATGCCGGAATGATGCCTTGGATGTCAGCTATCGTCCATCCAATAGCCTTCTTGTGCTGCTGCAGCATCCCAATTAACTATTGTTCATGTTTCTGCATTAACTTGGAAGAGATGATTACGGGCAACATATCATTTAAACCAAGAAAAACATATTTAAGCTGCTCTGGCAGGGGCTTAAGATCTAAAACATGTGGTTCTACAGTTGAAGGCTTTTGGATTATGTGTTCATTCGAGGTATAATTTAGGGGCTCAAATAACTTACCTGGGCGATTTCCTATCCAGTTTACCTCTTCATGACCTTCATTGTCTGATGTGTCTGAATCGGAGGAGTTGCTGTCGTCGTTGCTGCCGTGACAGTCTTCCAGATGGCTGCTGTGGCAGTGACCAAATTTAATGTCATGGCAGCTCGACCTGATGCAGGGTTGGTCAAGGATTACTTCAGTAATGGCTTTACATTCTTCTTCTGCATCAGCATGTTTTATTGCCTGGAGAACATTGAGCTTGATCTCTTGATCATTTACTCTTATTGTAAGTTCTCCCTTCTCTACATCAATCATTGATCTGCTTGTGGCTAGGAAGGGTCACCCCAGGTTGATTGGTGCGTTCTCATCTACTTCACAGTCTAAAACAAGAAAGTCAGCAGGAAAAATGAACTTATCCACTCTTACGAGAATATCTTCAATCTTCCCTTCTGGTTGTACGTAAGAGCGGTCTGCCAGCTGCAGCATGACTGTCGTGGGCCGTGCTCGTCCAACACCTAATTTCTGAAACACAGATTTTGGCATTAAATTAATACTAGCACCTAGATCACAAAGTGCCTTACCCACGAATTTGTCACCAATTATGCACGGTATGATGAAGCTCCCAGGATCCTTCTTTTTCAGGGGTGGATGCATGTGCAAGATAGTCATGCATCCTTTTGTCATCTTTACCATTTCAAATTCCCCAAGTCTGGATTTTTTCGACATAATATCCTTGAGAAATTTTGCATAACCGGGCATCTGCTTGATGGCCTCTAACAGTGGTATATTGATGTGAACTTGCTTAAAAATATCATAGATCTTCTTAAGCTGGTACTCCTGTTTCTACTTTTGTAACCGCTGTGGAAAATGAGGTGGAGGACGGTAATCTTCAATTCATCTCTCACATGGTATTCGGATTTCAGGAGGCTTAGGTTCTTCAGCATCATTTTCTTTCTCCTCTGTCCCTTCTGCTGTTATGACAGGTGTGGCGGCAGCATGTTGTTTATCTTCTACCGGGCAGTGTTCGCGGTAGATGTTTCTAGGGCTGGTTCCTCGATTGGTACGGTTTTCATCTCCGGCCCTGGTAGTTGTTTCCCACTCCTAGTTGTAATAGCTTTGCACTGCTCATGTGTGGGTTGTCTAGAGACCTCAGTATCGCTAGGGAATCCTCCGTTTTGCCTTGGCTTAATATGCTAGGAAACCTGACCCATCTGTGTCTCTAGCGATTTTAGGGTAGCTTCATGGTTAGTCATTCTCATCTCTGTTTTATCCATGAATGACTCAGTCTTCTTGATGAAGTGATCCATGTTTTCCATGTAAGCTCCTGTCTGTGACATAAATGTGGCCAATGTCTGCTCCAGTATACTAGGTGCGGCAACCGGCTGCTGTTGCGGTTGCTGTCGTGACAGGATTCTGGGTGCCCCCTGGTTTTGAGTGTTCTGCACTTGAGGATTCAGTGCATTGTTTGGGTTACTCCAGGAGAACTTGGGGTCTTTCCTCCAGTTGGGATTGTAATTGTTGGAGTCGTAATTTCTCGGTTTGTTATAGTTTCCAACATACATCCCTTCCTCTAGCTGTATTGGGCAGTCTTCCGAACTGTGATTCCCGCTGCAAGTTTCTCATACCTCTTCCGCAGAGTAGACAGGTTTTGAATCTTTCTTTAGCAAATTTTCTATTGTCTTTGTGAGGTACGCAACCTGTGTCTTTAGGGAATTGTCGGCTTCATAGTCTTTCACAGCTAGTACTCGTTTACCTCTCCTCACTATGGGAAATTGCTCTTCATTCTTTGCTAGATTTTTCAATACTACCATGGCTTCGTCTGGATCTTTACCTAACAGCAGTCCATTCGTTGCTGAATCTATTCTCATCCGAGTGTGTGTGTTGGCAGCATTGTAAAATTTTATGACTTGATTCCAAACGAGGAATTCGTGCATCGGGCAATTCCTTAGAAGAGTGGTAAACCTGTCTCATGCCTCGTGCATTGGCTCGTCATCTTCATGTTGAAAAGTAGCAATTTCATTACATAATCGCTCAGATAAATGGGAAGGATTAAAACGAGATAAAAATTCACGAGTGAGATCCGCCCAAGTTCGTATTGAACCCGACGTTAGTTTATTCCACCAAGTTTTCGCTCTGTCCCTCAGTGAATGAGGAAATAACCGAAGCCTCAGTATCTCCGGATTTACTCTTGGTAATCTAAACGAACCACTGATTTCTTGGAACGTTTTCAGATTTTCTCTAGCATCCTCTGTAGCAGCACCACTAAATTGGCCAGCGGAATTTATCATGTTGAACATCACAGGTTTCAGCTCGAAATTTTCAGCTTCCACGTCTGGCAGGGTGGTCTCCAGTTCCACATGATCATTGATCATGTAATCACGGCAGGACCGGCGTGCGGCCTCGACAGCAGGCCTTCCGTTTCGGGCATCATGGGGTTGATCTCCAATAACACCATGGTTATCATCTACCCTGTTGTTCTGTCTTCCGTTCACCATTGCCTCTAGTTGTTCCTCGAGGTAGTCGTTTCTTGCTACCAAAAGGCGGACTCGGTTCCTGAGATTGCACGAACGTTTGATTTCAGGGTCTAGTTGATACTCAGGTTCTTTGCCCCGTCTAGATATGCGCATAAGCAAACAAGAAACCTTGTGAAAAGCACAGGGTAAATGATACCAATAAAAATAGAAAAATTAAAAAGAAGAAGTGCAGTAAAATTAAGGGTAAAGATATGTTGCCAGTCCCCGGCTACGGCGCCAAAAACTTGTTGCATGTAAAATAGTCTATCGCAATAGAGTGCAAGTGTATACGACACAAGTAGTAAAGTGATACACGAAGTATCGGATGTCGAATCCACAGGGACTAGAAATAGATTTATCCTCGAATTGTTGCACAAGAGAGAAAGAAGAGAGTTTAAATTGTTGGGAATTGATAATGAATAATATTGAATATAAAATAACAGAGTTTTCAGGGTTAAGAAATAGGCTGATATTGATTTGCTCGGTAGTGCAGGTGTTGCACTGTATAGAAATTCCTGTTCTGTCGTCGTCCCTGTCGCGGCAGCACCTGCGGCGACAACAGTCTGTTGTTGTTGCGACATCGATCACACAACTCTGTATTTCAAGCTTGGCAAGAATCCCTGATGTGACTTGTCCTATCCCTAGGTCCAAGTCTGTCGATGAACACGTCTTGGATGATACCTCCCGTCGTGAATCGAAGGATGAACACCGATGTTGTTGAATTCTTCCTTAGCCACTTAACCTCGTCTTATCCCTAAGTCTGAGATAGTTCAACCATAAACTGGAGAACCCGCACTTATTCCTTTCGTATACTTAACTCTCCTTATATTAAGTAAATAAGTAATCTCACAATGCTCTCCCGATACTCTTGCAAGATGTTGAAACCAAAATAAGCAAACTTGAAGTTTATTTTATTGAACATAAAATTCCTAAAAACAGTACAATCCTTGCAACTACTTTACAGAATCAACCCTTAGCCCTAGGGGAAGTTTCGAACATGATGAGAAGGGGGAAACGACTAGGGTTTTGGGGAAGACGGCTAGAGAATGAGATATCCTTCCCTAGGTCGAATTACATGCCTTTATATAGGCCTTGGGTTCAAGTTTTCTAATAAGGTAAGAATACAAGTTCAAACTAAAGTACAACTCTAATTAAGATTAAATCTTCTGAGTAGATGCCTTTAATTCGTCCTCTTTTCTTGCTTTTGGGTTTCTTCCTTGAACTTTGGGCTTGGACTTCATTATGATCTAGGGCTAAAAAAATATAGGAGTGGCCCACGACAAACCAGCTTGAAGTCCTCTATCTGTCGAGCTCCACTTCATTTTCCCCTTCACCATTGTTGTCGTCACGGCTGCCACGGCAGTGGTCACGACAACGTCCTCCTTCTTGACTCCATTCATGTGTTTCAGCTCTGCTCCTTCACTGTCCTGAGTCTGCCACGTCAGGTACCTGCAAAAACAGCCAAAATCAGTAGCAACTGTGCCATTTTAAATAATTGTGATGTATATGTGGAACTTTACCTAAATGCAGTAAATTATACTTGAATGCAGCATAAATATGTGTAACACCCCAATTTTGGGCTTAGAAGTTTTGGGTTTGGACCGGACCGGTCGGATCGCGGTTCGAATATAAAAGGGTGAATTTAGGAAAGCCTAGTTCGGGTTGCATTAAAAATATGGAAAAATGTCTTAAAATCCTCTTATATTATATATAAGAGAAAGGTGGAATCAATTTTACAAAATGAGGTTTGGAAGAGTGACATTTTGGGTTAGTGACCAAAATGTAATTTTTGAAAACTGGGTGACTGTTTTAAAAAGGATTGAAACTTTGAATCTTTAAGGAGCTATTTACCCAAAAGAGTTTCTCCAGATTTTTCTGAGTATTAACCAATTTAATTAATGGTTTTTAGTTAAGTGCAAAAGGAGGGAAAAGATATTTTGGCATTTTAACTAACTTTTCTCTAAATTTCCGTTTTCTTTTTCTCTCAACTTTTCTCTCAACCCAAACACATTTATCCAGCAAAATTTCCTCTGATTTTGACAACTAAAGATGAGATTTCAATCCTCATTTGATCTCTAATCAATTCTACAACAAAACCTTAGCATTTGCTTATTGGTTTTTCAAGAATCTTGGTTCCAAAAAGGGAGAAACTCAAGTTTAGAGGTATGAACGTCCTTCTCCTCTAAATTCTCAGTTCTTTACTGAAATTCCCAAGTTCTCAATCCTTGATTTGTGTTTTATAAAAGGTTTTACAATTGTGTTCTTGATCTTGGCTTTAAAATGCAAGATTTGCTTTAATTTTGATGAAATTCGTATGATCTGATTGGGCATTGTTTTGAGATGTCATTTTGATGTAAAATGAATGTTTAATTGATGAGAAATTGAGGTTTAATCAATGCAATCCCGAATAGGTTGATTTTCCTAAGTTTTGCTTGAGTTTTTGGTTGTTTTTTTTGGAGTGATCTTGATGATCTGTTATAGCTGGAGGTATAAGGACATGATTAGATCCATTTTGGATGTTAATTGATGTTTAAGGATGTTTAGAATTCATGGATCTTGGCTGGGTAGTGTTGTGAAGTTGTTTGGAGGTGATTTCGGTTGTGTTTAGTAGCCGAAACGTGAGTGTTGTTGTGAGCAGCGAGTTTAGGTGCTTTGGTTGAAGATATTAATGCATGATGATGCATTAATCCTCTGCTTTGATGTGTTTAAAACAGGGGAGTCATCTTCAGATCTTTGTGGTGGTGATCCGGAAGCTTGATTGGTGTTTCGGGAAGTTGCGAAACGGAATCGGTGAGTGGATTTTGGTTTTCAGCTTTGAAACCAATGTTTTGAAGGTTTGGGAGCTTAGTTAAAGTCTAAACAACTTTGCTAAGCTCAAGAGTAAGTTTTCGGAAAAACTCACTTTATGTTGAACCATGGAATGGTTGTATGCAATGTGATTTGTTTGCATGTTTTAAATCCTATTTTGAAAGCATATTTTAGCATGTTTATCGCTGGTGTTATAAGCCATGAATTGAAGGATGCTCAAGGTAAGGGATCCTTGTTTTGATCATTTGATAAAATGTGGTTTTGATGCATAATGGTGCATGATGATTAATGGCTTTGTTAAATGCTTTAAAACAATGGATTATTGTTGTTAAATGATGCATATTGGCAAGTGATGTCTTGAGAATGGTTAAGAACACTATGGTGGTTAAAAGTCCATAGGTGGTTCTTGTATTAAGAACAACATGGTGGTTAAAAGTCCATGGTTGGTTCTTGTGCTAAGGTCACAAAGGTGGTTAAAAGTCCTTGTGTGAGCCTTGTGTATTGTAAGGTCACAAAGGTGGTTAAAAGTCCTTGTGTGGACCTTGTGTATTTTAAGAACACCATGGTGGTTAAAAGTCCATGGGTGATTCTTGTGTTAAGGTCACAAAGGTGGTTAAAAGTCCTTGTGTGAACCTTGTGTATTTTAAGAACACCATGGTGGTTAAAAGTCCATGGGTGATTCTTGTGTTAAGGTCACAAAGGTGGTTAAAAGTCCTTGTGTGGACCTTGTGTATTGTAAGAACACCATGGTGGTTAAATGTCCATGGGTGATTCTTGTGCTAAGGACACAATGGTGGTTAAAAGTCCATATGTGGTCCTTGTGAATTGTAAGATCACAATGGTGGTTAAAAGTCCATGTGTGAATCTTATGTTGATTGTATATTGAAATGGAAAGATTATGATTATCACTTGTGGCCAATATGACATGTTAATATTTACAAGCATGAAATGCTTGTTTTATATGCTTATGTGCATGGTTTAATGATGTTTTGAGCTAAGGTTTCAAAAAGGTGTTTTAATTGCATTATTGTGATGTTTAAATTGAGCATTCCTCACTAAGCTTTTTGCTTACGCTCTCTCTTTTCTTAAACCAATAATGCAGAGCATTGAAGTTCTTTAAAAGGGCAACAAGAGGTCAAGAATCTAAGTGGAAGCTTAAGCTCATGTATGGTGAAAGTTTCTTAACACTATTAGCTTTTGGCATTTGGCAATGGGGGACCAATGTTGTTGTTTTGGGAGATGTTTTGGACTCCCTAAGTTGGTTTTATGTTGTTGTTGATGATGGAACATGTAATTGGCCTTTGTGAAGATGGTTGGGTATTATGATGCTTGAATGGTTTTCTAAATCGGATGCATGCCTATAGAATTGGGGATTTGTTTAATTGATGCCATGTTTGAGTATGGTTGATGCAATTATATTCCTTGTGCATGTAATGACTTGCTGGTATAATTTGGTTGCCTTTGGAGCATGTTTGATGAGTCAATTGTGTGTTAAACCAGCTGATTTTTTGCAATCTGGGCAGGCCGTATCGGAACGGGTGCTACCGTTTCGGAACGAGGGCCTGAAATGGCCTAGGCGTTTCGAAACGGGAGGAATCGTTCCGGAACGAAAATGCTACTACCAAGCCCTGTATCGAAACGTGTTTCAGAACGGTCCCGCGTTTCGGAACAGGTCCTCCCTGTTTCGGAACACCCGACCGTTGGACACTGAAATTGACGGTTATATGTTTTGAAATCTTTGCGTTTTGGTCCTGAATCTTGTTTATGCAATTGAATGAGTTTGAGATGTCCGTTTGAGTTGAAATTTGGCAGGGAAGCATGAAACATGACTAATTTCTTAATGGTAACACAAAAATGGGTTAAGTCCTTATGATTTCTAGAATTTACATTTTGGTCCCTAAATTCGTGTTTTGTGCAATTAAGTCCCTGAATGTTTTCCGAATGCGCTGATCTTTGAGTATGCTGATTGTATGAACATATCTAGGGTTAATGTGAATTTAGATAAGATTAAAAAGAAAAAAAGGGTCGTTAATCAAGGTTGACTTTCGGGTTGACTTTGGTTTTCCCCATGTAAACTTCTTAATTCGGTTCAACCGTCTGGGCCGGGTTAAGGGGGTTACAATATGGGTTAATTAACTTTTTTTTATTTCATTTTGTTTTCATCATTTTTTTCATGGCATATAGTGTAGATTAGTTTATGCATTGAGGATACTGCATCTCTTAAGTTTAGGGGTGTTATGTTCATAGTTAATATTTTGCTTTAGCATATGCATAGTAGGAAAGAACATAATTTTTACTATGTCATTCTGTTTAGTCTAGAGACAACCTATGAATATATCTATGATGTCTGGCGATGAAATCTTAAAGGCTTGAACTAAGTTAGAAAAAACACAACTAGTTGAGATCTGTAGAACTGACCTTAGGATTGTTAAATTTTTTTACACAACTGCTCTCTTTCTATAAGTAAGTTCGTTAGAAATTTTTTTCCAGGAAGAACCATAGTGAACTCTAATATGTAAACTCTAGGGAACTTAAGAAAACTATACGACCCTATGCTGAAACAAACAAATAAATGCTACGACATATCTGTAGAAGGACACTCCGCTTTACTATAGCATTTTTCAGTGTTTAAAAAAAATAAAGTTTTGCTATAGCATATGAGTGAATTAAAGTTGTCACGGGATGACTCTGCTTACTAGCTCGAGGGTGAGAGGTTTGCTCCCTGCTCATCTAGAGTTAAGAGCAGTAGGTGTGATGAGCTGACACCCTTCGTAGCAGAAAACCTATATCTTTTGGAGTCTAAAATTAGAAAAGAACTAGAGAACATAGTTAGGGTATAACTAGGGAGCTTCCTTGAAAATTTATCTCACTAGCTTGAGTATGGGAGGAAGGCAGCCACGCACACATGCACACAGCTTAGTCCTAAGGAATGTTCTTAAGGATCTCACTTTTGGTTGTTTATATTTAATTGCCTAAGTTATTTCTGAGGACTGAGATATTGCCATAGCAATCCTCTAGGTTAAATCTTTGCCATAGTAATTCTTTTGTTCTGTTCTACTCATTGCTTGGGGACAAGCAATAGCTTAAGTTTGGGGGTGTGATAACTGCACAAATATCCTTGTTTTCATACCTTTTTGCTATAGCATTTGCCTGTTCTTGAGTTCATACCATAGCATTTAGACTGCATATTCTTCTTCTGGGTGCATCTTTATCTTTGATGGTATTTGGTCCATACCGAGGGGTACTGCTCGGAAGGTTGGTTCTTGGTTTGTTGGTGCACAGGAAAGGAGTCAAGAGAGAAAGCTAGTTCCAGGATTTGCTATAGCATAATGGAAGTGGATATTGGTCAGCACGTGAGCTGCAGAAGCACGTGAACATGCAAAAAAGGACGATCTGACATGTGCAGCAGCCGATACCTACCTGCAGACTGTCCTCCTTGTCCCCTTCTGACAGACCTTATCGGTGGATATTCCTTGGGATTATCAAGGCATCTTTAGGGCATAAAACCCTAGAAGCCTCCACTATATAAAGGGGAGAGAAGCTTGGAAAAATATATATCGGAAGAGAGAAAAAGTCACAAGGAGAGAGAAGCGTTCACCTTCATCTTTTCCAGCTTGGTGTCCTCCATCGTTGAAGCTCCAAAGAGTGGCCTCGCCGGCCTCGAGAGAGGCGGTGGGCCTAAGATAGTTGGGCAGTCCATGGCAGAGAGGGAGTTCACCTTTCTTTCTGTCGCTATAGCATTTCCTTTTCATATCTTTAACTTTGGTGATGTTATCGCAATGATACGTTGGATGATATTGCCCAGCCACGAACTGTTTTAGGTGGCTTGGGTTTGATGGATAATTTTATTTTGAGTACTTTTTAATGCATGCTATAGCTTTTTCAGTGTTTATCATGTTCTATGCTTTGCTTATGCGTTTTCATTTCCTTAAAGTTGTAAGAGCCCTCGAGAGTTGGCCGTTCTTTAAGTGTGTGTTGAGGTTAGTAATCGAGAGAGCTAGCCTTAGAACCTCCATAAGCAATGGAGTGATTGTCGAGAGGCGGACTCTAATCTTCCTTAGAGATAAGTGATAGGTTTCAAGGGCTAAAAAGGATAGTTCGTGAAGGGTATGGGAGTGTTAAGAGTTTACGCCGAGAGGTATGGCTGTAGCACTTCTGACTCCCAGTTTCCTGGCTAGAGATAGTTTAGGAACACTTTCAGCAAATCTCGCCTAGCATAGAAGACAACTGAAGAGCCTTAGTATCGTTAAGAAGCTTAGTTTAGGTTGTCCATCATTCCCAGCCAGTCATTCCGTAGTGAGTTTCGCATACGAAAGGGGACCTGTTCATCATATTGCTATCCTATCTTTCTCTGCACCATTTTGCTTCAGCATAATTTTACATCATCTCTTTTAATATAGCATTGCCATCTACAAAAAGTTCAATCTTTATTGTTACAACAAACCGTGAATACCTCCAATCCCTGTGGAGACGATACTCACTCATCACTTTATTACTCGTTCGGCATGTATACTTACACCATATTTGCGTATCATTTATAGTACACCACACGCAAGCAACAAAGACAATATCTTTAATTCTATAACTTGATAAGAGTGTACACTTGCGCTCATAAATAGAGAACACCCAGATGCTCTACAAGTTTTTGGCGCCGTTGCTGGGGATTGGCAACAACAACTGTGTTTGAATTTCTGCACTGCTATTTTAGTTTTTGCGCATTAAATCTCTGTTTATTTATTTTGCTTAAAAATAATTTTTTTGCCTCTTTGTTTTCTTTGGTGAATGTCCCGCCAGGGCGGCAAAGATGGCAGCAACAACCACTTGAGGAGGGGAAGGACAAGAAAGATGAAAAGCCAAACACAAAGCCCTCAGGAAGTTGTTATGCTTGGGAAAAGCGCAGCCCGTCATAACCTAATTTTTTTTATTTTTAATTTATTTTTATGCATTAGGATTAGATTTAATTTTTATTTAATTTTTGCTTTTAATTTATTTCAGGTTAGGAATGAAGGCAAGATCAAGAAAGATGAAAGAATAAAGGAGAAGCCCAACCAGCGGCTAAGGCAGCCCAAGGCAGATGAGCAAAACGGCTTGTGGCTTCATAACAACTACATTTGCCACAGCGAGTGGAACGACTATCTACGTAACGGCTAGAATCCCTTTATTCTCGTCGCAATAATTGCCGCCCATTGACAGCGTGCCTGCCAAGGCAGCAGAGAGAAACGGCTATATAAGGCCAACTATTCTCTCCTCGTTCTTCACTTTGCTTTCCTCTTTACTCCGAATTCTTTCTGCTATCTTTGCCTTCAAGATTTCTCTTGCTTTACTTTATTTCACATTCTTTTTCATTCTTTAGGAAATACAACCATCTCACAACTATGGGCACATCACAGCAACCCGCCGCCACCTCCAAACCCTTTTTCAAGAGGTTCTTGAACCCAACTGTTGAGGCAACCTACAAAGAATACTACAGAGAGCGGCAACTATGGGAGGAAATGGGGTTCCAATATACCCAACCTGATAGGGATTTTGGCCTCGAGCCCTCCCTATTCGAAAGGATACACAACTTGGGCTGGGACCAGTTCGCACGGCAGCCAGAAGGAATCAACATCAACCATGTGCGAGGGTTCTACGCCCACAGACCAACACCGGGAAATCCTTTCCTGTATGTCCGTGGAGAAGGTGTCAAATTTACAGCAGATATTATCAACAACTTCTACAGCATAGAAGTCTACGGCAACCCACATGAAGAATGAGAGTCCTACCTAACGGCGGCCGACTACAATAAGATCAAGAGAGAAATCTGTAAGCCAAACACCAAGTGGCTAATAGGCAAGAATAACGGGTCAGTCAACCGCCACGACTTGCTGCCGGAGGTAGCCCTTTGGAGTAACTTCGTCCAATGCCGCCTGATGCCCACCACGCACGTATCGACAATCAACATGCCGCGGCTAGCTCTTATCTACAACATCATGAAGGGGCGACAAATCATGTTGGCAAAGTTATCCTAAAGGAGATCTATGCCCACGCAAAAAAGCCAAATGCCAAGGGACCTCTCTTCTTCCCTGCACTCATCACAGGCCTTTGCGCCAATTTTTCGCGTGTTGCCGCACCCCAAGGATAAAATTCTTCCTGCCAAGGAAGGATGGACAAGAAGGGCACGCCAACTGATGATGCAGAACCCGGAGCCAGACATACCTTCAACCGCCCAGCCGCCGTCCCAAGCTGCCGCCACCCAGCCGCAACAGGCAGTACTGAAGCTGCCTTTCCGTCTTCCGTGATCCCCTTGTTGCGCAGCCTACTTGAAAGCTGCCAAATGATCGAGCACAAACATGTGATCTTCACCAAATATGTGGCGGACGTGTAAGAGGCCTTTCTGGCCTACTTGCTTGCCAAGTACCAAGACGGCAGCCCACAATTGCTCGCGTTCCCAACGGAGTTAGCAGCATCCAAGTAAGTTCATATTACAGCCAGACCAGCTGCTACTCCTACCGTTAACGACAGCGAGGGGCCACATCATCGCCCCAGGAGAAGAACCTCTCTAACTCCCATCCAGCCATACGAGCCCACCTTCTCATCCGAGTCAGAAAATGAGGAGGAGATCGCCGATGCCTTCCCAGTAGCAAAAGAGGTCGCTGCCAAAGATGCTGACGATTCAGACATGGAGGTCTCAAACTCCTTCGATGACGAACCGACAGAGGCAGTAAGAAAAAGAAAGCATCCAACAACATAGCCTCAGGGTGGAGAACCTGAAGAACCATCCAAGAAACCCACCCCCAGCCGCATCCAGCCGCCACGTAGCAAGAAAAAGAGCTCAGTCGACAGACCATCTGCTACGCGCTGCCTAGTCCTGCATGCCTCCTCAGCATTCTCTTCTAACGCGGCAGCAACAGAGGGGAACACCCATCCTATAACACCATTTTCTTTTCTTTTTTTACGTTTTATTTTAAATTTTTTATGTTTTTATGTTTTCTTTTATTTTCTGTTTTTAATTTTTGTTTTGTGTAAAGGCATTGAGGACAATGCCAACCTTGAGTTTGGGGGAAATAGTCCTCTTTGTTTTAGGTTCATTTAGTAGCATCTAGGAACATATGTAAATTCTGCCCCTAGCACTTAATGAAGTGGAAATTTTTAGTTCAAAACTTGTGCCTAAGATAGATTAGCCGAATACTTATAATCGCACCATTCCAAAAAAATTTAACCTAACTATGGGAAGAAGCATGAAAAATACTTAGAATTTTTTTTTCTTTTTGCCAATTATCTTTACATTGTCTTTAAATGCTGAAATTTTGCTTGGAATCTAAGTTTAACATTGCCTGCCTTACTTAATAAAATTTCCTTGATTGGATACAGGTTGGCCGCCACAGCAGCACAGGGCAGCAAAACAAAGATGATGAAAACCCTAGAGGTGCCCGAAATAAGCTCTAAGTAGGAAGTTCAAATACCCTAGAGGTGCCCGAAACAGGCTCTAGGAAGGATCATAAGCAAGAACACTCCGCTGCTATCAAAGTCCGCGTATCTAAACCAAGTGACGGACAAATTAGCAAGAGTGAATGAAAGCCTTCACGAGATGACTCTATTCGAAGGGTTCATAGTTTCGTAGAGTGCACCTATCTTAGCTTCAGACCCAGATAATAGTTGTGATGAGCTGAAGCTCTTAAAGCCATGATCAAAAAAAGAAGACAAAAGTGCCCAACTGTGCTGCCAAGGCAGCAACTCGTATCCTTTTCAGTAATTTAATTATTTTAGGCATTCTTTGTTAATTTGGTATCTAAGCATGTTTAGCATGAATACATACATGCAAATACTGCACTAGCATTAAGAAAATTAAAACCTAAGTTATTTCATGCCATTCCCTATCACTAACATAAAAATAGGTGACACGACCTTGAGGTAAGAAATCAAGTTAAGGGCTAAAGTTTCTATTAATTTTGCGCAAGGGGAAAATTTACTAACTAGGTTGCATTGCTTGAGGACAAGCAATAGTTCGAGTTTGGGGGTGTGTAGAGTGTCCATGAGTTCTATATGTTGTACATATTCCCGCCCTTATTATTGCTATTCTTAAGCTCATTTAGGCATATTTAGGTGCATTATGATAACTGCATAAATATCCTTGTTTTCATACCTTTTTGCTATAGCATTTGCCTGTTCTTGAGTTCATACCATAGCATTTAGACTGCATTTAGGTTGCATTTTCTTCTTTTGGGTGCATATTTATATTTGGTGGTTATCAGTCCATATTGAGGGGTATTGCTCGGAAGGTTGGTTTTGGTTTTGTTGGTGCGTAGGAAAGGAGTCAAGAGAAAGCAGGTGCCGGGAATTGCTATAGCATGATGGAAGTGGAAATTGGCCAGCACGTGATCGCGTATGCATCTCGACAATTGAAACCTCACGAGCTAAACTATCCCACTCACGATCTCGAATTAGCAGCCATTGTGTTCGCACTAAAAATCTGGAGACATTACTTGTACGAAGAGAAGTGTAAACTATTTACCGATCACAAGAGTCTCAAATACATCCTGACTCAGAAAGATTTGAAATTTGAGACAAAGAAGATGGCTTGAACTACTCAAAGATTATGATCTGATTATTAACTACCATTCGGGTAAAGCAAATGTGGTTACCAATGCCTTTAGTAGAAAACCGTACTCGGCTTCCATGGCTATCAATGCACATTTCCGTTTATTCAAGAAACGAGGATTCTTGTCCAAACTACAAGTACAATCTAGCTTAATTTCAAGAATTAAAGAATTACAACAAATCGATCCCGGTCTTCAGAAGATCATTTTAAAGCTTGATTTCGAGCCTAATCCTGATTTCTCCCTAAAGCCTAATGGACTCTTTTATTTCCGAGATAGAGTATGTATCCTTGATAACAATGATCTGAAACGAGAGATGTTACAAGAAGCTCATCAAAGCCCATTCTCGATACACCAGGGATCGGTCAAAATGTATAAAGACTTGAAATCCTTCTACTGGTGGTCAGGCATGAAGTCGGCTATCACTGAATTTGTGTCCAAGTGCCTAACGTGCCAACGAGTTAAAGCTGAGCACAAAGTCCCTACGGGATTACTTCAACCGATCGATTTACCGTAATGGAAGTGGGATCGAATTACTATGGATTTCGTAACTGGTCTTCCTTGCACTCCAAGGAAGAATGATGTCGTATGGGTGATCATTGATAGATTCACAAAATCAGTTCATTTTCTCCCTGTTCGAATGAGCCTGAGCTTGGATAATTTAGTAGAGATGTACATCCGAGAAGTGATTCAGTTACACGGTGTGCCAACCTCGATAATTTCCAATAGAGATCCTACATTTTCATCTCGGTTTTGGAGATCTTTACAACGAGCTCTTGGAAGCAAATTGAATATGAGCACTGCATTTCATCCACAAACTGATGGACAATCAGAACGGGTAATAAAAGTACTTGAAGATATGTTACGTGCTTGTGTGATCAACCTCGGTAAGAACTGGGAGAAATCTCTACCATTCATAGAGTTCGCCTACAACAACAGTTATCAAACGTTGATCCAAATGGCCCTGTATGAAGCCTTTTACGAGAGAAGATGTAGAACACCCTTGTGTTGGTCAGAATTGGGTGAAAACAAAGTCTTGGGACCTCAACTGTTACGAGAGATGGAAGAACAAGTTTGGTTAATTCATAATCGACTGAAAGAAGCCTTCGATAGACAAAAGGCATATGCTGACTTGAAAAGGAGGGACATCCAACACAATGTTGGAGATAAAGTCTTTCTCAAAGTGTCTCCTTAGAAGAAAGTCTTTAGATTCGGGAAGAAAGGAAAGCTTAGCCCTCGCTTCATTGGACCTTTCGAAGTTATTGAAAGAATATGTCCATTGGCTTATCGTCTAGCACTCCCCAGTGAATTCGAAAATATTCACAATGTCTTCCATGTTTCTATGTTGTGGAAATATCGATCCGATCCAACTCACATTCTTGAACCTAAAGAAGTTGAATTGAATCCTGATCTATCATATGAGGAAGAACCAATCCGAATTTTTTACCACGAAGTCAGAAAGCTTAGAAATAAAACCGTTTCCCTCGTGAAAGTCCTTTGGAGGAATCACAAAGTTGAAGAAGTAACGTGGGAACCGGAAACAACGATGAGGAAACAATACCCTCATCTATTCACATAAGGTAAATTCGAGGACGAATATATTTGAAGGGGGGAGGAATTGTAATACCCCAAATTCTAGCCTAGTAGAATTGTTAAAAAAGAAATGTGTCATGGTTATGCGTTATGACAAATATGTTTAATGTTCGTATGCTATAGAAATTATCGTTCCATGATTATATGTTGTGGCAAATGTGTCTAAGGGTTGTAGGTATATATATATATATAAGCTTATGGTTATAATACAAAAGAAGTGTATAAAGAATTTTCAAACTATAATTAAAATGTAAGATTTAAAGCTAGGAAATTATGACTAGATATTATAAACACTAGTTACATTATATTAATTAAGTATTATAATAATTAAATGGTAAATATTTGGTTGTAACAAAAACCATGTGTCATCACCATCACCACCCAAAAGGGGATAGTGGGACACACAACAAAACCCACAAACAAGACACCGAATGGTGTCATCTGCTTTCTCCTTCACACCACCGAAACCATGCAAGGAAAACAAAATAAAAATAAGAGAGAAATTAGAGAGAGAGAGAGAGAACTGAAGAAAACACAAGATTGGGTTAGAAATCTATTCTAGAATTTTCATGCATGTTCGATTAAAATTAATGTAAGTGTTTATGTTATTACCGATCTTGTTCTTGAAAGCTTGCTTGTTTTATTGAATTATGGTTTGTTTATTTCTGGAAAATTAAGATTAGATGCTCGATTGTTCATATGAATTGCTGGGTTTGTGATTGAATTTATTTTAAAAACTAAAGATACAAAGTAGAAACATGTTCGAACACCAAAACTGCCCAGATCCGTACAAGTAGAACAACCTGTAAAAATCTGCGTTTTTGAACATGTTAGAGGCAAAACTGGAAAAATTTCCTCACTACAAAGTTGTAGGAAATTGAATTTCCTATAGGATAGAAGTCTTGGAAGCATGAAAATGTTCATAGGATTGCTGGAAAATGAGTCAGAACAAAACTGGTCATGTTTGGGACTTAATTGGTGATTATGGATTGTTTTAGATTAAAAATAAAATATTAGTTCTTAAATGAACAAAATGAAGGCTGGAAATGACACCTTAATAACAGGGAAAACAATGGTAAAAAGGGATAAAATAAACTAGCAAGGTTCCTAAGTTGAAAAGATCACTAAAGTGGATTAAAACACAAGATCGGCCGATTTGATCATGAAAAATCGCCTAACTTCGAACATTAAACTGTATTGATGCAGAAATGATAAAATATGTGCTATACATGGTTAGAAAGATGGTTGAATAAGATTTCTAGGGATGTAAAGTAATTGAAAATCCAATATGTGTACTGAAAGTTATGGGCAAAATACTGAATGTCCAAACTGCCTGAAACAGGGCAGTTTAGTGTATAATGTGAAAATGTTTGCTTGTATGTGATGTATAGATGAATTATAATGATGTATTTGTGTTATTAATACATGAAATGATAGACCAAGAGATAGAAGAGGCTTGTGAGGGCATCAAGGCTGGGCAAACAAAGGAAAGAAACAAGGGGATTAGCATTCAAGACTAGCTTGGAGTTCTTGTAAGTGTAGCTATCAATAGGGTTGGGACTTAGGTCCTAACCAAGCTTGATTATGTTTATGCTTTATTTAGATGTTTCTATGAAAATGGACTTAAATTATATTTGGTAATTAACTAAGGGAAGAATGGTATACACTAAGCTTCATAAATGCATAATGCGTATTAGACCTTGTATGATTGCATGATGTTGTGACATGTTTAATGCCTTGAATGCCATGACATGTTTAATACCTTGAATGCTTAGATTGGCTACTTTAAGAATCATGCTTAAATAATGATATATTGTGATAATGAACTAGGGTTCAATAGCCCAAGGGCTCCGTGATTTTGTTGAATGTCTTAGGACATCTCGGATAAGCTTGAAATGTGCCGTGAACATGCCTTGATTCTTGCCTTGTTTATCACATGTATCTTGATAAATGAACACCAAACTAAATGATACCTTGGTAGCTAGTGAGTCATAGGTAGGATGGCAGGCCATGGAGTGTTGAGCTCATTTGTGTGTTGGGTGGTCTACGGACCGGGCTAAGGCCTTTAATTGGCGACAGTAGGAGGGATGTGTGTTATGGTCTTTGGCGACAGTAAGATGGATATGACCAGCACTACGGTGCATCTTGATTTGGCGACAGTTTGGTTGGTGACTCGATTACCTAGACTTGACTACATACCAAGGCCTAAACTTGAATTGATTATGTAATATTGCTACAGCAAAGCCTGGATATCCTATGAAATTGAAATGAAACTTGACTTGAGCTTATACTTGAATTGGATGTTATAATCTTGATAACGCAAAACTGCTATCACATGTACATGAAATGAATATTGAATCCTTTGATTTTAACTTGTGATATGCCATGACATTTGAGATGTTGCTATGAATCCGTGATCTTGATGATAATATGTAATGTTGGCTTGGAATTGACTAGTGATATGTATGCACATGAATATGAAAAGCCATGGATATGAATTGAGTAAATATATGAAATGATATAATGCACTGCATGATCTAGACTATTCAAATGTCTTATATTCTTGTATAGGTTTGATCTTCATGAACCTAGCTAGGTCTCATTTGGATAAGATATACTTGAAAACTTGAATAAACTCGCCTAGCTTAGGTTGCTACCTCACTAAGTACTTAATCGTACTTATCACTCTCGTTTTCATTCTTCCCAAAATACAGGTTAATAGATTGCAAGCTACGTCAAGTTGGAGGCAAGGCAAGACAAGCTAAAGCACAAGTATGGTTATGACTTTTTGTATACTCCTAGTTGGTGGCCATAGTCTTGTATCTAGATTTCATATTCATGCATTTTGAGCCTAGGAAAGGCTATATATATATATATTTGATATGATATGGCATGAATAACTTGCTAATGTGACTTGTTTGGTAGCCTAGTTAATCTAGGTATTATGCTATGGTATATGAGTATGGATGGCTTTATGCTGCGATATATGTTGTTTTGGAAGCTTTGATGATTGATAGATGTATTGATTCGTGCTTTGATTTCTTATCATGATTTAAGAATGATGAACACTCATTTGCTACAGCATAGTATTGTTATGCTCAGATGATATTGTAAATGCTATAGCATGTTTTGATGATTTTGTTTAAATTGATTAGTTGAGTTAAGAATGCAAGAGTTCAATATCTGGTTTGCTTGGCATTTAAAATGGTTAGTTTAGTCATGTACATGTTGTTCAAGTGTTATGGTTTGATTGTAATGTGATTCATGATGATTGTTTGATTAGGAGTCTAACTTACCTATTAGAGGAAAGTTAGGCAAAAGTTTTTGTTGGTTCATGTTTTTCCTTGCGTGAGTAACGCTCCTTATCCGATTTACGACTAAACCAGGTGAGGGGTGTTACATTAGGAATATCAAGGCATCTTTAGGGCACCAAACCCTAGAAGCATCCACTATATAAAGGGGAGAGAAGCTTGGAGCAAAGTGTGGTATTTTCTATGTTGCAAAAAGAGATGCGGAAGAGAGAGAAAAGGAGAGGGAAGTTTCCACCTTCATCTTCTCCAACTTGGTGTCCTCCATCGTTGAAGCTCCAAGGAGTGGCCTCACCGGCCTCGAGAGAGGCGGTGGGCCTAAGATAGTTGGGCAGTCCATGGGGGAGAGGGAGTTCACCTTTCTTTTTGTCGCTATAGAAATTTCTTGTCATATCTTTATATTTGGTGATTTTATCGCTATGATACGTTGGATGATATTGTCCAGCCACGAACTATTTTAGGTGGCTTAGGTTTGATGGATGATTTTTAATTGAGTACTTTTTAATGCATGCTATGGCTTTTTCAGTGTTTATCATGATTCTATGCTTTGCTTATGCATTCCTCATTTCCTTAAAGTTGTAAGAGCTTAGGGTTGTAAGTGCTTTGGGAGATAGGCCCTACCTTAAGCACCTTCGAGAGTTGGTTGTTCTTTAAGTGTTTGTTGGGGTTAGTAATCGAGAGAGCTAGCCCTAGAACCCTCATAAGCAATGGAGTGACTGTTGAGAGGCAGACTCTAACCTACCTTAGAGATAAGTGATATGTTTCAAGGGCTAAAAAGGATAGTACGTGAAGGGTATGGGAGTGTTAAGATTTTACGCCGAGAGGTATGGCTGTAGCATTTCTGACTCCCAGTTTCCTGACTAGAGATAGTTTAGAAGCACTCTTAGTAAATCTCGCCTAGCATAGAAGATAGCTGAAGAGCCTTAGTATCGTTAAGAAGCTTGAGTTAGGTTGTCCGTCGTTCCCAGCCAATCATTCTGCAGTGAGTTTCGCATACGAAAGGGGACATGTCTATCATATTGTTATCTCATCTTTCTCTGCACTATTTTGCTTCAACATTATTATACCTCATTTCCTTTACTATAGCATTGTCATCTGCAAAAAGTCCAAGCTTTATTGTTACAACAACCGTGAATACCTTCAATACCTGTGGAGACGATACTCACTCATCACTTTATTACTCGTTCGACGTGTATACTTGCACCACTTGCGTATCATTTATAGTCACTGCACGAACGCAACAAGTTTTTTGCGTTGTTTCCGGGGATTGGCAATTGGTTGTTTATGGTTTTTGTTTTCTTTATCATTTGTTCTTTTTGTTTTGTATAAATCTATTTTAGGTTTTTCGTTTTTCATTTCAGGTGTCTTGCTAGTGTATGACCAAAAGGCGACCTAGAGGACCCCTGCAATCACCTATTTCTGAGATAGAGCATTTCTTGAGACTTAGAAGACGTGTTCGTAGAGAAGAGACTAGAAACATGAACGAAGAAATACCACCACCTCAAGGTAACGGAGATGCTATGGCAAATGGCCAGGGAGTATCAGCTCGACCACGAGCTATTAGGGATCATTTAGCTCCTATCTTGGACGATCTCTATCCTGGAATAGTAGCTCCAGAAATTCAGGCAGCCCAGTTCGAGCTTAAACCTGTTATGTTCAACATGTTGAACACTATTGGTCAGTTTGGAGGTATGCCTCACGAAGATGCAAGACAACATATCTGTGCTTTCTTAGAAGTTTGTGACTCATTCAGACAGCAAGGAGTGCACGAGGATGTGCTAAAGCTTAAATTGTTTCCATATTCTTTACGTGATCGTGCTAGAGCATGGCTAAGTGGAGTACCAGCTGGATCAATGGAGACTTGGACAGATCTATGCAAAAGTTTTCTGCTACGGTATAATCCACCAAATAGAAACACTCAGTTGAGAAATGACATTGCTTCTTTTCGTCAAGCTGATGACGAATCCATGTATGAGTGTTGGGATCGATTCAAGGGATTATTGAGGAAGTGCACAAATCATGGTTTTCACGACTGGACCCAAGTGGTTATGTTCTATAATGGGGTAAATGCTCCTACAAGGATGATGCTAGATGCTTCAGCAAATGGGACCTTGTTAGACAAATCACTGAAGAAAGCATTTGACATTCTAGATAGAGTAGCCAACAATGATTGCCAGTTTCCGACCACAATGCTTGAAACGGGGAGGAGAACCCAAGTAGCTCGAGATAGTGAAGCTGCTGACTCGGTAGCCACCCAGTTAGCTGCTACCACAAATATGCTAAAGAACCTCCAACGTCCCAACGAAGTCAAGGAAGTGAAGTCCACAACATCATGTCTCAAATGCGATGGCAATCACCATCTGAGTGAATGCCCTGACAATCAAGAGTCAACCAACTATGTGGGGAATTATAACTGCAACAACAATCCATACTCCAATACCTACAACCCAGGATGGCCTCAACATCCAAATTTCAGTTGGGGTAATCAAGGGCACAATAATTCTGCACAACCAGCGCCACATCAAAATCTAATTGAAGCATCATCTTCTAACCAGATGATGCCATGGCAAGGTCACAAGGGAGCATCATCTTCATCGAACAATTCATTGGAGACTACATTCAAAGAATTTATGGCTATGACAAAAGATTTCATGGGAACCACGAAAGTTTTGCTACAGGATCATGCAACAAACATCAAAAATCAAGGAGCCTTATTGCAAAGCCATAGTTCATCTCTCCGAGCCTTAGAAACACAAGTTGGCCAGATAGCTCAAACCTTGCATGCACGTCCACAAGGAAGTCTGCCTAGTGACACTGAAGCTACTAAGCACCATAGCAAGGAACAATGCAGCGCACTCACATTAATGAGTGGCAAGGAAATTAACAAGGAAGACAAGTTTGGGGGGAACGAGAAGGAGGACTCTCAGCCCAACTTGCCTCAGGAAGAAGATAACTTATAAGATCCTCCAGTTGAAGAGAAGGGTGAGGATGTCATAGCAAAAGACACACCAGAGGAGGAGGAGCTTGCTTTTGCTACAGCAAAAGATGTAACTCCACCAGTTCAGACAAATGAAGTTAGACCCCCTCCTCCTTTTCCTCAACGATTCAAGAAGCAGAAAGAAGACCTTCATTTCCAAAAATTTGTGGATATCCTGGAAAAACTACATATCAATGTCCCATTTTTGGAGGCCATTGATCAGATGCCAACATATGCCAAGTTCCTTAAGGATATAGTCACAAAAAAGAGGAAGGTCGAGAAGCAATAGACTGTCACTATAGCAGAAGAATGTTATTCTATGTGGAGCAAGCTGCCACCTAAGAGGAAGGACCTATGTAGTTTTGCTATCCCATGTTCTATTGGCGACAAGTTTGTTAGAAGAGCACTTTGTGATTTGGGATCAAGTGTTAACTTAATGCCCAAGTCGATTTTTCTAAAACTGGGAATTCGAGAGGCACAACCCACCAAGGTTGTGCTACAGCTAGCCGATCATTCTCATGTTCTTCCAGAAGGGAGAGTCGAAGATGTTGCGGTAAAAGTGGACTGATTTATCTTTCTAGTCGACTTCTTAATCCTCGACTGTGAAGCTGATAGCAACACACCCATTATCTTGGGTAGGCCACTTTTAGCCATTGGGCGAGCTTTGATCGATTGTGAGAAGGGTGAATTCACGATGCGAGTGGCTGATCAGACGGCCACGATCAATATTCATGACACCCTCAAGTATGCAGACAACCCAAAAGTATGCCAATATGTAGATGCTGCAGCACAGAATATGATTGATGAGTTTTGCTGTAGCAATGAGATGCAAATGGAGGAGTTTGAAGAACTCTGCAAAGATGATGATTCAGACCAGAAGAGCTCTCAAGGGAACTGGAGCAACCTAGTCGACTCGAGGCTAGACCAGGTACGCACTTTGAACCTCTTGATTTTCAGAATATATACCTCCTAAACATTCCCTTGAGCATGCACCTTCTTTAGAACTAAAACCTTTTCCATCGCATCTTAAATATGTTTACTTAGGGAGCAATGAAACTTTGAATGTGATAATTTCATCTAGTCTCACACCTAAGCAAGAAACTAGTTTAGTAAATATGTTGTTACAACATAAAAAAGCAATAGGGTGGACTATGGCTGATTCGAAGGGTATAAGCCCTGCTATATGTATGCACAAAATTTTGCTTGATGATTGTCACAACAATTCAGTTGAGCCCCAGAGGAGACTAAATCCAATCATGAAGAAAGTAGTGATGAAAGAGATAATCAAGTGGCTGGATGCTGAAGTAATCTACCTGATATCCGATAGCTCATGGGTCATCCCGATGCAATGTGTACCGAAGAAGGGAGGTGTGACTGTGGTAAGCAACAAGGAGAATGAACTATTGCCTACTAGAACCGTCACACGGTGTAGGATTTGCATGGACTATAGGAAGCTCAACAAGGCGACCAAGAAGGACCATTTTCCCCTCCCATTCATTGATCAGATGTTGGATCGACTAGCGGGCAAGGCATTCTACTGCTTTCTCGATGGGTATTCTGGGTACAATCAGATTGCTATAGCACCCGAAGACAAAGAGAAGACGACTTTCACATGCCCTTATGGAACTTATGCTTTTTGGAGAATGCCCTTTGGTCTCTGCAATTCTCCAAAAACATTTCAAAGATGTATGTTGGCTATCTTTTCAGGCATGGTCGAGGATTTTTTTATAGAAATTTTCATGAATGACTTCTCGGTCTCCGGAGATAACTTCGACACATGCTTGTGAAATATCGTCAAGGTCCTAAAGAGGTGTGAGGAAGCTGACTTGGTGCTCAATTGGGAAAAGTGCCATTTCATGGTGACGGAAGGAACGGTCTTGGGCCATAAGATTTCAAAGAAAGGGATAGAAGTTGACAAAGCAAAGGTCGAGATCATTGAAAAACTACCCCCCCCACACTATTGTCAAGGGAGTAAGAAGCTTCCTAGGGCATGTTGGCTTCTATCGGAGATTCATCAAGGATTTTTCGAAGATCTCAAAGCCACTGTGCAGTTTGCTACATCAAAATCAACCATTTGTGTTTGACAAAGATTGCCATAGCGCATTTCAAGAATTGAAGGAGAAGCTTATCTCAGCACCAATTGTCATTCCACCTTATTGGAACGAGCCGTTTGAGCTGATGTGTGATGTAAGTGACTACGTCGTCGGTGCAGCACTTGGACAACGCCGAGGTAAACTCCTTAATGTCATTTATTATGCTAGTCACACTTTGAATGATGCACAAATCAATTACACCACTACTAAAAAAGAATTGCTTGTTGTAGTATTTGCCTTCGATAAGTTTAGGTCATACTTGATAGGCACTAAGGTCATAGTTCATATCGATCATTTAGCCATTAAGTACTTAGTGACTAAAAAGGATGCTAAACCTAGACTTATTAGGTGGATACTCTTGCTTCAGGAATTTGACATAGAAATTAGAGATAGGAAAGGATGTGAGAACCATGTAGCTGACCATCTATCTAGGCTAGAAAATGCTATCACACAAGGTAGTGATACTGAAATTAAGGAGGAATTCCCTGATGAGAAACTGTTAGCTGCTACAGCAATTCCGTGGTATACTGATATTGTTAATTATCTTCTTAGTGGTATTTTGCCTCCTAATTTATCTAGCCAGGGACTCAAGAAATTCAGACATGATGCAAGATTCTACTATTGGGATGAACCCTACTTGTTCAAGAAATGTCCTAATCAGATCATAAGGAGATGTGTTCTAGAGGAAGAATAACATAGCATTCTGTACAACTGTCATTCATCACCATGTGGAGGGCAATTTGGTGGTGCTAGAACTGCTGCAAAAGTTCTTCAAGCAGGATTCTATTGGCCTACACTTTTTAAGGGCACACACGAGTTCTACAAGACTTGTGACAGATGCCAAATAACGGGGGAACATCTCCAGGCGGAATGAAATGATGTTGCAAAATATTCTGGAGCTTGAAATCTTTGACATGTGGGGAATTGACTTCATGGGTCCGTTTCCTGCATCATATGGAGATCTATATATTTTGCCAGCAGTCTACTACGTGTCAAAATGGGTGGAAGCTGCTGCCACCCCAAGGAACGACTCCAAGACAATCATGAAGTTTCTTCACAAGAACATCTTCACTAGATTCAGAGCACCCCGAGCCATCATCAGCGATGAAGGAACTCACTTTGACAACAAGCTTATCGCTAAAGCATTACATCGTTATGGAGTCAGGCACAAGATTGCTACTGCATATCATCTGCGAACAAATAGACAAGCTGAAGTTTCCAACCAAGAAATCAAGCAAATATTGGAAAAGGTGGTGAATCCTAAGAGAAAATATTGGTCCCCCAAGTTGGATGAAGCACTTTGGGCATATAGGACAACCTTCAAGACGCCTTTAGGCATGTCACCCTTCAAGCTTGTATTTGGCAAGGAGTGCCACTTACCCGTGGTGCTTGAGCACAAGGCTTATTGGGCAATCAAGAAACTCAACATGGATGCCCAACTGGATGGTGAAAGGAGATTGCTAGAGCTTAAGGAGCTGGATGAATTCAGAGCCCAAGCATATGAGAATGCTCGCATTTACAAGGAGAAAACCAAGAAATGGAACGACAAGCACATTTTGCCAAGGCATTTCTCAGAAGGTCAACAAGTGCTTCTCTAAAACTTTAGGCTAAAGTTTTTTCCTGGAAAGATGAAATCAAGATGGTCAGGGCCATTCATCATACACAAGGTGTACCCTCATGGCACAGTGGATATCAAGAAGTTGGACGACGATGAAGTCTTCGAAGTCAATGGCCAGCACCTGAAGGTGTACAGTGGAGCCCCTATCCTCAGAGACAAGTCATACATGGATCTTCATGATCCTTGAAAGTTTGCATCTCCAACCCTATCTTTTATGCTATATCATGTCCATAAATAATGCTTTTCTTTTAGTCTAGTTTTATGTTATTTTTGCTTTTAATTTTCATATCTTTTCACGTGACCCTCGTACAAGGCTTTCTCTTTCCAAGTATAATGTCAGGTAGAGAGGCAGGGGAGCATGCCGTCTGCAGGGTTGGTAGCAAAAGGGAGAAGGACATGGAGTTTGTTTTTATCCAATTTTGGAGGGACGAAAGAAAAGGGGAAAGAAAAAGATAATGAGGTTTTAGCCGAAAAGTGGGGAGTTGAATTAAAAGAGAGAGAGAAAAACAAAAAGCAAGAGAGAGAATATTCATCTATTTAATGAGGAGAAACCCTAGCCACATAAACCCTTATTCTCTCTCCAACCGTCTACCATTGCATTAACTCCAGCAATTTTTCTCTCTCCCTTAAAGCCGACACACGTCCCCATTACCTCCCCTCTCCCATTAATTCATTAGTTTTCCCCACCTTTTTCAACTCCCAATATTTTCTTCATCATCCGTCCCCTCACCCTCTTCATCTTCTGCAAACACTCAAAAACTTTCCCTCCAACTTTTAAATTTTCTCCCAAACACAGAACACCTTCACCATTTTTCTTCCCATCACATATCTACTTCTCCCCATTTTCAGCAAAAAACTCCATGGCTCGTTGCAAAAACGCCCATGAGACTTCTAACCGTCCCACACAACGTCCATTCCTAGAAAATCCCAAATTTCATGACGAGGTAGAAAAGGAGAGATGGGCAAAGCTCAAAGATAGAAACGTTCTTCCAGAACTAGGGTTCAAATACCCCCAAGAGGAAGAAGATCAGTTCGACCAGTCTATAATGGACGTCATTGGCACCCATGGATGGAAAAACTTTGATGCCCATCCTGAGGAAATTTGCATATCACTGGTGAAGGAGTTTTATGCTCACCCGACGAGTCCAACCCAATTCATAGTTCATGTGCGCGGAGAGCAGATAAAGTTTACTGCTGCAGCAATCAACAAGTTCTACGGGCTGAAACATACTGTGGACCGTCACACTTCTTTTGTGGTGACAATGGACGCGCAGACGCAACGTGAGGTGTCGGAGGACATCTGCTTTCAGGGAACGAAGCTGGATAATAACAAGTCAGTTGAGAGAGGACGCCTCAAACCTGAGGCTAAGGTATGGAATCACTTTGTGAGGCATAAGCTTATGCCCACACTACACACTGCTACCGTCCATATCTCTCGGCTTTTTCTCATTCATTCCATAATACATGGTAGACAAATTGACATAGGGAAGATAATAGTGGATGAGGTATATGCTTGTTTGAAATGGCCCCGTAGCCCCCTTTTTTCCTAATCTGATCACTTCCTTGTGCAAAAGGAAAGACGTCTTCATAGACGATCTTGTAGATACATTTGTTTCAGGAAAGGCAGGTTTGACCCCAGCACTTGTTACGGAACTCCGGGGATTTAACGAAGACATGCCTCAGCAAGCATTGGAGGGTGGAGCTAAAAGTTTTGTTGCAGCAAGAGTGGCAGCATTGGTGGAAACTACAAAGGAACCGTGCTCTGAGCTCAGCCTGATGAAGGTACATCAGCGGGCGTACTTCAAATACGCCCAACACCGTGATAGTGCCATAGCATCCTGCTTGAGAAAACTCCTGCCGGATCAGAATGTCTCTTTTCCAGTATTCCCTACAGAGTTATTGCAAGCCCCCACCACTGCTACAGCACGCACAGTGTCTCCCAGTGAACCCAGCTCCATCCCATCCGCTGTAAAGAAAAAGACTCCATGAAAGAAAGCACCAGCAACTCCAACTGCCCAGTCAGAACAAGAAACTCCCTCTGTTCAGCCTACTATCGAAGAAACCGACCCAGCAACCTCTCCAGCCAAGAAGAGGAAACGCACCAGAAAGGCAACCAATCCTAAACCTTCAAGACCAAAAAACCCATTCCCAGAACCAGAGTACGTACCAAATGACCCTGAGGAAACCCCTCAGAAGGAAGCTGCTACAGCACACGCAACTGAGTCGACTCTAGTACAATCTGAGGATGCTACAGCATCTAGACTGAAAACTCGCATCAAACACACTGCTGGACGTGTCAGGCCCTCGTTGAGTGCTCAATCAGTCTCATCAGAGAGTTTGGACGATGTGGCTGACCCACACCACTACTCCTCTGAGACATCGATGGACAACACCAGCAACACCACCTAGCCTCTGCACCCATGAGGTACTGACCTTTTTCTTTTCAATTTTTCATTTTTCATGGCAAATAGTGTAGATTAGTTTATGCATTGCGGACACTGTATTTCTCAAGTTTGGGGGTGTTAGTGTTCATAGTTAATATTTTTCTTTAGCATATGCATTATAGGATAGAACAAAATTTTTACTCTGGCATTCTGTTTAGTCTAGAGACAGACTATGAACATATTTATGATGTCTGACGACGAAATTGCTAAGGCCTGAATTAAAGTAGAAAAAAACACAACTAGTTGAGATCTGTAGAACTGACTTTAGGATCTAGTTGTTAAAAAAATTGTTACACAACTGCTCTCTTTCTATAAGTAAGTTTGTTAGAAAAAAATTTCAGGAAGAAACTTAGTAAACTCTAGAGATCTTAAAAGGAAAAACTAGACGACTCTGTGCTAAAATAAACAAATAAATGCTACGGCATATCTGTAGAAGGACACTCCATTTTGCTATAGCGTTTTTCAGTGTTAAAAAAACAACAACAAAACAAGGAGAAGAATAAAGCCTTGCTATAGCATATGAGTGAATGAAAGTTGTCACATGATGACTCTGCCTACTAGCTCGGGGTGAGAGCTTTGCTCCCTGCTCATCTAGAGTTAAGGATGGTAGTTGTGATGAGCTGACACCCTTCGTAGCAGAAAACTTATATCTTTGGGAGTCTAAAAATTGGAAAAGAACTAGAGAACATAGTTAGGGTATAACTAGGGAGCTTCCTTGAAAATTTGTTTCACCAGCTTAAGTATAGGAGGAAGGCATCCATGCACACACGCACAAAGCTTAGTCCTAAGGAATGTTCTTAAGGATCTAATGTCTGGTTGTGTATATTTATTTATCTACCTAAGTTATTTCTGAGGACTGAAATATTGCCATAGCAATCCTCTAGGTTAAATCTTTCTCATAGTAGCTCTTTTGTTTTGTTCTATTCATTGCTTGAGGACAAGCAATAGCTTAAGTTTGGGGGTGTGATAACTGCATAAATATCCTTGTTTTCATACCTTTTTGCTATAGCATTTGCCTGTTTTTGAGTTCATACCATAGCATTTAGACTGCATTTAGGTTGCATTTTCCTCTTCTGGGTGCATATTTATCTTTGCTGGTTATTGGTCCATATTGAGGGGTACTACTCAGAAGGTTGGTTTTGGTTTTGTTGGTGCACAGGAAAAGAGTCAAGAGAAAGCTGGTGCCGGGAATTTCTATAGCATGATGGAAATGGACATTGGCCAGCACGTGAGATACACGTGAGCTGCAAAAACATGTGAACATGCAGAAAAGGACGATCTGACATGTGCAGCAGCCGGTGCCCACATGCAGACTGTCCCCCTTGTCCCCTAATGGCAGACCTTGTCGGTGGATATTCTTTGGGAATATCAAGGCATCTTTAGGGCACCAAACCCTAGAAGCCTCCACTATATAAAGAGGAGAGAAGCTTGGAGCAAAGTGTGGTATTTAATGTGTTGCAAAAAGAGAGGCGGAAGAGAGAGAAAATGAAAGGGAAGTTTCCACCTTCATCTTCTCCATCTTGGTGTTCTCCACCATTGAAGCTCCAAGGAGTGGCCTCACCGGCCTCGAGAGAGGCGGTGGGCCTAAGACAGTCAGGCAGTCCATGGCGGAGAGGGAGTTCACCTTTCCTTCTATCGCTATAGCAATTTCTTGTCATATCTTTATATTTGGTGATGTTATCGCAATGATACGTTGGATGATATTGCCCAGCCACGAACTCTTTTAGGTGGCTTGGGTTTGATGGATGATTTTATTTTGAGTACTTTTTAATGCATGTTATGGCTTTTTCAGTGTTTATCATGATTCTATGCTTTGCTTATGCATTCCTTATTCCCTTAAAGTTGTAAGTGCTTTGAGAGATAGGCCCTACCTTAAGCGCTTTCGAGAGTTGGCCGTTCTTTAAGTGTTTGTTTGGGTTAGTAATCGAGAGAGCTAGCCCTAGAACCCTCATAAGCAATGGAGTGACTGTTGAGAGGCAGACTCTAACCTACCTTAGAGATAAGTGATAGGTTTCAAGGGCAAAAAAGGATAGTACGTGAAGGGTAGGGGAGTGTTAAGATTTTACGCCGAGAGGTATGGCTGTAGCATTTCTGACTCCCAGTTTCATGGCTAGAGTTAGTTTAGGAGCACTCTTAGTAAATCCCGCGTAGCATAGAAGATAGCTGAAGAGCCTTAGTATCGTTAAGAAGCTTGAGTTAGGTTGTCCATCGTTCCCAGCCAGTCATTCTGCAGTGAGTTTCGCATACGAAAGGGGACTTGTCTATCATATTGTTATCTCATCTTTCTCTGCACTGTTTTGCTTCAGCATTATTATACCTTATTTCCTTTACTATAGCATTGTCATCTGCAAAAAGTCCAAGCTTTATTGTTACAGCAACCGTGAATACCTCCAATCCCTATGGAGACGATACTCACTCATCACTTTATTACTCATTCGACGTGTATACTTACACCACTTGCGTATCATTTATAGTCACTGCACGAACGCAACACATTGCATGCATTATGATAGTATCTTCTCTTTTACCATGCTTTTATTGAATATTTTATGTTTGGTTGAGAAAAGTTATTGTTTTAGTTTAGTTTTTATTTTCAGGTGCTATAGCAAGGAGAGGAGAGGAGAAGAGATGACAGGAGAAGGCAGGAAAGCTGGAACAAAAGGAGTTGTACTGAAGCAGTTCCTGATGCCTCCAAGGATGCTGCCGAAACAGCATTGCCGCCAAGTGCCACACAGGCAGGAGTTACACCGACCTATCCAAGATGGGCCGCGATTGAAAGAGGGCAATTTCCTAAGCCCAATGAGCCCAGTCTTGCAATTTTATGAAGCCTGTAGCGGCCGGTGGAGTTTATCCAAGATCGATAAGTAAGAGTACTTATCCTTACTTGCGGGAAAGGGCAACGTCCAAAGAGTCCACATTTAAGTCCAAAAGAAGTTTGTATTGAATGTAAATTACTTTAAGAACTTCTACTTCAAGGAGGACTCAAACTTAGGCCATGAGCCCTATATATACCCAATGTATGTGAGGGTATAGGGGCATATCGCATGACGAAGTATGAGGGGATGCGTGCTTTAATAGCCGCACAACGGAGATGTAGCTAGGTAGATGGGAGTTGTTGGGGGTCGCGGCGCAACTCTCCTAGTGTTTTGGCAGTTGTATGTTAAGTAGGTGTAAGAAACGATTGTAATAGTTTTGAGTTGTTTTCAATAAATATCCAAAGTTTGCTTAATCTATGCACTTCATTCTTTCAATTAGTCTACACTAGTCAGTTGAGAGAATCCATTTGTCGGACACGAAAGTGTAAGGCTCACGAAAGAGTTAAGCACGGTCACAACATGTTGGGGCGTGACTAACTTGGTTCCTAACAAGTTCACAAGTTTCAGCGGCTAAAAGGGATCACTAATTGAATGGACTTGCATGTGTTAGGTTTACGCTGAGATTTCTAGGTATTGCCGACATCACGTGAGTGTTCTAGCATCCTTGCCTAGAAATAGGGAGGATCATTGTCGACTATCCCGCTGAACTTGAAATGTCTGCTAGACTTGCTGTCAGGACCTATTTCCGTTCCAACTACCAAGACAGCGAAAGTTGCAGGGGTTGCGGCCGCGTGATAGGGTTGCAGCCTGCCACCCGCCATTCCCGCCAAGGCAACAAATCATGGAAGCACAAAAATACTCAAACTTTACAATGCAGTCTTCACGCTATTGAGCTATAATTGTCTTACCCAGTCTATCGACCAAATCTCTCCCTATCATCCATCTCATCATTATCTTTATTTTATTTGTGTTTTTATATATCCACATTGAGAGATTTAATTGTGCATTTACTAAATCTTTGTGCAGGAAACCATTCAAAGGAGCTGCTCCAGTCCCTGTTGGAGACGATATCTTTTATACTATAACTTGATAAAAGTGTGCACTTGTGCTCATAAATAGAGAACACCCAGACGCTCTACAACAGCCCTTCATGCCAGGCTCTCGTCTAAGAGGTTGAACCAACCTTCCTCGGTGCAGCCGACCATCACTCGTCGGTCACTCCAACGCCGTAATCCAATCACTCTAGGTCTTCACCTGATCACTCTCCTCGTCTCTCTATGTCTGCAATGCTTGATCGGTTGGTCTTTATATAGGCGTGAGTGGGAAAGGATGAGATAAGCCTTTGCATTTGAATTTGAAATGATCAAGGGATAAGAGATAGAGCTTTGTCCGATCATTTTGACATCTTATCAGCTTGGTGCGATAGCTTATTTGGCTAGGGCTGACGTCATCATGCCGATGTTTCCTTGGCATCCAAACTTGGCACCACCTTATCGCTATTTTTTTCCGGAAGTTGATCCAATTACGATCTTTTAGGAGCCTGATATTTTCCTATATTTTCGGGGGTTCATCATCTCTTGGCATGGCATCACTGGCATCTCTCTGCCAACAAGTGCTTTGCACACCACTGATCCATCTGTGCCCACAACTATTGGAATTCCTAACTATGTTCCTAATTGTTTCCATTTCTCTGCCAAATCCTATGCCAAACCTACAAAATAGCCACAAAATAACCCTTCATTCTGGCATAGACAACCTACTAACTCCTTGATGAAAATGCATGATCCTAACAAATTAATGCAATTAAATGTACCAGAAAACAAGCAAAAGCATATCAATATAGGCATGAAAAACAATACTTTTGAGGACGTAACAACTAGACGATATGATTTTGGGCATCCAAATCAAACGGTAACCCGAAGATCTTATATTGACTTAGCCACATATAGAACTAAGTGTTTTGATATAATATTTGAAAAATGTTTTGGACTAAATTGAAATCCCTTTAAAATATGTTTTTAGTCAAAAACAACTTGAAAATATGTTTAAGGGTTTTACAAGGCTTGTGAATGATTTAAAGTGCATTTAAAGTAGTCAAAACCGTGCTTTTCAAGTACCTGTACCGATACGGTCTGGTACCATACCGATATGCCATAGGGTTTCAACTACAATGATTTTTAGTAGCCAAAACCTATACCGATACGCTTTGCCGTATCTATACGGTTTGCTTTAAAATGGCCAACGACTAGTTCACGTACCGATACGCCCACCGACCCCCAACGGTCATTTTCCCAACTACCCCCAACGGTCATTTTCTCAACGGTCTTTTAAATTGAAGGACCATACTGATACGCTAGCCAAGCGTATCGATACGCACTAGCTGAAGTGCTTAATGACTACTTCCTTATTGGGACCGTATCGATACGGTTTGAGGAGTATCGATACGCCAAGCTGGAGAAATGCAATTATGGTGGGAAATAAAGGATCCAATGGCTCTAATTCAACACCAACGGTCCTCAACGACTAAAAACTCAATTAGAAGTATAAAAGGGACCTCCAAGCATTAAGAGACGACTAATGCTTCAATTTTCAACAACTATATGATATAAAAATTGTCTTAGAGCTTATTTGTACATTTTCTTGTATAGACAACACTTGTGAGCATAATTGTAAAATTTGCTCAAGTGTATAGGTTTTGGGTGAGAGCTTAAGATTGCAAACAAATACCTATTAGAGGGATTTCAAGTTTGCTTAGAATTTCTCTTGTAAGAGTGTTTGATTAAGCTAAGGGTAGTTAGCTTAATCGTTGTAACGGTTTCCTCCTAAGCCAAGAAAAGGGGACGAAATTCTTAGTGAATTTGGTTGAAATCTTTATTGGGGAGCTAAGGTAGTGGATGTAGGCGCTTGTTAGAAGGTCGAACCACTATAAATCCGTGTGTCCAATTGTTATTCATTTGCTTCCACTAAGACACTCAAAATGCAACTTCACCACTCTTGGCGAGCTAAATCGGTTGAAGGAAATCGAGTACTTAAAACCCAACAATTGGTATCAGAGCTTGGCTCAATTGAAGAAGATTAACATCTGATTGAGGTGATCCTGCAAGCTCGATCAACATTTCAAACAACCGGTTCAATGGCACAATCCATTGACAAGCCATCCTTCTTCGACGGGACCAATTATGCTTATTGGAAGAAAAAAGGATGATGTTTTTTGTCTAATTCAAAGACTACAAGCTTTGGGATATCATTGAAGATAGCTCGTTCGTACAACAAGGAAGCAAGGCAGAGTGGAGTGCAAACGATCATAAGATGATGAAGCTAAATTGCAAGGCTTTGCACTTCATCTTTTGTGCACTTAGCCTCAACATATACGAGAAGATGTCTTCTTGCGAGAGTGCGAAGGAAGTTTGGGACAAGCTTGAAGTTACATACGAGGGTACAAACGAAGTAAAGGAGACCAAGATCAGCCTCCTCAACTATAAGTATGAGAACTTCAAGATAGATCCGAAAGAGGAAATTGAGAAGATGTTCCACTGATTCTCCACCATCACCAATCGACTCAAAGGTTATGGATAAGTCATTCCGGAAGAAAAGCTTGTCTGAAAGCTTATCTATTCTCTTCCCGAGTCATGGGACTCAAAGAAGATTGCTATTATTGAAGCCAAGAATTTAAAGACCTTGAAGCTAGATGAACTCATGTGGTAACTTCTCATTCATCAAATCATGAAGAAAGACAAAGAAGAGGAGAAGAAGAAGGAAGAGATAAGAAAGATGGGGAATAAGAAGATCATGGAGCTAGGCATCAACGCGAGTGTCGTTGCTCTCAAATCCTCCACATGCCATCATGTAGAACTAAGTGAGGAGGACAGAGAAGATGAAGAGATGGCATATCTCTTCAAGAAATTCACTATATTTATGAAGAGCGAGATGGATAAATCCAAGCATGAATCAAAGAAGAAGATGAAGGATTCCCACAAGTCCAACAAAAAAAGGGATCATCTTCAAAGAAAGCATATGTGGCGACATGGAGTGATGAAGACTCCACCGATGATGAGGTAGCCCACCTATGCTTCATGGCCCTCAATGAGGGGGGGTAACTTTTAACTCATCTTGCTCAAATTCTTATTCATTTGATGAGTTACAAGAAGCATGTGATGAATTGTTTTTTGAATTCAAGGCTTAATTTTCGAAAAACAAGAAATTGGTTTCAAAGTTAAAAACTGAAAATGATTTGCTTTCTAAAACCAATTTAGAGTTTGAAGCAAAAATCAAATATTTTGAACTTAAATTTTAAGATTTACAAAACTTGCTTCAAATGATGGAAAAAGATCATCAAAAAGAAGTTGATGATCTTAAGAACGAAAAAGATTTTTTGATTTCCAAAGAGCTTGAAAAGAAAAACACTTTTAGAAAATCAAATTTTTATCAAAAACAATCTAGTGCCCCTAGATTTTTAAATGGAAAATGTTTTAGAAGTGCTTGGGTTCCAAAAGAACTAATCACTTCAACAAAAAAAGATGAAATTGAAAAATGGATTCCTATGGGGACTAAATTATGTGCAACTAACGTTTATGGATCCAAAGCAATTTGGATACCTAAAATTACTTGATTGTCTTGTTTAGGTGTGATGGAGAGTGATCAATAAGTACAAATTTGAGGGGGAGCTTCATGCACACAAGGAAGAACACTTAAAGAAAAAAGGCTTCACATCCTCCCTTAAAGTTCAACTGTTGGTAAAATCTAGTTATTTTTCATTTGTTTAATTTGATTTATTTATAAATTCAACTAGATTATCATATTTTTTAACTAACATTGTTTGATGCTTTGAGTAAGGGGGATCCAATTTTAAAACCAAAATTTTTTAATTGTGTCAAAAAAATTTAAACTTCATACGTTATTTTGAGCCTAATGTCTTTTTAAATTCTTTTTGATATAACAAAAATGGGAGAAATGGTTTGAAAAAAAATGATTTTTCAAGCAAATAAGGGAAGCTTTAATTTCATTCAAATTTTAATCTCTTATTCAAAATTTTAAAATACAAAAAGGGAGAGAGAATCCCAAACAATTTTTCAAGTTGGTTTTAATATATCAAAAAGGGGAGATTGTAGAACTAAGTGTTTTGATATAATATTTGAAAAATGTGTTGGACTAAATTGAAATCCCTTTAAAATATGTTTTAGTAAAAAAAATAACTTGAAAATATGTTTAAGGGTTTTACAAGGCTTGAGAATGATTTAAAGTGCATTTAAAGTAGTCAAAAACATGCTTTTCAAGTACCCGTACCGATACGGTCTGGTACCGTACCTATACGCCCTAGGGTTTCAACTACAGTGATTTTCCAATAGCCAAAACCCGTACCGATAAGATTTACAGTATCGATACAGTTTGCTTTAAAATGTCCAACGGCTAGTTTGCGTAGCAATACAGTTGTATCGCGTACCGATACGCCCAACTACCCCCAACGATCATTTTCCCAACGGTCTTTTAAATTGCAGGATTGTACCGATAAGCTAGCCAAGCATATCGATACGCACTAGCTGAAGTGCTCAACGACTACTTTCTTATCGGGACCGTATCGATACGGTTTGAGGAGTATCGATACGCCAAGCTACAGAACTGCAATTATTGTGGGAAATAAAGGCTCCAACGGCTCTAATTCAACCCTAATGGTCCCTAACGGCTACAAACTCAATTCGGAGTATGAAAGGGACCTCCAAGCATCAAGAGAAGACTAATTCTTCAATTGTCAACAACTATATGATATCAAAATTGTCTTAGAGTTTATTTGTACATTTTCTTGTATAGACAACACTTGTGAGCTTAATTGTCAAATTTGCTCAAGTGTATAGGTTTTGGGTGAGAGCTTAAGATTGCAAACAAATACCTATTAGAGGGATTTCAAGTTTGCTTAGAATTTCTCTTGTAAGAGAGTGTTTGATTAAGCTAAGGGTAGTTAGCTTAATTGTTGTAATGGTTTCCTCCTAAGCCGAGAAAAGAGGATGAAATTTTTAGTGAATTTGGTTGAAATCTTAGTGGGGAGCTAAGGTAGTGGATGTAGGTGCTTGTTAGAAGGCCAAACCACTATAAATCCTTGTGTCCAATTCTTATTGTTTTGCTTCCACTAAAACACTCAAAATGCAATTTCACCACTCTTAGCGAGCTAAATCGATTGAAGGAAATCGAGTACTTAAAAACCCAACAATTGGTATTAGAGCTTGGCTCAATGGAAGAAGATTAACATCTTATTGAGGTGATCCGGCAAGCTCGATCAATATTTCAAACAATCGGTTTAATGGCGCAATCCATCAACAAGCCACTCTTCTTCGACGAGACCAATTATGCTTATTAGAAGACAAGGATGATGTTCTTTGTCAAATCCAAAGACTACAAGCTTTGGGATATCATTGAAGATTTCTCGTTCGTACCACAAGGAAGCAAGGCAGAGTTGAGTGCCGACGATCGTAAGAATATGGAGCTAAATTGCAAGGCTTTGCACTTCATCTTTTGTGCACTTAGCCTCAACATATACGAGAAGATATCTTCTTGCGAGAGTGCGAAGGAAGTTTGGGACAAGCTCGAAGTTACATACGAGGGTACAAACGAAGTAAAGGAGATCAAGATCGGCCTTCTCAACTATGAGTATGAGAACTTCAAGATGGATTCGGAAGAGGACATTGAGAAGATGTTCCACCGATTCTCCACCATCACCAATGGACTCAAAGGTTATGGAGAAGTCATTCCAGAAGAAAATCTTTTCCGAAAGCTTATCTATTCTCTTCCCGAATCATATGACTCAAAGAAGACCGCCATCATCGAAGCCAAGAATTTAAAGACCTTGAAGCTAGATGAACTCATGTGGTAACTTCTCACTCATCAAATCATGAAGAAAGACAAGGAAGAGGAGAAGAAGGAAGATATAAGAAAGATGGGGAATAAGAAGATCATGAAGCTAGGCATCAACGCGAGTGTCGTTGCTCTTAAATCCTCTACATGCCATTATGTAGAACTAAGTGAGAAGGAAAGAGAAGATGAAGAGATGACCTATCTCTTCAAGAAATTCACCTGATTCATGAAGAGCGAGATGGATAAATCCAAGCATGAATCAAAGAAGAAGATGAATGATTCCCACAAGTCCAATTGTTGTCACTAAATTTTCACCTTATCTTTTTATAATAAAAAAAACAGAAAATAAAAAATAAAATAACACCTTTTAAAGCCCACCTTTTTTTAAATAAAAAACAATTTTTCAAAAAGAGCCCATTTTAAAATAAAGCCCACTTTTAAATGAAGAGAATTAAGCTCATTTTATGTTGAAACTCATTTTTAAAGTAAAAGGTAAAAAAAGAAAAGGAAAAAGAAAAAATAATTATTATGGTCTTTAATAAAGGAAAGAAATGAGGTAATAATTAAGAAATGTGATAAAAAAAAAAGAGAAAAAAAAATAGCAGCTAAAGGGGTCAAAAAACAGTAAGAAAAGAAAAAAATAAAAAAGGGAAAAGAGAGCAAGTCCGCGCGTCACGCGCCGGCGCGTGCAGTCCACACGCGCGGGGCTGGGCTCTCCAAACCCTTGTCGCGCGCAAGGGTGACCGTCGTTCTCCGTCCACCGGTCGCGGCAGCTGGCGTGGTTGGTGTCGATCGTACCGCCTAGTTGCTGCCGTCCGTTTGCCACAGATGCCGCTTGCCGCCATTGCCTATAACCGCCGGAATCTACAAAAAACTGAAACTAAATAATAAACCCTAGATTCGAATTAAATGGGAAATTCTATCCTGAATTTGGATCAAAATGGATGATTTCTTAGGAGTTTTACCGGGTATCAAGTTGTTTTTCTGATTTAGGCTCCAATTTGGGGATTGAATTCGGAAATTAGCTTGATTTTGAAGCTCAAAATTTAGTATAAAAATCCCTCTTCACCCACATGTTCAACACACCATTTTTTTAGAGAAAAACCACTAAAAGGGGTTCAAGAAAAATCCGAAAAATCTTTGAATTTTTGCTTGAGTTGGCCGGAAATTTTTGGAGTGGAAATTCGAGTTTAGAGTAATTTTCCAGAGGTGGTTTGGAGCATTTCGAGAAGCTTAAATTCGAGTTCATCGTTCGTCGATTTCTCGGTAAATTTTCTATCTTTTCTTTGTTTATTTTTATGTTGATTTTATTGTTTTTTCTTGGTTGAATTTTAGTGTTTTTGCTTGTGTTGTTTGTGTTCTTAGGTTGCTTGCTCGAATTTGGAAAATTGTTCACGATTCTGGTAACTTTTTTTGTTTTAAATTTCGTTTAAATCCCTAGTTTGATCTTAACATTTTTACATGCTTTTTAAAAATGTTGTTAGGGTGATTTTTATCTTTAGTAATGTAGGAATTAATTTGAAAGATGTTAGATTTTAAAATGTAAGAAATAAAAACGAATAAATATGGTTAATTTGAAAAACTTGAATTTAGGGATTTAATTAGAAGAAAATAGTAATGTGAAGTTTTAGATAATAAAGGGCTTTGATTTAAAAAAAATAAAAAAATAAGATTTTTATGATTTGTTTTTAATAATTGATGGGCAAAATGATTTTAAAAGAAAAAATAATAAAGATGTTTTTTTAGAAAAAAAAAGTAAAAGAAATAAGTTTTCAAGGAAATGAAAATAAAAAAGTTTTAAATAAAAGTTTAGGGTCTAGGATAAAAATTAATTTTTGAAAAGGGAAAAAACTTAAAAACAAGTTCTTTAGGAAAAATAAAGTTTATTTTGAAAAGGGTTGTTTTAAAAGAAAAACTTTAAAAATGGAAAAAATGAAAATGAGATTAAAAAAAGAGAAAATTCTTTGTTTGAAAAAAGAAAACATAAAAAATGAAAAGGGAAAAAGTGAAAAAAGAGTCTTAGCTTAGGAAATAATAAAAAGAAATAAAGGCTTTTAAAAAGAATAATAAAAAGGATAAAATTCAAAAGAATAAAAATTTGCTTGCTTGTTTTAGAAATAGGTGAAAACTTAGGATTATGGACTAAAGCCTAGATAGAGACTTGTTTTGTTGAAAAATGCTTTTCACAAAAAAATACACTTAAGCATATTAAAACATTGAATTAGGAATAAAAGACTTAGACGTTTTTAGGGTTTTTCGTAATCAAACTTAGAATTAAATTAAATGCTCAACACACCTAAATTTCTTTGTTGTTTGAAAAGTAAAAACCTAATCAATGTGGTGTCTTATCAAACGAGAATGACGGGTTAGCGCCAGAAATGTTGGCGTTGATTAAAGTTCATCTCCCGGGCGATAAGGCCGTTAAAATAGACTAATATTCATTAAACAGACAAGTAAAGTCAAACCTTTTTGAACTTGCAAATTTCAGTTTTGAAAATGATTTTAAAACCAATTAGGTACCAATTTTGGGTGTCGTGGGAGTGCTAACCCTTTCTCACGCGTAACTGACCCTCGAACCTGTTTTCTGATTTTCGTAGACCAAAACTGTTGTTTTATTAAAACCAAAAAAGTTTTAGTAAAATAACCCCATTTTAAAAAGTGATACAATCACACTTTTAAAAAAAAAAGATTGGTGGCGACTCCGTTGATTTTTAAAAGTTGTTTTACAAAAGTCGAAGCCTCCTGTAAAAAGGCGGTTGCGACACCAACAAAAAGGGATCATCTTCAAAGAAAGCATATGTGGCGACATGGAGTGGTGAAGACTCCACCGATGATGAGGTAGCCCACCTATGCTTCATGGCCCTCAATGAGAGGGAGGTAACTTCTAACTCATCTTGCTCAAATTCTTATTCATTTGATGAGTTACAAGAAGCCTATGATGAATTGGTTTTTGAATTCAAGGCTTCATTTTTGAAAAACAAGAAATTGGTTTCAAAGTTAAAAACTGAAAATAATTTGCTTTCTAAAACCAAATTAGAGTTTGAAGCAAAAATCGAAGATTTTGAACTTAAAGTTTTAGATTTACAAAACTTGCTTCAAACGATGGAAGAAGATCATCAAAAAGAAGTTGATGATCTTAAGAAAGAAAAATGTTTGATTTCCAAAGAGCTTGAAAAGAAAAACACTTTTAGAAAATCAAATTTTTATCAAAGACAATCTAGTGGCCCTATATTTTTAAATGGAAAATGTTTTAGAAGTGTTTGGGTTCCAAAAGAACTAATCACTTCAACAAAAAGGGATGAAATTGAAAAATGGATTCCTAAGGGGACTAAATTATGTGCAACTAACGTCTATGGATCCAAAGTAATTTGGATACCAAAAATTACTTGATTGTCTTGTTTAGGTGTGATGGAGAGTGATCAACAAGTTCAAATTTGAGGGGGAGCTCCATGCACACAAGGAAGAACACTTGAAGAAGGAAGGCTTCACATCCTCCCTTAAAGTTCAAGTGTTGGTAAATTCTAGTTGTTTAATTTGATTTATTTTTAAATTCAACTAGATTATCATATTGTTGAACTAACATTGTTTGATGCTTTGAGTAAGGGGATCCAATTTTAAAACCAAAAGTTTTTAATTGTTTCCAAATTTTTTAAACTTCATAAGTTATTTTGAGCCTAATGTCTTTTTAAATTCTTTTTGATAAAACAAAAAAGGGGAGAAATTGTTTGAAAGAATTAATTTTTCAAGTGAATAAGGGGGATCTTTAATTTCATTCAAATTTTAATCTCTTATTCAAATTTTTAAAATACAAAGGGGGAGAGAATCCCAAACAAATTTTCAAGTTGGTTTTATTATATCAAATAAGGGGGAGATTGTAGAACTAAGTGTTTTGATATAATATTTGAAAAATGTTTTGGACTAAATTGAAATCTCTTTAAAATATGTTTTTAGTCAAAAACAACTTGAAAATATGTTTAAGGGTTTTACAAGTCTCGGGAATGATTTAAAGTGCTTTTAAAGTAGTCAAAATCGTGCTTTTCAAGTACGCATACCGATACGGTTTGGTACCGTACCGATATGCCCTAGGGTTTCAACTACAATGATTTTCTAGTAGCCAAAATCTGTACTGATACGCTTTGCCGTATCTATACAGTTTGCTTTAAAATTTCCAACGGCTAGTTCGTGTACCAATACTGTTGTACGGCGTACCAATACGCCCAACTACCACCAACGGTCATTTTCCCAACAGTCTTTTAAATTGTAGGACCGTAACGATAAGCTAGCCAAGCGTATCGATACGCACTATTTGAAGTGCTCGACGACTACTTCCTTATCGGGACCGTATCGATACGGTTTGAGGAGTATCGATACGCCAAGCTGCAGAACTACAATTATGGTGGGAAATAAAGGCTCCAATGGCTCTAATTCTACCCCAACGGTCCTCAACGGCTACAAACTCAATTAGGAGTATAAAAGGGACCTCCAAGCATCAAGAGAAGACTAATGCTTCAATTGTCAACAACTATATGATATCAAAATTGTCTTAGAGCTTATTTGTACATTTTCTTGTATAGACAACACTTGTGAGCTTAATTGTCAAATTTGCTCAAGTGTATAGGTTTTGGGTGAGAGCTTAAGATTTCAAACAAATACCTATTAGAGGAATTTCAAGTTTGCTTAGAATTTCTCTTGTAAGAGAGTGTTTGATTAAGATAAGGGTAGTTAGCTTAATCATTGTAACGGTTTCCTCCTAAGCCGAGAAAAGGGGACGAAATTCTTAGTGAATTTGGTTGAAATCCTTAGTGGGGAGCTAAGGTAGTGGATGTAGGTGCTTGTTAGAAGGTCGAACCATTATAAATCCTTGTGTCCAATTCTTATTCTTTTGCTTCCACTCAAAATCCAACTTCACCACTCTTGGCGAGCTAAATCGGTTGAAGGAAATCGAGCACTTAAAAACCCAACACCACATTATGTGGAAAAATTCTTGAGAAATTTGGCAATGATGATTCTGGTATAGCCAAAACTCTAATAGACATGAGCCAAGATCTATCCAAGAATAAAGGTCAAAATGTTGACCTAGTGCAATATGCAAGAGTCATAGGCAGTCTAATGAGTTGCACTAGATTGGATATTGCTTTTTTTGTGAGCAGTTCAAGTAGATTCACAAGCAATCCAGGTGAAAATCACTGGAAAACGATTGAAGGGTATTGAGATATCTTAGATATACTCAAGATTATGAATTGTATTATTCCATAAATCCTACTGTTTAGAAGGATACTCCGATGTCGGTTAGATATCTGATATTCAAGGCACAAGTGGATGGAAACCCTCAAGACAAATGGTTATAGCCGGATCCATAATGGAATCCGAGTTTGTAGTTTTAGACAAGTCTAGAGAAGAAGTCGAATGGCTTCGAAATTTCTTGAAGGATATTCCTGAATGGCCAAAGCATGTGCCCACAATATGCATACAATGTGATGACCAAGCGAAAATTTGGTAGAGCACAGAGCTTTGTGTATAATGGTAAGTCGAGACATATGCGTCGTCGACATAATACTGTTAGACAACTGATCTCAAATGGAGTTATCCATATTGATTTTATAAGATCAAAAGATAATGTTGTGGATCCGCTAACAAAAAGGTTAAAATCGAGATCAAGTTCAGAAAAGATCGAAATGAATGTGACTAAAGCTCGAGAAAATTTAAGGCGATATGTGAAGGAAAACTCTACCTAGTTGACTAGAGATCTCAAGATCTAGGTTCAAAGGGAAAACCTAATTGCATAGACTTGTGCGGTCGCTGTAGGGGTTCTTATCCCCAAGTCCGTTCTATGATGTAAACAATGATCAAAGTGGTTTAGGCTAAGCAACGCTTTTAATGACCATTATGTGCATTAGCGAGCCAAGCAACATAAGTCACCTATGTGAGAGTGAAGTGGGGCCGCTTCAAGGAGACTATTGGGCATAGTTCTTTCAAACTCTTGTAGAATCAGGAGATGTCTATTGCTTTAAGGGAATACCCATGAGGACTGATATCTTAAACAAAGAGGTAGTTTTTCTCAAAAATTCAAATTCCTCAATTTTAGTCCTTCCAAAAGGACATTTTTCTCAAAATTAAAATTCCTCAATTTTATCCTTTCCGAAAGGACGTTTTTCTCAAAATTCAAATTTCTCAATTTTATCCCCTTTAGAATGTTTTTCAAAAATTCAGGTTTCCTAGTTTTTAAATTTAAAAAAAAAAGTCACAGCTTCAGGATTTCAAAGCGAAAAAGGCAGGTACCCAAAGCTTAAGGACTTCAGGCGAAGGATTTCGAACTCGCCGCATCAGGATTTAAGAGAAAAAGAGCTCCGGGATTTTTATGCAGGAAAACCGGAAGACCTACTCAGTTTGTTTTTGCCGTTTCGGGAAAGCAAGTTGTTTGGGATTGTTCTCTGCCGCTTCAGAGGAATGAATCAATTATTATATGATCTGTACCTTGCCGTTCCGGAAGGACATGACAACGCTACCCACTTTGTTTCTGCCGCTTCAGAGGAGTAAATCACCCAAACAGGGAAGTTGGTCAAAATTAGTGCTTATGGTCTTTGCTTTATTCTTGTTCCACAAGGATAAGCAAAGAGGAGCAACTATAATCACTAATTTTGTCCGGGATAACCTTTTTTATAATAATGAGCTTATATGATGTTTAATTTTTAACTATATAAATGTGTGTAAATGGCGGTCATTAAAATCCAAAAGCAATTTTTTTTACTATTAGTACTATATCTATTGTTATTATCTATTTGGAAAAAACCTAAACATTACTAATATATTATAACATCTTCTTATCTATTTCATTATTAAAATTATATTATTATTATCATTATTATTGTTATCACTATTGTTATCATTATTGTTCATATTATTGCAAAAATCAAGAAAAATACAAAGTTAATTTAAAAGCCCGACTTTAATTTATATATCAGTCCATTTGAAGAGAAAACAAAACAACCCATAAATATATACATATAAATAAAAAGCCCAAGTTTCTTTTAATATATTAACAGTCCTTACTTTATATATTACATGGCATGTTTTCGGCCTAACCTAATTAAACCTAAAACTCTAATTGCCCCCTTTTGTTGTTATGCAGCCGTCGCATCCTGAACCGTCAGATCTGGAAGGGAGATCAAACAGCCCAGATCGAGCCTCGGATGGAAACCCTAGGAGCCCCTCAAACCCTTTAGCGTCGCACCACTCGCAGCCGTCAGATCTGTGGCGCATCGTGCGGTCCAGATCGCGCCAAGAGATGAAGCCCTAGGGTGCCCTAACCCTTTCTCTGCGCCGCCACCTCTCGTCCGTTGGATCAAATCGATATCAAACGGCTCGAATATGAAGAAGGAAGCTTCCAAATCCATACGCGCCCACGCGCGACCTCTGGTGCCACCCACGCGCGCGTGCAACTCACGTGCTTGACTCCTCAGCTCTCCAGATCGTCCAGATTCCTCATTAATGGGTGGGATAACTCTACGACTTCCGGTTGGTCCCCTCCTCCATCGTTTATCCACGCATGCAAGAGGAAAAAAAGAGAATATCAGCAGAAATAACAGATTTCACAGAGGCAATCCAGCCAAAAATCAGAGCGGAAATGCGAATACAAACAAGAGAATAGGCAGAACCAATATCAATTTTTGTTTCAATTTCATGTAAACAAAAATTCATGTAATTCGGGCTATAAAAAAGAGAGCCTCAACCATATTGTAACCCTAAGCAACATTGGGGGGATTTCAGAGAATAATCAATGCAAAAATCAGTCTACTGAGGTATGCCCTCTTTCTTTTTATTTTCGAAGCATATCGTAATCAAAAGGCGAGTTTAGGGTTTCTATTTCTTACCTTCGTGATCGTCCGTTTTCCCTTTGTGTCGTCGCACATCCTTGCCGGCAATAAGCCTTTTGGTCTCCTAAGGCCATGCACGGTGAACCGGTAGGAAACAAGGGTTGAAAGGTTTTTTTAAAATGGATTTTAAGTCTCGGCTTTTGAAGGTTTATGCAAAAACGGGGGGTTTATTTTGAAGTCTTGCTCTAGATCTGGTTTTAGATCGAAAAAAGGGTTTGTTTTCGGTGCTTTAAGTTCGTCGGCTGCCGACTAGCGGCAACCGGTTTGGCGGTGTTCGACAGACGAGAGAACAGATGTGGGTATAGGGTTTTTAGGTTAGAAAAAGGGTTCTGAAATGTTTAAAACGTGATTTATAATGTTTAAAACATTTAAAATTGGCGAAATCCTTTTGTGATCCTTCCACGTTGCGCTATTCAAGCGCACAAGGGTTTGCGTGTTTTCAAATCGCGCCCCTGGTCCTTATGGTTTTTCAAACGTTTGCAATTTCGTCCGTTTTAAGCTTAATATGATCTCAAACGGCTTAATCACCTCTTGAGTCTGTTTCGGGTTTGAATTTAGTCCTTATTCCTGTGTTGTTTAATCCCTTTTTTATCGTGCATTTTAATTTTTGCCCTTGTAATTTAGTTCCTTTAATTTTCAGTCCTGTTTATTCTTAATGCTTATTATTCTTGCTTTTCTATGTTGCGGATATATATTTGTGTATTTTGTGGCTTGATATGTATAATGTATAATTTTATATATAGAGTATAGTTTTCATATAATATAACATAATATACATATAATATGTGGGTTCTTTATACTATAAGTAGTATGTAGTTTATATATATAATATAATATATAATTATATACGTCATTTAAAATACGGTTATGATATAATGAATAACGTATATGCAATATAAAGTTTTCTCATATGATACGGCTTTTATAGATATGTATATATATATATATATATATATATATATATATATATATATATATATATATATATATATATATATATATATATATATATATATATATATATATATATATTTACATAGTGTAATGTGCTTTTGATGTCTTAATGTGATGTTTTTATGTGATACTTTATTCATGCATTTACATCTGTCACTCATATGACCTAGATATTGATAGCATGTTAATTAATTTAAATCAAAGAAAACGGAGGTATTCATTAACTCCGATATTTGTGTCGTAACAATCCTAACTCAATGGATGTTGACCAATATTTGGGTTAATCTTTACCGTCTAAAGGTAAAAGACAACTAAAAAGGACGAGACCATGACATCATGTCTAAATGTTTGCATCATGCATAAAGGTAACGTATGAAAGTCGAACAATAAATTAACACGGCAGTTAGACTTATATGATGTCGGTTTAATCTATGGTCCGATGTATTGTCATCCTTATTAATTAAATGCCTAATTAATTCTAAAGTAATAATTTGATAAAGCTCATACAATTAGAGTCAATTTTCAATTAAGAACACCTAATTAAACTCACTTCAAATTTTAAATAATTTACATCGATTAAAGGCAACAAATATTTTGGTACCGATTTTCGGGCGTGATGGGGGTGCTAATCCTTCCCACACGTAACCAACTCCCGAACCCTTTTCAAAGTGAATCTCTGGTTTTATGGTGTCCGGTCTACCTTAGTGGCCGGTGGCAACTCCAAATTTTTACTGTTTTTCGAAACTTGAATTTTCCAAAAGAAATCCCCTTTTAATCGATTTTTCTAAAAATGTAGGATACCTAAAAGTAGTTTTAAAAAAAAACGTAATTACAGATAGTTCAAGGACATTACGTCTATTGACCAGCCAGTAAAGTAAATATACTTTCATAAGGGAAGGTTCAAGGGTGAACACCAACCTATCTTATGCAACTATCGATCGTAGAATCTATCACCACATCGAGCTAAAATGTTTTGATTAAATGATCAATTTCATTTATGTAGGGGATTGTTGTAGAAAAAATCGATATTTTTAGAGCGAGAAATTGATCCAAACGTTGTTGAGAAAAAAAGTAGAACAAATTGTTGGTTCGTAAATATGTGTAGATGTTCACGACGTGGGCAACGCTAATATCCGAACCGGTCGAGTCCTCCGTGGGCTTGCAAATATTTTAACCCAAATAATTTTTCCTCAAATAGAGCATATATTTTTCAAATTATGTTTTGTAATTATAAGGATAAATATTAAAAAATTCATTTATTTAAAACCGTAATTTTGAAAATTGTTCTTTAAAGTTGATTAAATGTTCCATTAAGTCAAATTTTCAATAGTTCACTATGTGAAACCCTTATAAATACCTTATTGACCTACTAGGTTAAACACAACTCAAAAATACATAGATTTTTCTATTGTTTTACTATGTGACTTTCAAAAGTAGTTTTACGATGATAAACGGAGGTAAGTTATAGTTCGTGATCTCTACAACAGTAACTGATCATCTAGTTGTTGTATTCTGGGAGATAAACGACCAATGATCTCAAGCACCATAGTATTGGTCGAAAATATGTCTTAAGGAAACTTCGTAATTGTAAGCCTCAACCCGTTTCCCACTAATCAATTTTTTTGTCTACTACAAGTAAACGATTTAATATTGTTATATTCGATTTGTTTTAGACAATTTGTATCTATTTTAATTCAGTTCGATTCAATATTTCAATATAATATTTATATGGGTAAACTACTGCAGGGGTCACTTTCGTTTCCCGTTTGTACAGATTTAGTCACCACTTTTGAAAAGTGTCAATAAGTGGTCATCTACGTTTTCGATGTGTAAAGAGACTTGGTCACTCCGACGTTATAGTCCGTTAGTCCCCTAACGGATTGTTGATGTCGCGGAATTAATTAACGAAAAAAATAAGGATAAACTACTGCAATAGCCATTAAAATTTATCTCATGTACATTTTTTCTCCTCAATTTAAAAAAGTAAACATTATAGTCACTAATAAAAATGTTTCTTTATAATTTCACCCTTAAATTTTTAAAAATTCATTTTTCAATCCTAAAACTTTACAATCAATTAGTACAATAATATTATAAATGCTTAGATGAAAAATAGGTGCCCAAAGTATACCCTTTGAAACTTAGGTGCCCAAATTTCTCCTATTTAATAACTCAAACTTAAAAATTTAGTCCACTAACTACTAAAAAATTCGAGTTATTGGAATTTCTATTTTATAATTCAAACTTTATTTTGAATTTTTGAGTCGAGTATTTTCACATCAAACCTAAAAATTTAATTTTTTCGAATCAAGTCGAGTGTTGCACTTCCCTACATATAATTTTTAATTTTAATCTGTGTTTGTCCCAACTCAGCGCCTGGATCGATATCAACTTTTGAACAATGTTGATTTCATTTCACGCCTAGCTTATGGGTTAGTATCTTTTGCTTTGCGCAGGATAAAACATCTCTGCCATATGAACGAACCAGTTTACAGCGATGCACAAGCAAGGTATATTTTTTGTGATTAAATGGTTAGTGAAGAACACATTTTCTTTTATATATATATATAAATTATATACATATAATATGGCGGTATTCGAGATGGAAATTGGATGTGGTTTTATGGGTGATATTTACTGTAGCATTTCATGCTTGGGACTAATTTTTTAAGTTTGAGTTATTAAATAGGAGCAATTTGGGCACCTAAGTTTCAAAGGGCATACTTTGGGCACCTATTTTTTTTATCTAAGCATTTATAATATTATTGTACTAATTGATTGTAAAGTTTTAGGATTGAAAAATGAATTTTTAAAAATTTAAGGGTGAAATTATAAAGAAACATTTTTATTAGTGACTATAATGTTTACTTTTTTAAATTGAGGAGAAAGAATGTACATGAGATAAATTTTAATGGCTATTGCAGTAATTTATCCTTATTTTTTCGTTAATTAATTCCGCGACATCTGCAATCCGTTAGGGGACTAACGGACTATAACGTCGGAGTGACCAAGTCTTTACACATCGAAAACGTAGATGACCACTTATTGGCACTTTTCAAAAGTGGTGACTAAATCTGTACAAACGGGAAACGAAAGTGACCCCTGCAGTAGTTTACCCTATTTATATCTTATTGTTTACATTGTTCTTGGATTAACGCTCTTCTAACAAACTTGTTGCCATTATATTCAGAATTTGGAAGTTTACAAACTAAACTTATAGGTAAAGCCAGAATAATACGACATTATTAAGAGCTTTTGAGATAAAATATCTTCTTTGTTTTCTCTTTTGTTAGTTTTCCGGAATTACTTATGATCACACGTAGAAAAACCTACAAAGTACCAACCCTAATCGTTTCTTTGCCTATAAATCATGGCAGAAAATAAAAAAGAAGATATTAGCTTGAGTTTTTGAGTGTTTAGATTACAAGAATGGAAGGGGCAGTCGTTTTGTTGGATTTCTGGCCAAGCATGTTTGGGATGAGAACCAGGATTGCTTTGGCCGAGAAAGAGATCAAATACGAGTACAGCGAACAAGATCTGTGGAACAAGGGTGAACTGCTCCTGCAGATGAACCCTGTTCACAAGAAAATCCCTGTCCTTATCCACAATGGTAAGCCTGTTTGTGAATCACTCATTCAGGTCCAGTACATCGACGAGGTCTGGAATGATAGAGCTCCTTTGCTCCCTGCTAACACTTACAAAAGGGCTAATGCTAGATTCTGGGCTGATTTTGTCGACAAGAAGGTACTTTCTTTCCTCCTTTTTATTACATAGTCGTGTTAGTTCAATGGGCTGAGTTGAAAATGATGAAATGCAGTTATATGGCCTGGGGTCCAAAATATGGAAGACAAAGGGAGAAGAACAAGAAGCAGCAAAGAAAGAGTTCATAGACAGTCTGAAATTGTTGGAAGGAGAGCTTGGGGACAATCATTACTTTGGAGGAAAGGAGTTTGGGTATGTGGATGTTGCTTTGGTTCCATTTTATTGCTGGTTTTATGCGTACGAGCAGTGTGGGAACTTCAGCATTGAAGCAGAGTGTCCCAAGCTGATAGCATGGGCTAAGAGGTGCATGCAAAAGGAGAGTGTAGCCAAGTCCCTTGCTGACCAAGAAAAAATCTATGAATTTGTCTTGCATTTGAAGAAAGTATTTGGAATTGAGTGATTCCAGATTCCAGGCTTTTGCTTGCTATGAACTATGATATTAAATAAATGGGCATTAAGTTGTGCCTGCCTGGTTGCCTTTGCGTGTATTTTGTTTTTCCACACTTAGCTGTGTGTATGGGATTGTCATTTGGAATTTCTGGAGTTATTGAGTTGAAAGTAATTGGTATTTTGTTATATATTTTCTTAATTAATCTGTAATTCCTCAACCCACTAAACCATTTTCAACCCAACCTTGTTACAAAAGGAAAAACAGACTTGTTCGTCTGAAAATGCTCTTGAACCAACATAAACACCTACTCAGCCTGTCGTATGTATGTTTAGACCATCAGTTCTTCATATGATCAGAATTTACTAAAACAAATACAGACTCGTTCCAAAGATCCAAACTCCTCTTCAAGCAGATTCTTCAAATGTCAATGAATTTATGCTGCACATGAAGATAATCCTTGGAATTGAGTAATTCCAATTTCCAGTTTCCAATTGCCTCAGCCTCGGGCTTTTACTATTGTCTTTTACGATTTCAAATAAAATGAGGTTCGGTCATGCCTGCCTGCTTGGCTTGTCTTCACCTGTTGGTTTATGTTTGTTGCTATTATATTCGCTTTGTATTTGTTGTTTTCACACATTAATATTTTTGTTGCTTTGGTTTCATCTTATTGCTGGTTTTATGTGTACGAGAAGTGTGGGGACTTCAGCATTGAATTTATGCTGCACCTGCACATGAAGAAAATCCTTGGAATATAGTAATTCCAATTGCCTCAGCCTCGGAGTTTTACTATTGTCTTTTACGATTTCAAATAAAACGGGGTTCGGTATTGCCTGCAGCCTGCCTGCTTGGCTTGTCTTCACCTGTTGGTGTATGTATTTAATTTTGTTTGATAAAACGTGGAACCAATTGTTAGTTCGTAAATATGTGCAGACGTGCACGACGTGAGTAATGTTAAAATTCAAACCGGTCGGGTTTTTTTTAGGCTTGTTGTAGTCACCTAATTTTATCCGACCCATTTTATTTTTTATATATATATTATTAATTTTTGCAAATTACAAAAATCCTAATTACATAAGATAGAGGAAGATTGCAAAAGATCATGTTCAAGTATGAAAAGTTGACGGGAAAGTTGATCATCAGAATATGATTGAAGCAAGTATGGAAAATCAGTCAAGGGAAAAAGGAACCAGATCACTAAATCAGGAATCAATCAAGCAATCCGGATTAAAAGGGAAGGGAATCAAGTTATCAAGCAATAAATCCAAACCAATAGAAAATTAGGATTTTTTCCATTGTAAATTTGACATGTAAATTCCTATATAAACCCATCAATCCCTTGCCGCCGGATTTTGAACGAATAAATCGCCAGATTTTAAGATTATTCGAATCTTTTTTTGGTTCAAAGTTATTTTGAAAACGTTTTGGGTAGTGTTTTTTTAAAGAAATCAAAAAAGGATTTTTTTTTTTGCAGCCGACAGACGGTGGCCGATGCTGGTGGAGAGCAGCCGACACAACGGAGGTTCACCGGTTCTTAAAAAAATGAAGAACCTGAATTAACACTCGATATAAAAAAAGAATTAGTGTTTTGATCCAAAATTTTTAAAGGAAAAATAATAAAAGGTGTTTATTGAAAATAAATTTTATACCCGCATGTTTATAAAACAAAAATAGGTTAATTCGCTTCATTAAACCCCTCCGCCCAATCATTTTTCTTTCCGCCATCCTTCTAGTTTTTTAATTTATTCGAATTAGTCACTGTTTCGGCTCAATTCTCCTTTCTTTTAGATTTTATTACTATTTTATTCCTAACATTTTATATTAACTAATAATCTCTCTAGTTTCCGCATTTTTATTTTTTTTTAGGATTCACGTCTTTCTTTAAATTCGGCTCGTGTACTAGATGTTGACCCGATTAGCTTTTTAAAAAAAAATTAGGAATGTGTTCTTTAGTTAATTTTAGAAATATTTTAGTTAAAGCTTTTAGTATAGTTTAGTAACATTTTTCATCGTAGAATTAATTTTCTTCAATTGATACTTAATCGAACTTGAATTTTGAGTTTTCAAAAAAAAAACTTGAATTTTGAAATAAAACTTACATGGACTTTTCATGTTAAATATTAATTAGGTTTAATAATTAACATAGGATAATAAAACACTTTAACCTCTAATTTTAATAAATTTGTTTCTCTGATGCTATAATGATAACTTTATCTAGAGATTGATTTATTTTATCATTAGTAATATTATCTCCATTAATTAGAGTTTAATGTATTATGTATTTTTTATGCCTATAAATAGATAAAGGCATTGTACACAAGTTTAGTTTTGATAATAATATGAATCTCCTTCTTTCTCTCATCTCTTTGTTATTTTATTATTGTTCGTTATTTTATTCACAACACGTTATCAACATGAGCTTCTAATCAACTGAGATCTTCGTCGTTCAAATCTAAAAAAAAAAATTATTGGAAAGAATTCGATTCCAGGGTGAACCAAAGAGAGGGGTGTGTTCGATTGTATTTAAGCATTGGGTAAAGATGAATATGTGGTTTCTCACAACTCAAAGGGCGAATTAATAGAGATGGGTATACCATGATGTGTTGTATTTTAATTTCAGTATCAATCGATTATTTTTATATTTTGTTAGTGCTTTTCACTGTTTCGATAAATAAAATAGTTTCCTATGTTGTGGTTTGCATATGCGTAAACTTTAAGAGAAAATGGTAAATTTCTGTCAAGTACTTCATATTTTTCTAGTTTGTTTACTTTTGTCCCTACATACTTGTTGTGATTTATTTATCAATATTTAGTTTATTTTATCCTATTGATGATATTTGATATTTTTAACCGTGTTTTGAGTTTTACATGATATGTTTGAATGGCGTGGTAAGAGACATGACAGAAAGAGATTATGAGAAGTCGTTTTGATCGTTTTCTATGTCTCCATTGTCCTTAAGAGGAAAATCAACATCGGTAAATTCTAATTTTATTTTATTCTTTAAATTATTATTTTAAAGTCCGATAAATCATTGTGATTTTGCTCGAAAGCAATATTTATTCTACGTCGGAAAAATCGACTATAGGCTTCTCCCAAGTTCATGTTACAAAAATTCATCTTGACAAGAATTTTCGTGGGAGGCATTCCCTGAAGTGAATGCAAGCATGATGTTTATTCCATGTGATTATTGGATCTGTTTCATTTCCTGAAGTGAATGCAAACATGGTAAATCATTATTCAATTAGATACATTACTTCGATATAATCATAATATATTGGCTGGACATCCCGTTTTGCGAGGCTACTGGTCTCAAAAGAGGTTTTTAAAAGACCTTGTGAACAGATTTAACAATGTTGCGTGCGGGGTTAAATCTTTGTTCTCTATGGTGAGAATATATTAATAAAAAACATATTCCACTTTTCACGACAAATAATGTTGTCCTCAGACACAATATCATGAAAAAGATTTTAAAGGCCCACTAGCTCTACTACATCCCTTGAAGTGAATGTGAGATTTTATAATGGAAAAAATAAATGCCACATTAGTAGTTGTGGTCATGGTCGAGGCCATGGAGATAGGCATTATGGTCATTTTAAGAATACTTCTACCTACCGGTAGTGAGGTTATAAGAATGACAAAAGTGATAAAGATCATTCTATGGAAGTAAAATCTTTTTTATTACCAATGCAATGCAATAACCCATTGGTCTCGTACGTGTCGTACGCTGAAAAATCAACAAATCATTTAATGATAAAGGAAAGAAAATAGAAGCAAATTTTATTTGCGAAAAATGATGAAGATGATATTGGTCCAACTTATTTGGACATTGTTGGTCCAAATCATTTGGACGTTGTTGATTTCCTTATAACACTCGAATGAAATAAATCATCTTCTAATTATTCTCATAACTTTGAAGAGAAATATTTATCTTTTTATTTATTTTTCTGTTTATTTACTTTACATATTAATTATTTACGTTTTATATGTATATATTATGATATTTATTTATTTTGTTTAACATGATTATTTATCAAATATAATTTATGGTGACGATTTATGCTTAGCAGAAGCATAAGATATATTTTCTCATTTAACGCAAGGGAAAATGTGAGTACTATATCTCAAAGTACTGAAAATATTGATGCTCCAGAAGAGCAATAAGTTCTTGAGAGAAAGCACATTATGAAAAGTGTAGAATTGTGAATATTGTAAAAATTACCGTTGATGGTAATAATATTGTCACCACTAGAAGTGAAAATTTTAAGAAAGCAATATGAGTTCGCAAAATAATCCTTCAGGAATTATAGATAACATATGTTACCAATTGGCATTTGAAATATGTCAATGTGGATATAAGTTCTGGTAGCCAAAAGTTAGTGGAAAGCTCTAGAAGAACTATATATTGCTACCAAAAGATAATTTCCATTGAAAGCACCAGAAAAGCTAAATATATTTCTATTCAAAGGAACAATTTTGATTGTTGTACTAGACATGTACGTGTGAAATTGAATCAAATGTTATGGTAAACCAGAAGTTTACCAAATTCAGAAATATATAGTTGGCATGATCGGTTAGACCGTCCTAATCAATAATGATGCAGAAATTATTGAGATTTACATGCACATGTATTAAAAGAATCTAGAGTTCTCGTAGTGCCTTAAATTTCGCTTATTAAAAAAACATGAAGTTCTTGTGTTGCTTAAAGGAATTGATTAAATTCCACTTACTAAAAGAACATGAAGTTCATGTGTTGTTTGTTCTCAAAGGATTTAGTTGATCCCACTTACCAAAAGAACTAGAACTTGAAGTTCTTGTACTGAAGTTGAGACTGCATGTCTTGCATATCTGAATGAAATATGAGCACATATATCCACAAACGTGAAAAGTTTTATATGATTTTAGTAGATGCATCTACATTGTTTTATCAACTTACAACTAGAAGTTTGTGAGATTGATTCTAAAAAGATTCAGATCATGCAATTAGACTACCCGTCTTGCAAAAGCTAGTGGGTTTATATTTTAGGCTATATCAGTTGTTACAAAGTCTATTGATTATGAAAAATACGGTTTAGCAAAATTTTTATTCAGATGCCTTCTCTTTGATAGCTAAACTATGAAAACAAGAAAATTATTATTTATATAGTATTTCCATATAGCAACACTTATACGCATCAAGCCAACGTGTTATAATAAACTCTCTGTTATGATTAGTTTTTGGTCAGAAGCCATACATTCCCATTTTATAATTTTAGAATGTGTGATATATTATTGAGTTGCTCCACCGCAACACACAAAAATGGGTAAACAAAAAATGCTAAGAATATATATTGAGTACGAGTCTCCTTTTATGTTTAAATTCTTAAACATTAATTGGAGAATCATTTATGACATTGTTTTTTCTCAACATCAGGAGAAGATAATAATCAGCTGGATAAAGGAAAATGAATTATCGTTATCTAGATTCTCGTATATGAACCAGAAGTTCATAAGATAATTCATGCTATTACATGTCAACTGCGAGACATATTTACTGACCCAATGAGAGTAATTAAGTCTCATATACCAGCTGAAATGCTCTAAATTTGAATAACATGTTAGAGTGAAAATATGTAAATCATGCATGAAGCATGAAAATTGGTTCCAATGACCAAAATTCTCGTAAATGAAAAATAGTATGGGATGGTTATACATTGGAGGCGGGTGCTCCTGAAGTGTAACACCCCAAAAATTACGCCTAAATTATAGACCCTAGATTCGAAAAATCCCTAATTTAGAAACCTTATTTTGAAATATCTAATTGAAAATCCTAACAGTTGAGAATTTTTAATTCAGAACCCTAAATTTTATGAAGGACTAAAAAGATTTTTTTATCAAACTTGGAAGTTAATATGAAATTTCTTAAAAGTTTAAGGACTGGTTCCAATGATCAAATTTCTCGTAAATGAAAAATAGTATGAGATGGTTATATATTGGAGGCGGGTGCTCCTGAAGTGTAACACCCCAAAAATTACGCCTAAATTATAAACCTTAGATTCGAAAAATCTCTAATTTAGAAACCTAATTTTGAATTATCTAATTGAAAACCCTAACAGTTGAGAATTTTTAATTCAGAACCCTAAATTTTATGAAGGACTAAATAAATTTTTTTTATCAAACTTGGAAGTTAATATGAAATTTCTTAAAAGTTTAAGGACTGACTCCATAAATTACCCTTTATCAAATTAAATTTTAACTTACTTTGTTTTCTTCCTTCCTTCCGTCTTTTTTTTCATTGTTTAATATATACCCTTTAATTTCAAATTGAATTTTAATTCATCTTTTTCCTTTTTCAACTTAAATTTTATTATTATTATTATTATTATTATTATTGTTATATTCTAAACCTAATTTGTTTAGATTACCAACGCTCAAGTGTATATATATATATATATATATATATATATATATAGTCATAGTAACTACGTACAAAAATAAACTTAAGCCTTAAGTTTTAAGTGTTGTCGCTCTTAGTTATTCCCATGTTTTATGAATTCTTCTCGGATTGATGATGCCATCACCTTACATCGAAGCTGCAACCGCCCTTTATTCGTCGTTAGAGCTTTATTGTTGCGAGGTGTGTTTCTTCCAGTGCTATAAATAAATTATATGTTATTTTTCTATGTATTGGGGTTTTATCCCTTATGTGATTATTTATATGTTTTATGTCTTGTATGGTTGACATCATGTGCATACGATTTCATAATTTGTTTTAATTACGATTTATAAAATATTTGATTTATGGAACATCGGATTTACGGTACTATGATTTATGGATTTATGAATTATGATTTATGATGTATGTTTTATGTAATATCAGATTTATGGAATTAAGTTTTATAAAACTTGAATTTTAAACATCATATATGCATGAGCATGGGTTGGGATTTGTAAGGAGGAAGTTCAGTGGTTTCACCCTTCGGGCTGAACTCCACTTCGAATGACGGCCATAGGGATGAGGTTATGGGAACCTTCCTCACTTTTGGCGGACATAGTTGGGTTCATTGCATTACGCTTGTGATATTGTATCGTTTGTTTTATGTTTTAGAGAATTTCAAGAAAATAATACTATGTTTTATTATTATGGTTTTTCTTGCACTTTAGGCACACACTAAGCTCTTTAGCTTACTCCCTCATAGTTTTCTCTTACAGACATCATTGGACTTTAGGCGACGTGGTACTTGGAGGATCTCGATTTTATCTAATTATATTATTATTCAGTACGAAACTATTTAATTATTCAGATTATTATTTTATTATTTTGAGACATTGATGTAATTTCATACTTGGGAGATTTATTATGTTTTTCGGACTTTATGTATGTATTTAACTTTGTTGGAAAATATCGATATTTTGGGAGCTTTGAATGAGAAATTGATCCAAATTTTGTTGAGTAAAAAACGTGGAATCAATTGTTGGTTCGTAAACATGTGCAGACGTGCACGACGTGAGTAACACTAATATCTGAAATGATAAGTTCCTCCTTGAGCTTGTTGTAGTCACCTAATTTTATCTAACCCATTTTATCTTTTTTATATATATTAATTTTTGCAAATTACATAAGATATAGGAAGATTGCAAAAGATCTTGTTCAAGTATGAAAAGTCGAAGGGAAAGTTGATCATCAGAATATGATTGAAGCAAATATGAAAAATCAGTCAAAGGAAAAAGGAACCAGGTCACTAAATCAGGAATCAATCAAGCAATCCGGAATAAAAGGGAAGGGAATCAAGTTATCAAGCAATAAATCCAAATCAATAAAAAATTAGGATTTTTCCCATTGTAAATTTGACATGTAAATTCCTATATAAACCCATCAATCCCTTTGTAATTTTCACTACGAATTTACTTAGAATTTTTGGAATAATACAAGAAACAAGCAACTTTTTGGTATTTTCTGATCTTATTCTTTAGTTTATTTTTTATATTTTATATTCGAATATGTTGAAGGAAAATGATAAATTTTTACCTATTTCTTTGAGCCCTTGCCGCCGGATTTCAAACGAATAAATCGCCAGGTTTTGGGATTATTCGAATCTTTTTTTGGTTCAAAGTTATTTTGAAAACGTTTTGGGTAGTGTTTTTTTAAAAGAAATCAAAAAAGAATTTTTTTTTTAATTTTTTTCGCCGCCGGCAGACGGCGACTGATACAACAGAGGTTCATCGGTTCTTCAAAAATTGAAGAACTCGGATGAACACTCAATATAAAAATAGAATGTTTGTTTTGATTCAATTTTTTTAAAGGAAAATTAATAGAAGGTGTTTATGAAAAATAAATTTTTATACCCGCATGTTTTAAAACAAAATGGGCTAATTCGCCTCATTAAACCCGTCCGCTCAATCCCTTTTCTTTCTGCCTTCCTTCTAGTTTTTTAATTTATTCGAATTAGTCATTATTTTGGCTCAATTCTCTTTTCTTTAGGAATATGTTCTTTAGTTAATTTTAGAAATCTTTTAGTTAAAGCTTTTTAGTATAGTTTTGTAACATTTTTTATCGTAGAATTAATTTCCTTCAATTGATGATTAATCAAACTTGAATTTTAAAATAAAACTTACATAGACTTTTCATGTTAAATATTAATTAGGTTTAATAATTTACATAGGATAATAAAACACTTTAACCTCTAATTGTAATAAATTTATTTCTCTGATGTCATGCTTAATGGGTATGATTTGCTATGCGGTGTCTCACCAAAGAGACTAACAAGTTAGCGCTAGAAATGTTGTGGATGATTATTGTTTATTTCTTATATGGTGAGACCGTTAAAATGAGCTCAAATTTATAATTGGATGATATTTTAAATTTTACACGTACTTGCAACTTTCGGCAAAAAGGCAATTTTTATTTGGCTAAGTACTAGTTTTTTGGCGTTGTGGGGGTGCTCATCGTTCCCTACACGTAACCGACTCTCGAACTCGTTTTTGTGTTTTCACAGACCAAAATTGTTGTTTTAATAAAACAAATTATTTTTATTAAAATGACCCATTTTTAGGTGATCCGATCACACATCGAAAAAATATTAGTGGTGATTCTGTTGTTTTTTTAATGTCGAGCTTGAAATGGCTGCGACACTTACGAATATTTTAATCCAAATATTTTTTCTCAAATAGAGCATATCTTTTCCAAATTATGTTTTGGAATTAAAAGGATGAACATTAAAAGGTTCCTTTAATTGAAACAATTATTTTGGAAATTGCTCTTTAAAAGGTTCATTGATTAAATGGACCATTTGTCAAATTTGCAATTGTTCTCTACGTGAAATCTCTATAAATACCTTGTTAACTTATTAGGTTAGACACAACTCAAAATCACAGAGATTTTTATATTGTTTTACTATGTGATTTTTGAAAGTAGTTTTTTGGTGATAGACAAAGGCAAGTTACAGTTTGTGATCTCTACAACTGTAGTTGATCATCTAGTTGTTGTATCGTGGGAGACAGATGACCAAATATTTCAAGCACCATAGGAGTGGTCGAAAATCTATCTTAAGGAAACTACGTAATTGCAGGTCTTAACTTGTTTCCCACTAATCGGTTTTTCTGTCTACTACAAGTAAACGATTTAATATTGTTATATTCGATTTGTTTAATGTAACACTCCGAGTCTAGGGCCGAGAGTTATTGAACTAGTTGAACCGGGTCGGGTTGAATTAAATTGGAGAAAAACTATTTTTAATACACCAAAAAGGGGTTTTAAAAGACTAAATAGGCAAAAAGGAGATTTTTCATAAATTGGAATAAAAAAGGTTTTGTTTCAAAAGTCATCTTCTTCTCCAAAATAGCTTTTCACGTTAAAACCTCCCAAAACCCCTTTCTACTATTCCATTGGATTTCAAGCTCTCAACCAAGCGATTTCTTCAAGGTAAATGGTTCCCTAACTTAGTTTCATCTTTCTTAAGTCTTAAATGTTGTGATTTTTACAAAACTTATGGATTTATCCTAACTTGATTTTTAAAGTTTGGATTGAAAATGAAAAGAAATATTTGGGTTTTTGTTTGAGTTGATTAAGGCCTAGTTGGGAGTGTTTTTGACTTTGTTTTAACACTAAAATAACATAAAAATGGTGGGTTTGTAATGAAACCCGAAATGTGTATCATGAGTGATTTTAAGAGTAAGGAATCTTGAGTTTTTGGTTGGGTTTTGAGTTTAAATAGCAGCTGGAGGTTTGGTAGTGTTGGATTGATGTTTTGGAGTGTAAAAAGGTAGATTTTAATGGAAAATCCGTTGGTTGTGGCTGCTAGTAGTTTGGGTTTGAATTGGCTATGTTTCGGGTGTAGTTTGAGCTTGAATTGATGTGTATTGATGCAAGGTTGTTGAGTTCCGAGTCTTCGTTGTGTTTGTGAGTGTGTTTGTGTTCTAATGTTCGATTTTGGGTTGCTCAAAATCGAGGATTTGGATTCGGGCTTTGAGGACAGAAATCTGGGTAGTTCGGAGGCTTGATTTCGGCGTCTTGGACATCGGTTGTGTGTTGGCTGGTGAGTGGATCAATTTTAAAAGCCTTAACGTGGTTAAAAGAATGTTTTGGGAGTTTGGATTGAGCTTGAAAGGCCAATCCAAGCTCGATAGTAAGTTTTAAAGGTTTTGTGCAATTAAATTGTGTTTTACGATTCTTGAATGCGATGTTGAACATGCTATGATTGTTATGAGTTGAATTGGTAAGTGATTCAAGCATCGATAATGCTTGTAGTGGTATTTGAGTATATTGACATGTGTTTGGTTATTACCGGATATAATTGATCGATCAATAGGGTTAGAGTGCACTCGAGGTAAAATTCGCGCGTGACCTTAGTGATGTTAGATTCCACTAAGAAGGAGAACGGTGATGTGAGATTCCACCAGAAATTATGTTTTTACTAGACGAATGAGTACGGTGATGCGAGATTCCACCGGAAGTGTCTAGTGGGTTTGAGAAACTATCTGCATATCTGAGTAAAAACGTTAAAAGTCAATATACCCATGAATGCTCTAATTCTCATGTTTAAGCATGTTGTTGATTTCCCCTATTTATGCTTATGTTTATGCATTGTGGTTTACTTTGCTTGCGTTATGAGAATGAGCATACAGTAAGCCTATGGCTTGTGGTTGCATTCGGTAAATGCACGTGAAGGTAAAAGCATGACATTGTGTGTTCAAACATGTGGAAATGGTTTTGGTTTCAAGCAAACTATGTTTAAAACTGCATTGTTGTAGTTACTCTTTGAGCACCGCTCACTGAGCTTAAACGCTTACACTCTCTTTTCCACCAATGCAGGCCCTTAGACCTTTGGAGCAGCTCGGGGAACAAGGGAAGATCCAAGTGAGTTTGGTTTTCTCAAGTATGGTTTAGACTTCAATAATTAGTATTTAAGCAATGAGATATGACCTTTGTGTTTTGTGACGTTGATGGCATGTTCTTTTGCTTAGATAAGTTTGCCTTGACGTTTTGGGCTTGTATTGCCTTATGCCATGTTGAAGTATGCTTTTATTTAACTTTTGGCTATGTTGGTGAATGCTTTGTATGCATGTTTTCCTTTAAACTCCTATTATGATGAACGTTGCATCGTTCGGTGTTTAAATTGCTTCGTATGCTTATCCATGGATGTCTTGTGTTGTATTTGAGTTTTGTATGTTGCTTGACTAGTTGTTAAATGCCTCTAGAGTCGAGTCCTTGTGTTTTTAGCTGCCAAAATAGGTCTTGCAGTGTAGAGCGTATCGATACGCTCAAGGGCTGTATCGATATGATCCCTTGCTTTGGGGCTTGTTTTGGGCAAGGCGTACCGGTACGCGGGGGTGTATCGATGCGCCAAAAGCTCTCTGGAAATCTGAGAAATTGACGAGATTTTGGCGTATCGGTACGAGTTCTGAGAGTATCGGTACGGTCTTCGTAGTTTGACCTTGGGAAAGTTAACCGTTGAGAGCGTATCGATACAGTCTTCTAGCGTATCGATACGGTCTCCTTAGGTTGACTTTGGGGTGTTGACCAAGTCCAGGTGTATCGATAGGGTCCTCCAGCGTACCGATATGGCATGTTGTAAAAGTTAAAATGGGTTTGTTTAATTGTCTGTTTCGCGTGTTTTGCATCCGTGTGTGTTTCCGCTGCGTGTCCTCTCACATAAGATAAAATTAAACATCTAGACAAGATAACTTTAAAAGAAATTTTCTAGGGTTGTTAATTAGAGTGGAGCCTTAACGGGTTTCGCTTCGGTTTTCCCCGTGTAACCCGTTCGATGCGGTCTGGTGGCTAGGCCAGTTCGAGGGGGTTACATTTAAACAATTTGTATCTATTTTGATTGTGTTTGATTTAATATTTCAATATAATATTTATGTTTTATTGTGTATATTGTTTTTGGATTAACGCTCTTCTAACATTCTTAAGGCAGATTTTGGTTTTAATCCCTGACGAACATATTGATTTTTACGTTATATACGGTGATATATGATTTGGAGAGTATGTCGTGATTTTCTACTAGTGCAAAAACCGCGATGGAACATGGGTTTGATTATTCTTATTTTTACCAAGCAACCAACTGTTAATTTTTGTTGCTTTAATTTTTTCTTACCATATTTACCATTGTTTTATGACCACAATTTTCATAAGCTTGTTTTAGGAACCAACATTCACTACAGCAAAACATGTCTTTAGCGGCATTTTTTAGCCATATAGTGGCGTTTTTAAGCGCTGTTAAAAATGTTCCTGGCACTTAAAAAAACTCCACAAGAAGTGCCGCTGAAACCAATGCCGCAACAGTTCACAGCGTCCGTGGACAAAAAACACCGCAATAGGTCAAGATCTATATCGGTGAATAAATGTTCTTTAGTGGCGTTTGTAAAAACAAAAGCCGCGAGAAACTTGTTCTTTAGTGGCGTTTGTGTTCACAAACGCCACAAATAATCATTCTTTTAGTGGTTTTTGTTTTTACAAACACCAAGCAGAAAATAATTCAAGTGCGACAATATAACTCTAGTCTAAGGGCATGATTTGTGCACAAAGTGTGGCCAGTATGAATCTAATTTTCCTTTCACTCCCTTAGACAAATTGTACTTTCTAAACTCATATTCTTATTTCCATTTTTTTCTTTGCCGAGGGTCTCTAGCATTATCTTAAGCTTGCTTCGTGACACTATTTAGCGTGAGTGATAAGAGGGACCATACCATGAATCCCCACCTTAATCTAGACATCACTAGGCTTTCTCTTCAACTCATACTCTAGGGTTTTGGACTTGAGAACTAAGAGGGAGCATATCACGAAGCCCCAAGTAACTTATTATCCCTAAAGTAGAAGAGAGTTCATTTTTTTTATTGCCATGGCATAACACTGTTGCCTTATTTTATTTTACCCTATCATTCTTTTTCTTAATTTGAGCATGGTTTCAAATAGTCTAAGTTTGCTAGGGAACTAGATACATACCATGTGCTAAGTGTAAATTAATTTCTTAAACTAGATATCAATTATCAAGCAACTTGGCATACTATCTACTGGTATGACAAACTGATGATTAAAAAGTCATCATTGGGAAAACAACTAGGATCAAAATAAGCTTGGCTAACCAATTGTTAACAAACTTCAGATTTCGGCCGAGACAAAATTTTCTTTTTCACTTTTTTATGGTTCGGTATGCAACTACTCTAAATGAACTACACGACAAACAAAAAATTTAAATGTGAAATGCATGGAATAATGTGAAAAATGCACACCCTAAACCCAAGATGTACATTGTCCTTAATGCATGAAACAACACATATATACAAGAAAAACAGAAAAACAAAAATGCATGAACATGAAGATGCAAGAATGAAATGAAAATGAGTTAAGTATAAGAAGACTCCCCATCGAAGGCCTCTTCCTCCCGTTTGGCATGGGCTTCTTCTTCTTTTCTGGCACAGGTCTTCCTCATGGTTAGGCTCCAACGTTCAGGGCCATTCTTTTCTTCCCTTTCCAGCCCTACTTTGAGGCGGCAGTGGAGGCTCCAACATCCTCCTTCTTGGCAGGGTCTACTGACGGTGTAACTGGCGTAGGCTTTGGTTTCTTGGCATGAATGTCCTCCAACTCATAGGAGGAATCGGTGCTGGCATATTCAACATACACCGGGGATATAGGAACTGTAGCATTGGACTCGGAGCTGGCAGAACTGGCTTGACTTGCTGGACTTCATTGACTGGCTGGCATCATTGGACTAGCTGCATTATTGGGCTGGCATGATCAGTTGGCATGGCATCGTTATTGGCAGAGGGCTCGGTAGGGAAAACTAGAAATGTTGGCACATCATCAGGGGACAACTTGACAAGCACCTCCCTAATTATAACATCCCTTTCCTTTGTGTAGTGCCTCATCTTGACATTAAGCTCTTCAGCTACCTCTAGTTTTTTGGAGAATAATCTCTTAGAGGGTGTACACTTAAGGCAACACTGCCAATGAATTTGTTGGCATGGTCTCTGGCACACTACTAGGCTCTACCTTGGGCTTTGGCGTGGCTGTCTTAGCCTTTCCCTTTCCCTTCACCTTTGGCTCAAAAGTCGTGAGGTTTTTTCAAATAATGGTAGTGATGGTGGTTCCCCTGCATTGGTGGCTTCAATGCCAGCCTCTTCTTCACCGTCTGGTGGCCCGTCGATGAAACTGTCCAATCTGTGCCAGGATCACACAAGTCTTCCAACAAATGTTTTGCGTTTGGTAACGATCATAGATGCGGCGTAGTCAGAGTGCTCATCCTCTATAGCATTCAAAGTAAACAATGAGTTCATATACCCTTTATCAAAACACACACATTTACCTATAATCATCAAGAATGGAGAATCTTTTGTGAGATTGACATAAAACTCTCGCACGATAGCAGCATAGATCTCCCATTTTTTGTTGGCAAAAAGAACTCCAATCATGTATGTCGACAATGGCCATGAACTCCGATGGGAATCCAACGGTGGTGTCGGTTTGGAAGTTGGAGTGCTTCTTGTACAAAAAGGATCTTGAGCCATAACTCGTCTCAAACTTCTTTTGAATATCTTTATTGAAGAATCTTTTGAAGAGAAGAGATGAAGACACCATGGAAGAGAGGAAGAGGTTGAATCGGTGATGAAAGAAAGAAGAAGAGAAGTTGAATGGTTTCTTGAATCTAGCTTGAGAAAGAAAGAGAGTTTATGATTCTTAGGAAATCGTCTAGGGTAAAAAGTAAAGAAGGTGAAGTGTTTAAGGGGTTTTAATGTTGGTAGCCGAAAAGATGGGGGATAATGATGAAAGTTTAAAAGTTTTGAATGGGATAGATGTTTAAAAGTGAAAAGGTGAAGTGATAAGGAAAGATTTAAAGTTATAGGATAATTATGAATTTAAATATCCTTAAATTGGGCGGCTAGGGATAAAAACTGAAAAGATTTTTCTCTCTCTTCTTAACAAAGCTAGGGTTTTTTTTCTCTCTTTTCTTCTTTAACACGAAAAACCGACACATGCCAAGCTGCATTGGCAATCTGCATGTCATCACTCTTGGGAATGCTCATGGAAAGGTCCCTGGTATTGTTCCTAGCAATATTCCTACTAATGTCCCTGCACACACTCAATGAAAAATCGTGTAACGCAGTAAGGGAATGAAAATTGAAAAACAAAAAAAGACAAAAATCTAATTCCTAAAAGAAAATAAAACAACTAATCCTAATATTTACAAAGAGTTTCAAACCTACGTGCGTTTCACTCTAACTCTTCCAAGAGGATAGCCTCCTCGGCATTGTTTTGTTTATCGTCCAAGTAATGCTTTAGACGTTGGCCATTCACTTTAAAGATTTCCCATGTCCGTAGGTTTTAATGTCCACAACCCCATGAACATATGGCTTCACAACTTCGTAAGGACTCGTCCACCTTGATTTGAGCTTTCCTGGAAAAAATATAAGTCGTGAGTTAAACAATAGAACAAGTTGACCTATTTCGAACTGTTTTGGTATGATCCACCTATCATGCCAACGTTTTGTGTTCTCCTTGTATATCCTAGAATTCTCATAGGTCTGCGTCCTGAATTCCTCCAACTCATTGTGGTCGAGCAACCTCTTTTCTCCAGCAACTCCCCATGCTATGTCAACTTTTTGGATAGCCCAGTAGGCTTTATGTTCAAGTTCCACTGGCAGATAGCATGGTTTGCCAAAGACAAGTCTAAATAAGGAAGTACCCAAAGGAGTTTTAAATGCAGTCCTATAAGCCCACAATGACTCGTCTAGTCTCAAAGACCAGTCTTTCCTCATTAGATTTACAATCTTCTCTAGAATGTTCTTAATATCCTTGTTTGATACCCCGATTTTCCCGTTCGTTTATGGATGATAAGATGTGGCAATTTGTTGATGAATTCGATACCTGCACAAAGCTTTAGAGATTAAATTACATTTAAAATGAGTACCCTCATCATGAATGATCATTCTAGGGGCACCAAATCGAGTAAATATGTTCTTGTGCAAAAACTTGGTTACAACCTTGGCATCATTTGTTGGCAGGGCAACAACCTCTACCCACTTTGATACACAGTCAACGACCACAAGAATATACACATTACCAAACAATGAGGAAAAAGGACCCATAAAGTCTATCCCTCATACATCAAATAAATCCACAAACATAATGTTCTGGAGCGACAATTGGTGTCTACATGAGATGTTCCCTGTTCGTTAGCATCGATAGCATGCCTTGGCATACTCGAGGGCAATCTTGTACAGCGTGGGTCAAAAGAATCTAGACTGAAACACATTGGCAGCAATCTTCATCCCAGCAAAGTGAACTCCATATGGTGCGACATGGAATAGATGCAATATGTTTTGTTGATCATCCTTTGGCACACACCAGCGAATCACTTGGTCGGAACACAGGTAATTAACTATGTCGGCATACCATGGTATGTCATTAACTGCAAGCAAACACTCGTTAGGAAACTCATCTCTAATAGTAGTGATCTTACCATCCTAAATGTGATGCTCCAATCGAGAGAGGTGGTCAGCTACTAAGTTCTTGTTGCCTTTCTTGTCTCTGATCTCTAAGTCAAATTCTTGAAGTAAAAGCGTCCATCAGATCAGTCTGGGCTTGGCATCTTTCTTTGCCAAGAGATACTTTAATGTCGAGTGATTTGTATAAACCACAATCTTGTTACCAATTAGATAAGATCTAAATTTATCAAAAGCAAATACAACCGCAATAAACTCTTTCTCGGTTTCAGAGTGATTTAGATGTGCGTAATTCAAGGTTCTAGTGGCATAGTAGATGGCATAGAAAACCTTGCCATGTCGTTGTCCCAAAATTGCTCTAACGGAATAGTCGCTGGCATCACACATGAGCTCGAAGGGCTTATTCCAATCTGGTGCTACGACTATGAGGGCATTGATCAATCTCTCTTTAAGTTTCTAAAATGCTCTTAAATAAGAATCGTCAAAAGCAAAGGCGACATCCTTCTTTAACAACAAGCATAAAGGTTTAGAGAGTTTTGAAAAATCTTTAATAAATCACCGATAAAAATTGGCATGACCTAGAAAAATCCTTATACCTTTAACACTCGGTGGAGGTGGCAATTGCTTAATTACCTCCACTTTGGCTTCATCAACTTTTATTCCTCTCTTGGTTACCTTGTGACCGAGAACAATGCCCTCCTTCACCAAGAAGTGGCATTTCTCCCAGTTCAACACTAGATTTGTCTTGATGCATCTCTTCAAAACTTGCTCCAGGCTATGGATGCATTCCTCAAATGTTGTACCAAACACTGAGAAATCATCCATTAATACTTCCATGTTGTGCTCGATCAAATCAGAAAAAAATGGTCATCATGCAATGTTGGAATGTTGTTGGCGCATTACATAGACCGAATGGCATCCTTCTGAAGGCAAATGTCCCATATGGAGACGCGAACATGGTCTTCTCATGATCATCAGGGGTGATGGCAATTTGATTATAACCCGAATAACCATCCAAAAAACATTAAAAAAAACTTATCAGCATGTCTAACATCTGGCCAATGAAAGGCAATGGGAAGTCGTCCTTCCTTGTAGCATTGTTTAACCTTCTATAATCTATGCACACTCTCCATTCGGTGATGGTTCTAGAGGGAATCAAGTCGACTTCACTATTTTGTACCACAATCATGCCACCTTTCTTTGGCACGCACTGCACCGGGCTTACCCAAGAGCTATCAGAAATGGGATAAATAATTATGGCATAAGGCAATTTTATTATCTCTTTCTTAACAACCTATTTCATGCTCGAGTTCAGCCTTCTCTGACCTTCAATAGTCCTCCCTTTATATTCCTCTAGAATGATCTTATGCATGCAAATGGTTGGGCTAATACCTTGGATGTCTGCCAAGGTCCAACCCAACGCTTGCTTATAATCCCTTAATATTGCCAGCAATCTTGCCTCCTGATCATTAGTGAGATCAATGGCAATAACCACTGGCCGAGTTGAGTGTTCTAGCAGTGGCTTAAGCTCCAACTCTGGTGGTTCCTCAATTGATGGCTTCAATTTCTTTATCTCTCTACTGGCCAACTAGTGTGGATCAAAATAACACACGTGTTCAGCCTCTAAGGTTGATTCCTCAGGTTCCTCAAACAGTTCAACTATGTCGTCAAGCACGTCGTCATCAAATTCTGCATCCTGGCATAATTGTGCCACATCCAAAGTATAAATGTCCTCTATCATCTCCTCGGCTTGACATTTATCCGGTTCATCTACACATTTCAAGGCTTGAAACACGTTAAAAGTAACATGTTGGTCATTCATTCGCATGGTTAGCTCCCCTTTATAAACATCAATAATGCTCTACCCGTGGCAAGGAATGACCTACCCAAAATAATTGGCACATTAATGTTAGCTTCATAATCTAAAATGATAAAATCAGGTGGAAATATAAATTTGTCTACCTTTACCAACACATCCTCAATCTTACCCTTGGGATGTGCATAAGATCGGTCTACCAACTGAAGTGTCACTGTGGTAGGTCTTGATTTTATGCCAAGCTACTTGAAAGTAGATAGTGGCATCAAATTGATACTAGCTCCTAAATCACACAATGCCTTACCCATGAACTTGTTACCAATTGTGCAAGGGAAAGTGAAACTCCCTAGATCTTTCAGCTTTGGTGGCAATCGATTTAGGATCATGGCACTGCATCATTTAGTAAGAGCAACAGTTTTGAACTCTCCCAACTTCCTCTTTTTGGACAAGATGTCCTTCATGAATTTTACATAATTGGGCATTTGCTCAAGGGACTCTACCAATGGAATGTTAATTTGCAATTGTTTAAGAACTTCCAAGAAGCGCTTAAATTGTTGGTCCTGGTTGTGTTTTTGAAGTCTTGTTGAAAACGGTGAAAGTGGATACACATATGTTGACACTGTCAGCTTTGCCGAGGCAGTGCTGACATCCACTTTGGCATCAATATGCTTTTTGGCCTCAGTCTGCTTGTCATCATTGTTAACATCATCGTTGGCACTAGAACTGGCATCATGTTGAGCACTGGTACTGGCATGAGCGTTGGCATCATTGTGGGCATAACCACTGGCATCATCTGCTTTAGCTTTCTCCTTCTCTAATTCTATGGGCGTGTCTGCTGGTACAATCTTAGCATCTTGGCTATCAACTAGCTGCTTGGCAGTATCTCAGCTTCGCACTTCTTATCACTCCGAAGAGTTATTGCCTTGCATTGCTCATTTCCTTTGTGCCGAGCATCTTCAGTGTCGCTTGGCAAAGCGCCTTAGGGTCTTTGGCAAATTGCTAATGCAATTTGACCAAGATCCGGTCCCAAGTCTAGAAACACGATATTCAAAATCATTGATCACTATCATCTCAAGGATATCAACAACATTTGTGTATCTCTTGTCTAGCAACGAGCCAACTGCTGAAGCATCCACAACAGTCCTTTTTTATGCATTCACCCCGTTATAAAAATGTTTGTATTTTGGTCCAATTTTGGAATCCATGCATTGGACACCTTCTCAACAGATCCTTAAATCATTCCCAAGCTTCGTATAGAGTTTTATCCTCAGCCTGCTTGAATGTAATGATCTCACCACGCAACTTGGCAGTGAGTGTTGGTGGCTGGAATCGTATCAAGAACTTTCGGCACAAGTCTGCCTAGGAAGTAACTGAACCTGGTGGCAAAGAATTAAGCCACACATTGGCTCTGTCTCTTAAAGAAAAAGTAAATAACCTCAGCTTCACGATATCTGCAGATACTCCAGTTTGCTGAAATAGTTGACATATCTCCATGAATTGCTTGAGATGTTTCCTTGAGTCTCCAGTAAGTGCTCAATCGAATTAACCTACATTCAAAAGAGTTTGGATCATTACGGGTTTAAGTTCAAAATTTGGCTCATTGGCATCAGTACCAACAAGTCCTGGCATTATATTTGCAATGTCAAGTGTTGAATGTTCTCGAATTGGTCTTCTTCTTCGGCATGAGGAACGGCATGGTTATTGTTTCCTGGTGGATGATGATTGTTGTTAACACTATTTTCCCCTCCGTTTCCTTGATTTCTGTAATTCATCTCTCGAATTCTCTTTTTCAATCGACACAAAGTGCGTTAAATCTCAAGGTCTAATGGTCAAGCTTCCTTCTCAGTACGGTTCCTAGTCATACACCGATTAAAACAAAAACAAAACAAGTAAAAATTTAAAAACAATAAAATATATTGTAATCCCCGACAACGACACCAAAAACTTGTAGACTCTGTATAAGATGTGTAAAATGAATGCTGAAAAAAGGTATAAATGATATTTATTGGGCAAATTATGCCAAGAGTCTTTTGCGTGCAAGTATACACGGTCTGCAAGTAATACAACTTGATAAGCTGATTTATCGATCTCACAGAGATTGACTTGAATTTGATTGTTTGATTGTTACTTGCTTTGGAAGAAAAGATGTTGGTTTTGAATGTTGTTTTGAACTAAAGAAAAGAAAAGAAAAGAAAAATGAAGTAAAATGTTGGCAAGGAAGGTTTTTCTAAATGAGTGATGATTGTTGGCAGGGAATGCATGGATTCAACATGGCTCATGCCAACCTTTATTGGCAAAACTACCTTGGCATTGTTTCTCGAGCATATTCAACAATAGCAAACCCTCTCTCGATGGTCATTACCCTAAATTGGCCAAGTAAAAACCCATATATCTCTATATTTTATATTTTTCTTAAACTAATTTGATTGAAACCAATCTATAATCTGAGGGGGTAGATTTCACTTCCGAAGTAAGTTCATCTACTTGAACGACTTCTCTCAAAGCTTCTCTCCCAAGTATTCAATAACTTAATCGTCGTCAACCCAAGTCTGTTAAGATATTGGGAGGCAATAGGCGTATTGTGCCAGCTCTCACTTGGTAGAGTGTTTAGGAAAAAATAGAGTATGCCAAATAGAAAAACTTTGCCAAAAACAAATTATTATAAAGGAACTAAGGCATAAAGCCATTATTCAATCCAAAACATCCCCAACCAACTATGAAAATTAGTTCATGGTGAGGGGGTTAACCAACACAACAATAATCATTTTCAAAAACATCATCATAAAAAAACTAAAGAATAACAACTTGTGCCAATGGAATAGGCAGAGGGGTCTCTCGATGCAGCCCTCCACGCCAGGCTCTGTGCCAAGAGGTTGAACCATCCTTTCTTGGTGCAGCCGACTGTCACTCGTCGGTTACTCCAAAGTCGTACTATGGTCACTCTAGGTTTTCACCCGATCACTCTCCTTCTCTCTCTCTATGTTTGTAATGCTTGATTGGTTGGTCTTTATATAGGCGTGAGTGGGAAAGGATAAGGTATGCTTTTTCATTTGAATTTGAAATGATCAAGGGATAAGAGATAGAGCTCTATCCGATCATTTTGACATCATATCATTTCGGTGTAATAGCTAATCAGGCTAGGGCTGATATCATCATGCCGATATCGCCTTGGCATCCAAGCTTGGCACAACGTTGCCAACTTCACTAAGCACCACCTTATCCACTATTTTTTTGAAAGTTGATCCAATTGCGATCTTTTAGGAGCCTGATCCTTTCCTATTTTTTTGGGGGTTCATTATCTCTTGGCATAGCATCACTGGCATCTCTCTGCCAACAAGTGCTCGGCACACCACTAGTCCATCTGTGCCCAAAGCTATTGGCATTCACCTTGGCATTCCTAACTTCTTTCCTAACTGTGTTGCTTTCATGTGTCCATTCCTCTACCAAATCCTATGCCAAACCTGCAAAATAGCCACAAAAAACCCTTCACTCTGGCATAGCAACCTACTAACTACTTGATGAAAATACACGATCCTAACAAATTAAGGCAACTAAATGTACCTGAAAACAAGCAAAAGCATATCAATATAGGCATGAAAAACAATACTTTTGAGGAGGTAACAACTAGACGATTTGATTTTGGGCATCCAAATCAAACAGTCACCTAAAGGTCTCATATTGACTTAGCCACACTATGTGTATGAATTCTTGAGAAATTTGGCAAGGATTATTCTAGTATAGCCAAAACTCCAATAGACACGAGCCAAGATCTATCCAAGAATAAAGGTCAAAATGTTGACCATGTGCAATATGCAAGAGTCATAGGCAGTCTAATGAGCTGCAATAGACTGGATATTGCTTTTACTATGAGCAGTTCAAGTAGATTCACAAGCAATACAAGTGAAAATCACTAGAAAGCGATTGTGAGGGTATTGAGATATCTTAGACATACTCTAGATTATGAATTGCATTGTTCTAGAAATATTACTATTTAGAAGGATACTCCAATTCCGGTTGGATATTTGATATTCAAGATAACAAAGGCACAAGTGGATGGAAACCCTCAAGATAAATGGTTATAACCATATCCACAATGGAATCTGAGTTTGTAGTTCTAGACAAGTCTAGAGAAGAAGTCGAATGGCTTCGAAATTTCTTGAAGGATAATCTTGAAGGATATTCATGAATGAACAAAGCATGTGCCCAAAATATGCATACATTGTGATGACCAAGCGAAAATTTGGTAGAGCACAGAGCTTTGTGTATAATGGTAAGTCAAGACATATGTGTCGTCGAAATAATACCGTTAGACAACTGATCTCAAATGGAGTTATCTCTATTGATTTTGTAAGATCAAAGGATAACGTTGTGGATCTGCTAACCAAAAGGTTAAAATCGAGACCAGGTTGAGAAAAGATCGAAACGAATGTGACTAAAGCTCGGGGAAATTTAGCGCGCTATGTGAAGGAAAGTCCTACCTAGTTGACTAGAGATCCCAAGATCTAGGTTCAAAGGGGCAACCTAATTACATAGTGTGCTTTGGTGAGCCAATCAACATAAGTTACCTATGTGAGAGTGAAGTAGGGCCGTTTCAAGGAGACTATTGGGCATAGTTCTTTAAAACTCTTGTAGAATCAGGAGATGTCCATCGCTTTAAGGGCATACCTTGAGAACTAATGTCTTGACCAAAGAGGTAGTCGTGTGAAGTATGTCATCGTTTACACAAACGGCAGATAGTTCAAAGACATCACGACTACTGATCAGCCAGTAAAGTAAATATTCTTTCACAATGGAAGGTTCAATGGTGGACACCTACCTATACTATGCAGCTACCAATCGTAGAATCTATCACCACATCGAGTCAAAATGTTTTGATTAAATGATTAATTTCATTTATGTAGGGGATTATTGGAAAAAATCGATATTTTTGGAGCTTTGAATGAGAAATTGATCCAAACGTTGTTGAGGAAAAAAATGGAACAAATTGTTGGTTCGTAAATATATGCAAACGTGCACGACGTGGGCAACGCTAATATCCGAACCGGTCAGGTCCTCTACGGGCTTGCAGATATTTTAACCCAAATATTTTTCCTCAAATAGAGCAAATCTTTTCCAAATTATGTTTTGGAATTAAAAGGATAAATATTAAAAGGTTCTTTTAATTCAAACATTAATTTTGGAAATTGCTCTTTAAAGGCTCATTGATTAAATGCTCCATTAAGTCAAATTACCAATGGTTCACTATGTGAAACCCCTATAAACACCTTGTTAACCTACTAGGTTAAACACAACTCAGAAACACAGAGATTTTCTATTGTTTTACTATGTATCTCTCAAAAGTAGTTTTACGGTGATAGACGAAGACAAGTTACAGTTCGTGATCTCTAAAACAGTAGCTGATCATCTAGTTGGTGTATCATGGGAGACAAACGACCAATGATCTCAAGCACCATAGGAGTGGCCAAAAATTTGTCTTAAGGAAACTGCCTAATTGCAGGCCTCAACCTGTTTTCCACTAATCAGTTTTTCTGTCTACTACAAGTAAACGATTTAATATTGTTATATTCGATTTGTTTTAGACAATTTGTATCTATTTTAATTATGTTAGATTCAATATTTCAATATAATATTTATGTTTTATTGTTTATATTGTTCTTGGATTAACACTTTTCTAACAAACTTGTTGCCATTATATTCAAAATTTGGAAGTTAACAAACTAAACCTACAGGTAAAGCCAGAATAATATGACACTATTAAGAGCTTTTGGATAAAATATCTTTTTTCTTTTTTTCTTTTTTTAGTTTTCTAGAATTACTTATGATCACACCTAGAAAGACCTACCAGGCATTTTTAAATCAAAAACCCTTTTTATTAATTATTTGTATAAATGACCCCGCCGTATTTTATTTAGAAAAATGACCCCCAAATCTGCCATCTATGAAGAACTCGCTTTCTGGGAAACGCGAGACGCAATATCGCTTTCTGCAGAAAGCGAGTTCTGCATACGTGTCAACGTTTTTCAGAATAACGAATTTAATAGGAACTCACGTTCTTCCAAACACGAGTTCTACAAGAATTAGAAAAGCCAGCTGAATTTATCATGTTCGAGCAATATTTTGGGGTTATTAATTATATATTTTTAGTAAACATTGAGTTTGGTTTCGTAGTACTGGAAATTGTCTTTCATTTGACATCAATAAGGGCAAGTTCGGTCCATTCTAAACCGACTAAAATTCACGTTGAAAACGGATACATAGCTTGTTTTATGAATGAATGAAAATATAGAATGGTCTGATATGTTTGTTCTGTCAAAATTTTCGGGTTTATAATCTGAGAATTATCACAATTTTTGACCTTGGAGGCGTTGTACTAAAACTTGTCTTCGATCTAAGACTGATATTGAGACACACGATACATGGAGAAGGGTATAAAATTTGCGTTGAAAATGGTTCCAAATCGTGGTTTTGTGCAGGAACGACAAGCCGGAAAGAGAATTTTTAAAACAAATTAGATCTTATTATTTAAACCAAAACTTGAGGAACGCAGACAATAAGAAATTACAATGACTTAGTTGATACGAGGGTCTGAGCAATTAGGACACTTGTTACACGTGTGTCCGAGATTTCTACATATAGTGCAATGTTTCTTTTTTCCGGTTTTTCTCTATGTTCGAACATATTGTTGTGTTTTACGAGGCTCAATTCCTTCAACCATTCTTGCTCGCCAAGTTGTGGAGAAGTGGAATTTTGGGTGGATGTGGTGTGGAAGCTAAAAAGATAAATGACACAATGATTTATAGTGGTTCAACCTTCTAACCAAGGTCTACATCCACTACCTTAACTTCCCACTAAGGATTTCCAATCAATTCACTATTGGTTCGTCCCCTTTTCTAGGCTTAGGAGGAAACCCTTATACACCGATTAAGCTTTCTACCCAAAGCCTTGATCAAACCCTCTTTACAAGAGAAAAGATTAGCAAACACAAATCCCTCTAATGTGTTTGTTTGCACAAATAAGCTCTCACCCAAAACCTAAAACACTTGAGCAAATTTGACAATTTTGGCTCACTAGTGTTTGTCTATACAAAGAAATGACAATTTAAGTACAAAGACAATTCTTGATCATTTGTTGATTGACAATTAAAGCATTAACCATTACTTGATGCTTGGAGGTCCCTTTTATACTCCTTAATGAGTTTGTAGCCGTTACTAGCCGTTGGGGTTGAATTGGAGCCGTTAGAGACATAATTTCCCACCATAAATACAGTTCTACAGCTACCCGTATCAAAACGCTCGAACTCGTTTCGATACGCTCTTCAAGTAGAAAGAGTCGTTGCAGTCTGATGTAGCACCCGTATCGAAACGCTCTTGGCCGTTTCGAAACACCCGTATCGAAACGCCTTTTCTCATATCGAAACGATCTGCATTTAAATGTTAGTTGGGAAATAGCCGTTGGGGTTTAATGACCGTTGTGGTCTATGCCACGTAGGCGTATCGAAACGGCATAGCCCGTATCGAAACGCTTGGCAAAATCCTCATCCAGAAAAGACCCATTTCGAAACTCGTTTCGAAACGTTTTGACACTGGAAGACCCTGTATCGAAACACCTAAGGGTGTTTCGAAACACCTGGATGGTTTTGTGTAGTTTGGCTTTGAAAACAAGTAAAAACCTTTGAAAACACCCCTAAACATAGTTTCAAGTTGTTTGGACTTTATAAGATGTTTTGAATTCTTTTCAATATTGTCCAAAACTATTTTTCAATTATTATATCAAAACGTTAGTTCTACATATATCATCCGCACAGTAAATTCATGTCGATCGCGGACGTCCCTTTTGTCTTAGTAGTGCAGGATCTGGGCGTATGGTCGGATCAGCGTCAACGGCATACGGATCAATTTCATTTTCGATGGGAGGAAACTCTTTTTCGTAAACCTTGAATACCATTTCTAGTAAGTATACCGGATCAAACACTCTCGCGTAGTGAATCCGTTGGGAAGAATAAGCAGCAATGGCATGTGCGCACGGATATTTGAATGTTTGGAATACTCTGCACTCGCAGGTTCTTTGCCTAAGACCTATCACGTACGCATTGTGATGTATGCCTTCCAACGACCTCAAAAATTCTAAAACACGGAACAAATGGCCTTCTTGAGAGAAGAGAGTTGATGTCATCGCATTTGAATGGCGCACATAAGTTTGCAATTGTTCGAGGAGGTCCGGGTGGACTCTGTTGCCACCTGCTATGTACTCAGTTGCTTGCCTTCCTAGGGTTGCAAATAGGGTAGCCAAACGATAGTAGGTCTCTTTGACAACGGAAGTGATAGGCAAATGTCGCACTCCCTTAAGTGCTGAGTTGACTGCCTGAGCCAAGTTCGTTGTCATGTGACCATATCGTTTACCCCCGTCATATGATCTAAGCCATTTTCCCTCAAGATTTTGGCAAGATAGTCCGCGCCATCTTTATTTCTGGCTCTCAATTCTTCGAACAACTTGTCTATCTCATGTACATACTGCAAGTTGCCTAGGAAATGATAGTTGAATAGTTAGGGGCAAACAACACATGCAAAGATATCGTAAATGCAAATGACCTAAAAGACGTACCCATTCAAAGCACCAGAGCACGTTCATCTTGGTTCTTGTAGTTCTGCAAGTAGTTGGCCGCAATGTGTCATAAGCAGTAACGGTGGTAAATGTGGGGAGGCTCCCAAGACTGGCCCAAACGTTCTATTGCCCACTTGATCATTGTGCCTCTGTCGGAAATAACACATATCTCATCATCCCTTGCCCACATTATAGGAGAAAGAACATGTCTCTGTAGGTTCTTAAGGAAGAACAACCAAGACTCGAGATCTTGTGCAACCGCCAAAAGTAAGGTCTGTGTATATTTCTCGTACATCCAAGTACCGTCTATCTGAACCATCGGCTTGTAGTGTATGAATGCATTAATGCACTGCGGAAATGTCCAAAATAGTCGTTTGAATTGACAAACACCTGGTACGACACGACCATTTTCGTCAGCTGGAACAGTCTTAAGTTTCACAACCATTATGGGTATGTGTTTCTGCATCAAGTTTAGCCACGGGCGCAACTGGTTGTAAGATTCCTCTCATTGGCCAAACACTTCTTGTACGGCCCGCCACCTTGTATACCATGCTTTATGGTATTCAGGAATGTAACCGTGATGTTTTTGAGCTACAACGATACAAGTGGCAATTGTCACACGGGGATTTGCTTTGACCATTTCCATGAAGGTATCGCACAGAATGTGCACATCCAAGTTCTTGTGATCCTGACTTAGGTTGCTCACGGTGCATGTATGAGGCCCCTCAAATTTCGTGATTCTCCAAAGCCCGCTCGCCTTCTTCAATGATGATACACGAACCCTACACTTACATCCCTGGTTCTTGTGGGCGCATTCCGCAATGTAGAAATCCGGTTGTGTTTTCTTCATAGTCGTCGTAACTGCCCTGCGAATGTTGTAGTGCATAATAACGGTCACGACCAGTACTTTTGTCAAGAATGTCATCCCAATGGCCAGTTTATCATCAGCACGGTGGTTGTAACTGTCAATTGTTTGGAATTGTGAAAATTCCAGAACGTTCAAGGCATCCATATCAACCGTTGTGAAGTGGGATGGTGGATGGTAATAAGAAATAGGTGCATTCGATACTAGAACATTGCTTTCCGCCGGGTGTTCTTCGCTGCCTTCTAGATCTTAAATATAGCCTACTGGAATGTTCACGTCTGCTGGTGGTTCATAGTAGGGCCCTTGCTCGTCGCCATCGGGTTCAAGTTCCCTAATCGGTTCCTTGTCAAAAGTATCCCCCTCGAACTAAACTAGTTCTGCATTGTCGACTGCTGCCCTTTCAGACGAAAAGACTGGTCGTCGATCGTGAGACCGCTCATGAGATCGCTCACGAACTATATTACCAAGATCAAAGTCGAGCGCACCAACACAAGAATGTCTCCCAATAGATGGTTGAACGTACTCCGTACTAGGGACATACGCTAAGTACCGTCCACGTGAGAAATTATCGAAGGGGTTGAACGCTTCATGGTCAGAGAAAAAAACTACATTCTGAGTTAGTGCTTGAAGTTTTCGATTGTAACTACTAATGCCAACAAACCACGTATCTGGAAAATTTATTCGTAAACTAATTTTCCAGATATTGTGATTTGCTGTTATTTGTAGTTGTATATATATGTTGAGTAGATATTAACTATTCGGCATTTTTGTTCAGGAGGATCGACAACAACAAATCACAATATCTGGGAATTTGAGGTCTTTTTGAATGGCAGGAAAATGACACTATCCAATAGACCTCCGAGATTCAAGACAACCACCGGCTCTTAACCTTTTGTTCGAGGCTAGGACCCCCGCATGCAACCGGAGTCAAAGACCCAACAATGTAAGTATGTTTAGGGGTACAATATTCGGCTCCAATAGACCACAAAGCTTGAAGACAAGGATCGGTTCTCTAAGACCAAGAGATCAAACGAGTTAAGGATCTTTAAGAAGTGTTGGTTGGTTGCAAATATGATTTTATCCTTTCAATCGTAAATAAATAATCAAATCTAATTTATTTGGTTCTTTTATCATACGTAGTTGGTGGCCAAATGGTCTTGTGATCAATTGTATATTTTAATCTTTTATCATTAAATAACTGAATAGATCAACAGAAACATTTCATTATTTCTGTTAATGATTCCAGTCAAAATCTTTATTTTGGGCACAACCGAATAAATTATTAAATTATTTTAAATTATATTTCACTTAAATTTAATTTAAATAATAATTATATATTAATGAAATATATTGGAAAATATATTTATTTTATATTAATATAAATATTATATTTTTAAATTAAATTATTGTCGTGTAATTCAAACGACGAGAATAAAAAACTCGTGAACTCGCGTTCTGCACAACACGGTTTCTTTGGGAACTTGCTTTCTATACCATTTTGACTGTTCAGTATCGTGTCTTGTCAAATACCGCGTCGTTTCAATGGAACTCGCGTTATGTAAAACGCGAGGTCCTTCAGATACCGCGTTTAGCAGAACATGAGGTCTCTTTAATATCGTTTCCCAGGGGATGCAAGTTCTACTATAAATAGACGGCCCTACAAACCCTTACCCCACACTGAATTCTCTTCTTCTTCTTCTTCTCTTATTTATTTATTTATTTATTTTCTATACAATACAATGGCGGGTTTATTGAGGCTAGACTGACAACACGTGTTCGACTATTGGCGGAGGAATCCGGTGGTAATGTTTTTATATTTTTTCAATTTTATATTACTTCTTTATTCTTTTATTTATTTTTTTATATATTTATTATTTATTATTATGTTTTTTTATATTTTTCAAGCACTACGAACGTGCATTGACATGCTATTTGAATCGTATCACTGACCCGCCGAATGAGGATATTCTTTCGTTTATTGAGGAAGCCGGTTTTAGCCACGTCGCTACTATAGTTGATGGTACAAAGTTGAATCGTCTTTTTATTAACGCAATATTAGAACGATGGAGGCCAGAGACGCACACCTTTCATCTTTCGTGTGGCGAGGCAACAATTACACTGGAAGATGTTGCATATCATCTTGGGTTGCCTACTAACGGAAAGATTATTACTGGTATTGTCGACGTTGACTGGACGACCCTGTGTGCTGACCTACTGGGAGTGGTGCCGGAGAAGTTCGACGATGGCAAAATCCTCCTAACTTTTTTGAAGCAGAATTTTTCAATCCTCCCCCCGATGCGGATGACGAAACAAAGCGGGTAAATGTTATTATATTTTTTATTTTTTATATTTTTTTACTAACTAAAATATTTTTATAACACTACTTATTATTTTCGCAGCAGTTTGCTCGTGCCCACATCCTACGAATTATTGGAGGGATTTTGATGCTTGACAAATCTCGCAACAAAGTCCATGTGATGTGGTTGTATCATCTCGGTAATTTTGCCGAATCAAGAAGAAAATGTTGGGGAGCAGCAGTCTTGGCCTTTTTGTTCAGAGAGCTTTGCAGAACCGTCGACCCTGACAGAGCCGCAATCGGAAGATGTCTTTTACTGCTGCAGTCTGGGGCTTGGTTTCGGATGCCGTTTTTATGCCCGCGACTTAGAAACCCCACCTTGTACCTATTCCCACTTATTCAGAGTTACTATTAAAATTATTTAATTTAGTTTATTTTATTTTATAAATATATTTTTTAATTATTAATTTCTTTAATTCTTTTCCATTAATGGCAGGTGGTGCGTTCTACTCACTCACCAGGAACTGCCAACTACACATCGAGACTATAGACTGATGATCGACAAGATACAGGGCGAGGTTAGGAATTCGCACCATTTTTTTTTAATTCATCAAAATCCTTTTCTAATTAAACTTTACATAGCTCACGTTCAAAAAAAAATTTCAGTTCGTGTGGACTCCGTACACTGCTCCTACGATTTGTAACTGTATTTCGGGAGACATTATGGACACCTCTCACTTATGGTTTCTGCTAGTGTCACTCATCAACTACAAATTTGTCGAGTGGCATCCTACGGACTGAGTTCTGCGACAATTTGGCTTCATCCAAGGGGTTCCGCTGCCGCCACCCAATTTGAACGAATTACATCAGTTGATGCGGCAGAGGAAGACGAAATTTCATTGGGGCCATCATCACACTGACTGGGTCGGACAATGGATGATAAGATATGGCAGGCGACCGCCCATCTATGCACCCATTGTGGATCAGGCCGTCACTTTTGACTATATGCAATGGTACCATTAAAATGGGAAGCTGCATATACTCACTTCGGAGAAGCGCGAGCGAGAAATTGATGTGCCTCCCAAATTCGCCCGCCCACACAATGTCAAGCCACCCAGAGCCAGTCGACGCAGCGTAGCCCGAGAATGGAGCCTGAAAGCTAAAGACAACGAACTCACACTGTAGGGACCTCGTCGTCTAGAACGGAGTTTCAGCATATAAGTGGTCCGGAGACGTTTCAGCAGGGGCCTCTACTCGATTTCGGTTTCATGGATGCTTATCGACCCTTTATACCGATGAGTGGTCCTCTGGTGTTCGATGTTCCACCGTTGTCATTACAATTCGACTATAGCATTGTCGAGCATACGCCACTGCAGAGCTTGTTCTACACCGGCCCCAGTCCGAGCAGTGGTTCGTGTTTCGAGGATGTTCATGGAGCCGATGATGATGCCGCTGCTGATGAGAACAACCCTGGAGCACGTGACATTCGGAGGAATCCGTCACAGGATCGTCGTGCACCCAGCTGCGGAACGAGTGGACATAGGCATCATTAGTACGAGGGGGTTGTCTAAAAAAATTTAATTATGTTTATGCAAGACATTATTTTTTAATTTTATAATTACCAATATTTTATTTTGCCTTTTTTTACATAATTTTTAGAATTTATATTTAATTTCGTTTTCTTTGAATAAACAATAACATACATCATTCAATTAATAAACCGAGCCTATCAAGCCTTTTTAAAAGTAAAATCATTCACAAAAATCCATCAACTTAGCTGTGTGTATGGAATTGTCATTTGGAATTTCTGGAGTTCTTAAGTTGAAAGTAATTGGTGTTTTATGTTGTTAATTAATCTGTTGCACACATCGACTTGAAAAACCAGTGGTTGTGATCTCTTGATGAAAATTGGGATTGCATCAGTTCTGTGAACACTTGGAAGTTGGAAGAGATGAAGCTGGAAATCTCTATGGAGACTTTACCTTTTTCTAAGTTGTAATCCCTCAAGAGCTGTATGTTTTTCTCTGTAATCGCAGCCTTAAAATCCATTATCTTTCTTCTCAAGCAAGATATCAGAAACTTCATCCTTAATTGGTTTTTGCCATCTGGGTCCTTCAACTTCTATAACATGCTCAGTCGGTACAATTTGGTGTATTTGGGGTCCAAAGGAACGAAACCATGTTTAACTGTAATAAAGTGTGTTACATGGTCAGCACAATTTAGGTGGATCACTCGTGTAATTAATACCCAAGACTTACTCATTACATCCGATTTTAACACTTTCATGGTTCTCAATCTGCATGTAATAAAACAATTGAAATTGAGTTTTGTCGAACAATCGTTTACAATCAAGTCAAATTTAGAAATACAAGAATTGGAGAAATTATATCATGACCTGATTTACCCCATCGACTATGGTCTCGACCAATAAAACACACGCACTACATTTTTTTCATGTCATTTTTTCTTATACAATAACTTTGAAAATTATTTTTTAAATGACATTTAAAAAACATTAGTGAAGATTCACTAGATGAAAAAAATGGCATGAAAAAAAAAATAATGTAGTGAGCGATCTTCATTGGTTGGGACCATAGTTGATGTGGTAAGTCATGCCCATGATATAATTTTTTTCAAAAATTATCACCAGTTAAGTGCTCAAATAAATGGCACAATTAGGTGAATATTGTATTTGTAAAAAAGAAATAAGGGGAAAAGACACCTTAATTTTTCGAAGATTTGTGAATCTGTAGGGTGTAAGAATGGTAGATGAAGTAGTGTCGGATCCACATGGTACCTTGAGTGGGCATAAATCTTATACATTTAGCTTTAATTTTCATAATTTTTATGAATTAGTCTTTAAATTTTATAACTTGTGCCCACCCTGAAATTTTGAGATTTTTATGATATGTACCCATCTTAAAAAATGTTTTGATTTGTGCCCACCCTGAAATTTTAGATTTTTATGATATATACCCATCTTAAAAAATGTTTTGATTTGTGCTCACCCTCAAAATTTTTTTGGATCTGCCACTGAGTGTTGTTGGATTTCTGGGCTAGTATGTTTGGGATTAGTGTTGTTGTATTTTGAAAATACAACTATGGAAATGTTAATATATCAAATTTGATATAGATATATAAAAAAATAAAAGAAAAGAGAGAGCCTTTTGTCACGGACCGTTCGTCGTGACACGCGGGACCGCGCGAGATGCTTGCTGGTTGTGCTTAATGTAGGATGTGTGGGATAGCATTAAGGGTGTAGTACGTGCCGTACAGCCGTCTAGTCCTCGGACTGGCGCGTTGGTAGGCACCACACTGGTCGGGAGCTGTCCCCGCTTCCCTGATGAGTCCATGGGAGGACAAAACCAGTGAGCATCGGAGATGGAAAAGGCTTAGCCCTTGGCTGGTAATAGCCCTGGGTTGCCGCACGGGTAGATGTCCCTGCGCCAAGACTCTGACCCCGTGACAAGTGGTATCAGAGCCAGACTGTGTGCTAGCTGTGAGTTTGCCAAGCGCCCCAATGCTGCGTAAGCGAGTCAATCCGTGGACGAGCGCGTGTAGCTCGCACTCCGACTGTAGGGGTGTTCGCAAGCGGGTCAACCGGACGAGCGTGTGTAGCTCGCACTCCAAACCGTGAAGGGGTGTCCGCGAGTGGGTCCTCTAAAAAGAGATGAGATGAGGACGGGTAGGCAGGAAGCCATAGCGAAAGTTCGCCAAGCACTCGTAGCCAAATGTGCCGTAGCCTCAAGTGAAGAGGGCGAGCAGGCAGGGAATTGCACACTAGATCCGGGCCAATCAAAAGAGGGAAAGAGCTTTCTCCCCATGCACGAGGGCGTGCATGAATCGGGTGGGGAGAATGTCACGGACCGTTCGTCGTGACACGCGGGACCGCGCGAGATGCTTGCTGGTTGTGCTTAATGTAGGATGTGTGGGATAGCATTAAGGGTGTAGTACGTGCCGTACAGCCGTCTAGTCCTCGGACAGGCGCGTTGGTAGGCACCACACTGGACGGGAGCTGTCCCCGCTTCCCTGATGAGTCCATGGGAGGACGAAACCAGTGAGCATCGGAGATGGAAAAGGCTTAGCCCTTGGCTGGTAATAGCCTTGGGTTGCCGCACGGGTAGATGTCCCTGCGCCAAGATTCTGACCCCGTGACACTTTGCTGCCTACATTAAAGATGTTGCAGTGTTAAATGTTCAATTCATGAATTTAGTTCTCTTTGTATGCGTGAGGAAGGAAGATAAAGTGAGTGTGCAGCAGAAGTAAAAGAAAAGCAAGTTGGAAGACTTTCTCAAAAACTTGCTTGATAGAGAGATAGTCTACCAAGTGTTCGATAAAATTCTTCAAAGAATTGGATCAAGGCCGGCGGCGTGTATGGACGTGTTTTGTGGGCAATATCCCGCCTCGCTTTCACTGGAAAGGTCTGTGGCAAGCCTTTCATCGCCATGGTGTAGTAGTGGACGTTTTCATTCCTAAAAAAAGAGCGAGAGATGAGTCTCGCTTTGGCTTTGTGAGGATGGCGTCTAAGAGTGATATTGAACGGGTCATGGAGAGGTTGGATGGATTTTGGTTACACGGATCAAAGATTAGAGTTGCGTGGGCATGGGGAGGTGATTGAAGTTCTTTTTGGCGGCGCAAAGATTCATCTTCGATATCAGTCACGAAACCTAGTAAGACTAAAAAATTACGACAAGTGATACGGAAAGTGATTGGATCCATCGATATGAATACCGTAGCAATACTACATAAGAGTTTGGATGGGTGGACATATCACACATAAGAGATCACGATTTTGGCAACAGAAATGAGTAATATAGGTTTGAGTGGCTTTTCCATAATGCGTATTGTTGGTGCGATGGTCCTGATTATGTGTGATAATGAGGGTGTTAAACAAAACTTTTTGAAGAATAGCGATATGAGCTGATGGTTCACTCGTTTGTCAGATTGGACGCTGAATCTTGTGATGTCGTCCAGAAGTGTATAGCTATCAATAAGTGGCATTCCCGTTCACTTATGGTAACAACAAAACTTTGCTAATGTGGCAAGGTTGTGGGGCTCTTTAGTTTGTTTGGCAGATAACATGGAAAAACCAACGTATTTTGAGCGAGGGTAAATTTTGATAGGAACATCAATCCTGAACCATATTGATGAGATACTTGATTTGGTAGTGGAAGAGAATTCTTTACCAATACATGTACATAAAATTGATTCATGGCGAGGTTTGGAAGATGATACTTCGGTGGAGCTGGATATGGGGACTGATTTTGCTACACCGTTACCAGAGGGGAGGAATGAAGGAAGAGAGGATGTTATGCTTAGTGTAGGACATGTCGAGTCTTCATCGGGGGATACATTAGTGCCAACTTCAAAGACATTATCTCCTATTAAAATTGATAGGAATGGGGGATTCATGCTGAATTCGACAGTCCGAGCCATGGATTTTAGAGGACATCGACGACAGGAACTGTGGTGCTAAACTCGTGCTCACCATTGGTGGTCGAGTCTGACTTATTGGATCACATTTGGGAGGAAAATAAGAGAGTGGGTTTGTGAGTAACTGCACCTTCACAAGAGATGGGCTGGATGGCTGATGAGGATGTGGGGCTGGCCAAGAAAGAATGTTCCGCGATAACCACCAGTCGCGAATGGTTCGCTTTCGGACTCGAATTTTTTGAGTCATAAACGAGCCATTTTACAAGAAGCAAGAGAAACAGTGGAGCTCAAAAAACTGATTAGAGCTAAAATCGTGGGTAACAAAGAGGAGATAGTGAAGGATATTGCGCGTCTTATTGAGGCGCGGGAGAGAAATTATTAGCACGTGTAGTATGTGGTTGTTGTCATGGCATGTGGGGGAATATGTTCGGCGTCGAATTTCAACGTTTTTTACGACAACAACGATGCAAGATGGCTCCTTTGCAAAAAATAAAATTGGAAAACCTGGTTGATAGCATTGTGCATCAAAATTTGACTATACTTTTTAGCCATCGGTTGGGCGCTCGGGTGGTGTGTTTGTGGATTGGGATACGAACAGATTTCGTGAATCATATAAACAAATTTAAACATGGAGAGTAATTATCGAAGGTGAATGGCTTTTAGAGGATTGGGTCTGCGACATTATGGGCGTGTATACCCCATGTTGGCAAGAGGTGGATATCATTGTTTGGTAGCGTTATATTGCGTACGTGGTTTTTAGGGGAAATTTCACAGGATGTTGAAGGCGGTGGACCGACAAGGCTGCACAAGTCTCTATCGAGGTATGAATTTCTGGGCTGTAATACTTTTATAGACATGCCTTTGCAGGGTAACCGATTCTTTTGGTGCATGATGAGTTTAACGTCGATGGCTCGGCGTGTGAGAAGCCAGGCAATATGTCATACACTAGTGTTATTATGCAAGTCCTCCATGGAAGTTTTAGAAGTGGTTCGGTCTAATTGATGCATCGTGATTGTCACTCCCGTGAGTATTTCATAATATATATATATATATATGTGTGTGTGTGTGTGTGTGTGTGTGTGTGTGTGTGTGGAGACGAATGGTTTGACTAATGAACTTGCTAAAAGGGATGTAGTTTGATCGTCATGACTTTATATGATGGATTTTGTTTGTTTCGACGTGTGTTTTGTTTTGGGACCTTTTTAGGATGTGTCTTGTTTTGAGAGTTTTCGTCTTGTGTTGGTCACGACATGTTTTGGGCGTGTTTTGTTCTTTTGCGCATGTTTACCCGTTTTCAACGCTATCATAAGTACTTTTTCCTCCACCTAAAATTAGAGAGGTTTTTAATGAGGCTTGTGATAGTGTAGGCATTGTATAATTAAACTTTAATAAAAATCATACGCTTCGCCGATCTATATATATATATATATATATATATAATTTTAAATGCAAATATAACATAAAAATTACAAACACTTGGTTTCACAAATATAATATAAAAATACAGATTAAACATTTCAAAAAATACAGATTAAACCGA